>OX439381.1:19077718-19439906 GCA_949319315.1 Zelleria hepariella
TTCGGATTTGTTGATAAGAAATTCGCTTCCTTTTATACAGAATTTATTTATTATAAAAGCCAGTATAAGTTTGCAATTTTCCTAATTTTCATTTTTCATCCTAACTTTAAAGATAGAATGTAGCCATAGACACTGGTCTTATTTGAACCTTCAGCGCAACGAAACCTTTGTGAATATAAAATACTACGTTTGGTGTGATGCCTCTGATAGCCATGGTCCTTTGTGCCTGGTTGCCTGAGACCAAGGATTGTGAGCTGATTACTACAATCGAGGAGGGAGAGGCTCTAGGGCAGCCAAGGGGCACTAGGGATGTTTTGCCCGCGACTTCGTCCGCGCAGGCTTAGTTTTTTCCCGTTATCACAATAAAAAATAGCCTATAGCACTCAGCGATAACGTAGCTTCCCATTTAGTGAAAGATTTTTTTTAATTGAATGAGTAGTTGTGGAGATTACCCCCTACAAACCTACATACATACATACATACTTACAAACTTTTCCTCTTTTTAATATTAGTGTAGATTAGTGTAGTCGAGTACAGCTACACTGCATAAAAGCAAGTCGTTTCTAACAGTACCTACCAGATTAAAAGATCTCCCATTTGATTAAGAGTCAGTGATAAATGTTCTTCAGAGAAGTGTCACTGTCACTGGTCGTAAATTCTCGCCGTTCAAGACGTCCCAGTGTTAACTTCATTTGTTTTTGTATTGTTCATTTTAATCCAACTGCTTAGCTTTAAATAGTCGTTCAATAAGCAAGTTTAGTTTTCAAGTTTTCTGACGGCGCGATGTTTGAGGAACTTCTAGGTCTCTAAAAATGTGCTAGAGAGTTTTGTTTGACCCAATTTAGTATAGTGATGGGCTGAATTATCGTGATGACAAGAAACTGATATTTTAAATATTTTTTTGTGTTCTAGAAAGATACTTTCGGCATAGAAAGTCATGTTCAAAGAGTCATTCATCTCTACCAAAATATGTACCTATGTCGGTGGGCCTCTGAGTTAAATGAATTTTGAAACTGTTGACTAGGTCGGTACGTATATCAGTGACACTGGTATGAAAACAAGGGAGCGTATCTCCACCTTCACTGCTGTAACTACCACAGTGACCGCGTTGCAAACACATTAAGGGGAAATACAGAAGGTTGGATACCGACGTTTCCAGCAAGCGTAGGGAAAGACAGGGTTAGGTTTATAACTCTAACCATCCCGTTCTACGTCAAACAACAGAGTGAGATACATACATATGGTTTTAAACCCATAGATAAGCTCTAACCCGGCCTTATGCTACGCTTGCTGGGCCGGATGGTATTATAAGTCTAATTACATTGTGTAGCCGGTTGTATAGTCATCATCTGTCCCGGAGCCAGCGAGCAGAAAAAAACATGGAGATCTCACTAGCCCTGAGAAATGACCTAATGCATATTATGGTTCTCGTATGGGCTGAGTCTACAGATGGTTCCTCTCACTACTTTCATAGTTGGTTAGACGTGACTTAGAGAAGACGTTAGTTTGTCGCTGTCAAGACGTCCAATAACATCAATAGCGCGAAAACTATCCACCAATGACGGAGTTTTTTGTTTTCTAATTGGTTTAAAATATTTTTAACAAATCTGTCTGCGCGAGATGCGTGTGCCGATTTTAGATGATGGGTTAGCTTGAAGAAATGCTTCCATGTGTTTTTCGTTCGTCGTCCGGAGCAAACCTTCGGCTTTTTCTACGCTGCAAGCTTAGTGGCTCGTTAAGACACGCCAACTCTCCCGTTAAATGTTTATTGCCCACCAGCGGACTTTACACTGCTCTATATAGTTTATGGTTCGTTACTGGAGACAACGGTGCTTTAGCATTTAGCTACGAACCTGAGATAAGCTGCGCCTGCGTCAGAGTGAAAATAATAAGTGATAAACAAAATCACACTGAGAACGTGTGCAAATAGGGCTAAGTTCTTCATAAGTATGACTTCTGTTCAGCTGTAAAAACTATTGGAATTCAGATAAATATAAAGTTAAAAACTGTTTTCTATCATAGGTACATAGATGGCCTCCGCAACCAAAAGACGCCAGCTTTTTCTATCCTGCTCTTCTATCCTGGACGCATTTTTTTCAATGATATGTTGAAAAAAATGCGTCAAGGGTACTGCCCCTCTACCCTTGACGCTACTTTTTGGGCAATTAGCAAAATTCAATATTTCACTCAATTTTTTGTACAAATTGCCTTACTTTTGAATAAACTTACAAAGTATATAAAATTAAAGCACGATTATGCGAATTAGAAGATATATTTTTTTTTTAATTGTCGGTACGAACGCAATACGCCTTGACGAAGTAGCGTTAAGGGTAACCCCCCCGTGAGAACTCTCTCCAATTCTCCACATTTAGCTCGAGCATTATTCATACTTAAAATAAATATGTTTTCGTCAATTTCAAGATAAGAAGTAAATGAGATACCTAATTAGGGTGGTATTAATAGTTGTCGACTCAAGCTCGAACTCAAGTAGGTGATCTCAGAGAATTCAAATGCTAATGGCCTTGCTTGGCTAATGTCAATGTCAATCTCAAGATAGTGTCTATAAATATGCTGACAGCTACTCAAGTTTGACATTAGCCAAGGCTTGACATTAGCATTTGACTTTCCTGAGTTCACCTACCCAAGTAGGTGCTAATGCTAATGTCTAATGCTTGATCCCAAGATCGAAGTCAAGTAGGTGATCTCAGACGACTATTAATACCACCCGTTAGGCTTGCATGTCAGATCAACAACTAAAGACCTGTCGGGAGGAAAATTAAAATGTTCCATTAGGTCCTTTCTGAATTTACGTCACAGTACTGAAATAATTTTCGGTCCCTACTAGAGATTTTAGATTGAAAATCGTACTGTAGAGCTGTCAGAGTGTCAAACCCTAATCCAGAGTGTTTTACAACGTTATTTTTCTCTATTTTCTCCCTTTTACGAGTGGTTTTACTCGCATTATAAATCTTTTTCATTTCTCTGCCTGCTGTGCAGATAATATATTTTTAAATTATCGTTTTACCTTTTACTACGCCTTTACTTAATCACTCAGTAGTCTCTAGCCAGCCAGATAATAGTCTTTTTTCAATGCAAGTATTCTGCAAGTTAAGAATTGTTTGGCAGAAGAATAAGGTATGAATGATGCGCTCTTTAGTATAAATGTATTTGCCAGACGAGCCAACTTTTATCATTGTTTCTGTTTATCTTGCTGGCTCTTAAAAGCACAGTATAGAAACTGCTTGACTGTAATAGTTTATGCCGCATTTACAAGTGGCAGATAATTTATGAAAATTGTTCGGAGCAAACCACAACCACACCACTATTTTTTACAAAGAAAAATTTATTCAAATTCGATTATTTCACAATAAAAAACAGGCAGTATGTACATACAGGATATCAGATACATTGATTATTGTTGGTAGATATTTGTGTAATAATATGAAATATTATGTAAATGAAGCTAAAGTGGAATTGGTGCCTTAAAATAATAATATTATTATCCACGGTAGAGATATGAAGAATATTCTACTCCAACAAACAGCTTTATTGACACTAACACCGTCAGCGTCACTTCTATGAAGCAACCTCGTTGCAACGCTTGTCAAAACAGTTGACACTAGTTAGACTAGCTCTACCATATAAAGGGTTAAAATGGCTCATAAGATGGTCTACACAATGCAATTTTAGTGGTTTTAAAGCCGAAGGTATTTAGCCCGTTTCTGCTATGGAATCCCCAAACGATCTTACATCACTCCCTTTTTGAACGAGAAATGTATCCTAAAAATGAAAGGTCGAAGGAAACTGCATTTGACAGGTCTTATTCATAAGGTTGTCCACACAGGGAGACCAAAATATTTGTTTGAAAAAATAAATTGGTTAGGAAATGCACATAATATCTACACAAGAAGTAAGGAACGCCAACAAATGTTAATACCAAAAAGTAAAACAAAAAACTTCCAAGGCTCCTTTAAATACGCCTCAGCCAAAATATGGAACAATATACCCCCTCCACTACAACAACTCATGTCATACATTAATTTTAAAAATAAAATGAAAGCACATTTATTACAGCAACAAAAACACGAAGCTTTGTACACATATCGTGACCGATTGGTATGAACTACTATATACACCCATAAAAAAAAAACCATACGTATATTATTAAACCCACATACGTACTACATACACAAATTATACATATACACAATTTTTAAATAGCTAAGTATACATACATTTAAATGTAAATATTGAAAGAGGTCATGCAGAAATATATATATACAGGGCGTCCCACGGCTATGCCACATGGAGGGAAAGTACCTTAAATATTGTAGATGGAACATTTTACTGAAAGAAGACATTATTTTAATTTAAAAAACAATTTAAACTGCATTCATAGATATTAAAATAATTACATGGTTAAACCGGGAATCGAACCCGTTACATGAGAAAAATAATGACCCTGTAGTTTTATCATACCGATCGAAAGGCTTCATAATAAGGATTATTTTTTGCTAAATAACATAGTTTCAGAAATAAAAGGAAGACCATGAATTTTAACATTTTTAATACAACATTAATCAATTTATCAATGAAAATCACAGTAACAAAAGAATAAAAGTATGAAAATGAAACACATTTTTGAATTATTTCTTTATAATCAGCCAGCTGCATTGCGATGGACAAACTTTTACGCGTCTTTCGGCTCAGGATACGGCTCGATTTGTTGCATACAACCAGGTAAATGTTAAAATTCATGGTCTTCCTTTTATTTCTGACACTATGTTATGTAGCAAAAAATAATCCTTATCATGAAGCCTTTCGATCGGTATGATAAAAACTACAGGGTCATTATTTTTCTCATTTAACGGGTTCGATTCCCGGTTCAACCATGTAATTATTTAAATATCTATGAATGCAGTTTAAATTGTTTTTAAAATTAAAATAATGTCTTCTTTCAGTAAAATGTTCCATCTACAATATTTAAGGTACTTTCCCTCCATGTGGCATAGCCGTGGGACGCCCTGTATATATTTTTAATGAGTTCTATAAATTATAACTAAGAATTGTCATTGGATGTGAAAATAACTACAAGGAAAATGCATCTACTTGTAAAATAATAAGTTTATAATTTTAGTTTTTTAGTACCTAAGTAAGTCACTTATTCCTCAAATAGTGAGGTTTTTATCTAAATACCTATCTCTACGCGCTATGCGCTCTCTCTATTTCAACTAGTTATAATTACTTATACGGGGGACATGCTGAAAATCAGCGTCGATCGCAAAACATAATAAGTACCTACTTAATATGTTTCCGACGACAAATGCTGAGCTTGGGACCCATTGCCAAATCATCGAACCTTAATTCTACTATCTTTTTTTTTTGTATATTTTTAAAATCTACTGTGTGTAATGTTTAATTTTAAAACAATCTAGATTATTTATTTTTGGCAATAAAGCACTATTCACTTTCACTTTCACTTTTTAGTTGCACTCGTGATTCTGGTCCAAATTCCAAATTTTACTTCAAAACGAGCGAAACAAAAAACACTTCCCAATACAAACGGCTATCGCCAATCGACACCATTTGTATGGAGAAGTGAATTTTTTTTTCGCGCATTTTGAAATGAAATTTTGTAATTTGGCTCAGAATCACCAGTGCAACAAAATACTTTCGGCTTTAAAACCTCTAAAATTTCACGGAGTATATTGTAAAAAATAAACTGTATAGACTCTACAGTTTATTTTTTAAATAGCTTTATTCCTGAACGTCCCCAACTTTTATTGGGTTTCTACGACTTTGGTGAACGCGAAATTTTATTTTTCGATACATTTTTTTGCATAATTTGCTGCATGAGCAACAAGGAGGGAAAGGCTAGAAAGGTGGTAGAGATAGCGCGCCGCGCAGGCAGTGCTGAAAGGGTACAAATGCAAACTTTTAAAGATTAAGAAACTTTCAATAAATAAAAGTATCGAGCTATTCGAAAAGTCCTAGAACAAAAATTGCTGGTAATCACATTTAGAAGTTGAAGCGTTTCAGGAATAATGCTTTTTAAAAATTGCCCTGTATAAAACCCAGTCTTAACCACACAATCATGGCAAGCAACCATTTGCTCTAGATGAGGGCAATGAAAATTGCATCAGTGCAAATAGGAGTGGACATTCGGGACCCATAAGGTCTAAATAGGATGCCAGTGAGCAGATAGCTCGGTTGTTCTACCGTAGGGTAGCGTATGAAATAAAGCACTGTAGATATTTTCGTAATATAAGTATCGAATAGGTAAATAAACTCACGCAGAATCAGAATCAGAATCAATTTGTTTTATTCAATATTCCATAAATAAATTATTTACATTGAACGTCAAAATATTATCTAAAGTAAAAAAATGTATATAAATCAGATACTTATTACTATCTAATACTAAGTATCTAGCTACTTTTTTTTCTCCAGCTTCACTAGCTCTGATCGTTCTTGGAGAAGAAGCATGGTAAAGAAACTCCAAGGATCTCGTGCTTAAAAAATAATACATTTGTAATGCAGGTAGGAACTTAAAAAATAACACATTGGTAAGTGTGGTGATCGTGCGCTGAACTGGTTTAGTGCCAGACTTCTTTGTCATTTAGATAATCATCTATTCTGTAATAGGCCTTTTGGCACAACGTGTGCCTTACACATTTTTTGAATCGGGCCTCTGGTAAACTTAGGATATCTGTTGGGATCTTATTATAGAAGCGTATACAGTTGCCGAGAAATGAGCTCCTAGCCTTCTTAAGCCTAAGAGTTGGAATTGTAGGCTTGTGCTTATTCCTAGTATTTATATTATGATGGCTACCTAATGTATCGAACTCTGCAATATGTTTTTTAGCATAAACAATGTTGGCGTAGATATATTGACTTGCAACTGTCAGGATGTCAATTTCTTTGAAAAGTTCTCTTAACGACACTCTACTACCTAGTCTATAGATAAATCGGATGGCTCTCTTCTGCAAGATGAAGATGCTCTCAATATCTGCTGCCCGACCCCATAGTAGTAAGCCATATGACATAATACTATGGAAGTAACTAAAGTAGACAAGCCTAGCAGTTGCGATGTCAGTCAATTCCCTGATTCTTTTTACAGCATAAGCTGCAGAACTGAGCCTATGAGATAATTTTACAATATGCGGGCCCCATTGAAGCTTTGCATCAATAGTGATGCCTAGAAATACAGTTTCTTCTACTAGCTCTAATTTATCTTTTCCTAGTATAATATTGTTTTCTACCTGTATCACATTCGGTAGGGTAAACTTTATACATTTTGTTTTTTTAGAATTTAACAGTAAATTATTGGCTGTGAACCAATCTAATACACGTGAGAGAGCAGTATTTGCATCACTTAGGTCATCTTCTTGTCTCCTTATTTTAAAAATAAGTGACGTGTCATCAGCAAATAATACTATCTCAGACATATTTTTCACCATATGTGGCAAATCATTAATGTAAACAAGGAATAGAAACGGTCCTAAGATTGATCCTTGCGGAACTCCTATCTTCACCTGGGAACCCGCAGACTGTGTACGATTTATGTCAGCTTTTTGAACCCTCCCTTCCAAGTATGATCTCATTAGTTTTAAGCCTTTCCCCTTTACCCCGTAGTATTTTAATTTTATGAGAAGTGTTTCATGGTCTACACAGTCAAATGCCTTTGAAAGGTCACAAAATACGCCTATAGCATCTTTCCTATCCCCCCATGCGCTATAAATGTGCCTAACTAACATCACTCCCGCATCCGTCGTTGAGCGTCCTTTAGTAAAACCAAACTGTTGGTCGTGGAGAAGTTTGTGTTTATCGAAGTATGATAGTAGCTGAGCTAGCACGACTTTCTCAAATATTTTACTTAATACTGGTAGGACTGACACTGGTCTAAAATTTGAAGGATCTTGCCTATCGCCATTTTTAAATAATGGTACAAGCCTACTATATTTCATGAGGTCCGGAAACAGACCTTCATCTATACACTTGTTGAAAATACTAGCTAAGTGCGGTACAAAGAAAAAGGTTTATTGCCGAAAAAGTTAAAATAAACATACTTAAGCACAACAACAAAGTACAACTAAGAGTAGCTCAAGCTACACACAACAGTCTACTCTCTAAAAATGGACTAGCGCGTCATTCGTCAAAAGCTGTTTATTTGCTGGAAAACAGCCCTTATTTAAATAAACAATTTTTTTTTTGACATTTCATAGTGGGAATACTTACGTTGCATACAGGGGCAGGTTTGCAAAGAATATTATTAAAAGCCACTTGTAGTAACAAGACAATTTTTTTCATACGGAATCGACACTAGTATTTTCCAGAACACCGCGGCGAACACTTTGGGCACCCCTTGACCTGAATAAAAAGCATAAACATAAACAGCAAGGTTTAAGACGACCGCAAAGACCAAGTAGCCGCTGCTATGACTTGACAGCTAAGTAAAATCAAAATAAAAACCGGCCAAGTGCGAGTCGGACTCGCACACGAAGGGTTCCGTACCTACCATTATCTATAAAAACGGAAAAAAATCACGTTTGTTTTATGGTAGCCCCCTTAAATATTTATTTTATAGTTATAGCGGCAACAGAAATACATCATCTGTGAAAATTTCAACTGTCTGACTATCACGGTTCATGAGATACAGCCTGACAGTGGGACGGACAGCGGAGTCTTAGTAATAGGGTCCTTTACCCTTTGGATACGGAACCCTAAAAATCCTCGCGCGCGCTCGGCAGCTCAGTATTTATGACGCTGCGGCCGCGACCTAAAGTTTACTTTGCATCGTAATTTTTCCGCATTCCAGTCCTTCGGTATGCGGCCTCAATGCGGCTGTAGGCCTCTCCTGTGGGGCCAGCGTTATTAATTAGTGCCTGCTCTCGGGAGTATAATCGCGCGCCTCGCCACGTGATATATCATGCGCTGGTTGGGAATGTACCTGGAAAAGTAATGTGAAAAATGGACCCTCTGTCTGGAAATTGATTTTTTACACGATGACGGCTGCGAATACTTCTTGGGTGAAGCGCGACGTTGTTGCCGAAAACGTAAAATGGATTGTATCGGCCCACTAGCGCCGCTAATGAAAACACAAAAACTTTTTTCATTAAGTATGCAATCAAAATGCAGGGCAATTTTTAAATAGGTAAGTTTATTCCTGAAATACGTCAACTTCTAAATGTGATTTCCAACAACTTTTGTTCTACGACTTTTCGAATAGCTCGATATTTTTTATTTATTGATTGAAAGTTTCTTATTATTCGTTAAAAAAGTTCGAATTTGTACCATTTCAGCGCTGCCTGCGTGCCGCGTTTTCGTGCCCCTCCACTTTCTACCACCTTCCAAGCATTGCCTGCTCCTATTTGTAACCAAAACCCGAACATTTTGCAAAAAAAATGGAAACATAAAATTGCGCTTTCACCAAAGTCGTAGAACAAAAGTTGTTGGAAATCACATTTTGTAAACGTGTAAATAAAAAAAAGAAATGTGTGGAATATAAAGCTATTTAAAAATTGCCATGTGTATGCATTATCTCGGTCGGAAAACACTCGCGGCAATTTTGCTTCTTAGTTGGTTATTTTTTGAGTTTAATTCTCTAATTTTACTTATTCTGTAAAAAAAATCGCACTGTTGATAGTCCTCAAAACCGGATTATTTGCGGGCAAATACAAATAAAAATCTTGAAAAAGAGAAAAAATATTTTGTTTATTTCGATAAGACCTCTTTTCCCGCAAATAAACCGGTATTGAGGACTAGCAACTGTGCGTTTTTTTTTACAGATTAAGAACTTTTTTTAGACAAAGTTCATTTTGTTTCCTAAACCTTATGATCCGCAATAGTACCTACTGCCAAAACACTGCCCGTTGGCGGTGAGAGTTGGAGTCGATAAATTAATCGCAGCGGACACAGGCGGTGACAGACCCTCATGTGGCTCTCGAATTAATTAAGCCGCGATAATTTGATTAATTTGATAAATTTATTCCACACGTTGTTTTTGTTTATTGCCGTCTGTATGATCCCGGAGATAAACCATAACCATGACGTTATGAATGTCGCGTTGTTGCAAATTTTTTAGGGTTCCGTAAATCAAAAGGGACAACGGAACCATTATAAACATTATTACCATTTATTATTAACGGGACTTGGCTGCTCGTCCGTCTGCCTGTCCGTCGGTCTGCCAAGACCCTTTATTGAGCCTTGAAGAAAATTTTCATTCCACTAATATTATAAATGCGAATGTTCGTGAGAGAGTAGGTAGGTAGGTAATCGTATGAGGTAGTGGCCACCCCTGGTGTCAGAGTTTTTAGGCCACCCAAAGGGTCTCTGACATGGCTTAACGATTGTTATCAATCAACAACAACCGGGACCAACGGTTTAACGTGCCTTCCGAAGCACGGAAGCGCTCAGATATTATTGCCACTAGCGGTCACCCATCCATGGACAGTCCGCGGCCGTTGTTGCTTAAGGCAGGGTGGATAGTGAAACTCCTGCGGGAGAAGTATAGCAATGACGCATCTCTTATTTGCATTCGCATGCAAGATACACTAAAGAAATCGAAAATATTGCCATATCAAACCCTAGAATTAGGTAAGAGCTATCTTTTAAGGCAAGTTTCGTGTTGATGTTCGTAATAGATTTGAAGAAATTTTCATTCAAAAACTGAGGAAGTTAGTACTGGGAATTTGTTTTTTTCAACGAAAATATTTTGCAAACTGTCATGATTTACAACACGAAAAATGGTGTGTTTGATAGCACTTACCTAATTCTAGGGTTTGATATGTGAATATTTCGCGATTTTAGTGTATTTACGATTTTGATGTTGTAAATGTGCTATTCTTTTCTCGCAGGCGTTGAATACATTGTTTACTTAGTCAATTTGACAGTTCGTCCGTACCGGGGATCGACGTTCATCCAAACAAAGTGAATCACGTTCCAAACTGTCAAAACTTAGTTTGGTTTTCTGTTTTTTTTTTTTTTTAGTTGGTTGTTGCTTGATTGAATAATAATAAATGCTTGCAGATCTTGCAATAGATAGATATTTTGGATACCAGACGAAGAGCGTGAGTCGTGGGCAGCTGCGGCGTCTGAAGATTCTCTTTCGATCTTTGTATCCAACTGTTGCTTGCTAGTTCAACGCGCGATAGGTACACACGACAGCATGTCAGACTGTACACTTTTGTTGTAAAGTCGCCCGTAACGTAACCGAGTAGAGTGCTAGCATGTAAGGGTCGACGTGCTGTCGTGTGTACACACGACAGCACGTCAGACTGTACACCTCTGTTGTAAAGTTGCCCTTAACGTAACCGAGTAGAGTGCTAGTATGTAAAGGTCGACGTGCTGTCGTGTGTACTTACTAGGTACACACGACAGCACGTCAGAGTGTAAACTTTTGTTGTAAAGTCGCCGTAACGTAACCGAGTAGAGTGCTAGCATGTAATGGTCGACGTGCTGTCGTGTGTAGGTACATACCTACCTATTACTTACCTAATTTGGTAGTCATCAAGATCGCAGAGTACCTACCTACCCCTTTTTGTCATACGCCGCACGCGACGGCTACCTACCACGGATTTGCCTTACCTAAGCCGCGCGTGACGGCTAAAGTCCGTTCGCTATCATAGTGTCACTTTGATATTTGCCGCCTTGGTGCGCGGCGGCTTTTCACAAAAGAAATTAAAGGAAGCCGACGCGGCGCAAACACGCCAGTGAATTTGGCTCGCCGCTCGTCAAAGAAGCGTCGTATTGAAAGGTTGTGCTTGTGACTTAGTATTTTGTATTGAGTGTCGATCGCTCTGCGTGAAGATAAAATGTTTTTTCGTCCGTGGAAGGACCGCGAGGTGCCTCTAGACGCAACTTCGAATGACGCAAAAATTAATAGACGAAGGTTTTGTAAAACATTTTAGCAAATTCCAGTTAGGTAATGTCCATCAGCATTGTGTTGAAATGAATATGTCTGCGCCCATCACAGATACTTCGAAAATAGTTGGTATCCCAAGAACCAAGATTGCCGTCGTGTGTCAATAATAGGATAGCGAACGGACTTTACCTACCACAGATTTGCCTTCATCGAGTCCTATCAAATATGTATAACGTGTTAGTAACAAAAGATCTTAACTCTTTTTGCAGGGTTTACCTACTGCCTACTGATCAACAAGATCACTACCTGCTGAAAAACATTTTTTATTTTATAACCTCAAAAGTGAAAATAAATCCAGTTTTTCTTTTTTTATTTAGGCCTAGTTCAAATTAAAACATGATTGTGTGCGTAAGTGCATTGGCATATTTTTAAGCTGATAAATAAAACACGGTGAAAATCAGTGAAAACCATATTATTTTAAAAGTACTTTTCTCTTGCCACAGCGGTAACATTTTATTAATAAAAAATCAATGGAACTTCATAGACCAAAAAATCCCTATCACCGGGTGCTATTCTATTACCCTGTAAAAAGAGATAGTTATCTACCTACATCTTTATTTATACAATGTATAGTATTGTATAAAAACATACAAAGGAATCCTAAAGTTAGTAATATAGGCTGAATTTTATAAAAACCAAAAACCATTTGGCAAAACATACTTTATTATCATAACCATGTATGTACGGTCGGCCACAGTCACAGATACCCCATAGCAGCTCTTACCGCGTGCGGCATAAGGGCGCCAATCAAACAAAAAGGGGTATCCTAGCGTGTGGCCGACTACTGTATGTCGATCTTTCTGCCCCGCCAGCTATAATCTCGGTCTTGCATCGCCACACATCCATGTAGAAGGTTATCTAAAAAGAAAATGATAATTATGTTATACAATAATAATTAAAATACATACCTATAGCATTCCTTAGACAAAGTGAAGAAAAACAAAAAAAGATTTTGGGTAAACAAACAGAGTCGTAGTTAAAAAAATACATGCACCTCATAACTTGTTGTTAACTTCAGTAAGGCTCATAGCTTTTCCAAATTACAATTTGCACGTGTTTTGTAATAAAGTTGTAATTCTTATAGTTTTGTATGGGAATAAAATTTCCTAGGCTTGGGATCAGCACTATTTAGTTACGCTACACTTTGACTAATTCTACTTTTATGGACTTTCAAAAGTTTTCCATCATTTCGAGACCTTTGCAAGGCTGTTGCACACCCGTGGTGACAGTAAAGTTGTCTTGAATACCTACTTATATCTTGATTTCAGCACCACTAGCGTGGAGCCCATGTTTAGCCCAAAACCATAACATGGAGCTGGGAGGCACGGACTCATTGTTTAGTCAGCGGTCCTGTTGCTTGCTACCGGATGGTAGGTGGCCTTTAGTTTGTCATCTGAACTTTGGTTGCGAGCAGGCAGCTGCAAAGAAGTAATAGGAGGAGTTTAGTTTAGGGAAGGTACCTACTTTAGTGAAATATGTGCTAGTCCCTTTGAATACCTTATTTGGACTTGAATTATGAAGAAGCTTTAGCAAGCAGTATTGCTACTAGAAACTCACAAATGTAGGTACATAACTTTTAAGACAAAAACATAGCTAGCTCATAGACATAGCTACATACCCGCACCGCTCACTAACAGTGAAAGAAAATATCATGAGGAAACCCGCAGCTTAGTTAGCTCATCAGATAAGTAAGATTGACGTATTGACCTCTTTTCTGGGGGCTAGGCCGACGATGGTAGTTGCTGGGCAAGCCTACCTACTCCACTAAACAATGTCCCAGACACAGCAGCGTCGAATTGTCACTTCACCCATCTAGTGCAGTGAAGGTGCCACTGGACGCTGTATAATATAAATCATCTCATTGCGTAAGCGTAAAGGTCTCAGTTTTATAGAACATCCAATTCAAAGCTAGTAGGTAATTTCGCTACGAAAATCTGTCAGTAGGTACTTACTTTCAATTCCTAAACATACCGATGTGATAGGTATCAGAAAATTGTTCTGAGTATTCTACTGGAAGGAACACTACATTCAGTCCGCATCCGCAATGAATAAAACACTCTAAACACTGTTTATTTATCACAGGCACCAAAGAGAATTACCGGCACAGCCAGCACTTGTACCTATTTTGACAGATATTTTTTTATCTTGTGTCACTAATGCGTTTCGTTCATTCCATAAAACGTTGAGTTTTGTTACAGTTATTCAAACAACTAGGTAATGCATACTAACATTTAATTTTGATAAGTCATAAATATAAATAAAACGGAATGAACATTTATTTGATTATTATTTTGCTAAAAAATATATTATTTTATCGCACATGAAAAGTCAATCTCGAAAAATGCCAATTTGTTTTACGACGAATTCGAGTTCGCGATCTGGGGGCACGGCAGTGCCCCCGCCAAGTCGAGCGCGAAGCAAACACTGCCGTACCATACTTTACTGGAACCATTTCGCCGCATTTTCAGGCCCAATTATTTGAGAACCTCTGGATAAGACTAGAGTTGTAAAATGACCGTCACATTCCATAACCGTCCGTCATTTATAATAAATGTCCGGTCACAATCGACATTTATGGTCACATTGGACAAATAGATATTTTGACTTGAAAAGTGTGTCGATGCTTTTATTTCGCTCTTGCCCTAGCCATCTTAGGCTGTATGTGCATCGCCGGTGCTGCCCCGCACCCCACGATACAGTGCTATTGGACAAATAGGTATTTTGGCTTCCATAAATGTTACGTTATCTCGTAAATTAAGAGGTTTAGCGCAAAAATAACGAAATTTTCGAACCCCCTTGCACCCCGAAATCAACTATTTTACTTCATTATATTTTCTAAAAACCGATATACAGGGTGTTAAACATTCAGGACAAATTATTATTTAAGAATATAGGCGAAAATTGGGGGATGTCCGGTATTTTCCGGTTCGAAGGACCACTCAATAACAAAAAAAAGGGTATCTTAGCATGTCGCTAACCGTACCTACTGACCTACCCGTTGTTTTTAATCGTGTTTGACTGTTTGTCACACTTTCAGCAATACCCTGAATGTTTAACACCCTGTATGTCGGTTTTTAGAAAGCAAAAATAAGTAAAATGGTTGATTAAGTGGATATTAGGGGGTTCGAAAATTTTGTTATTTTTGCGCTAAACCACTTAATTTACGAGGTAACATAACATTTATGGACAGCGTAAATGAAGACGTGCCCGGAATTTACAATTCCCCCTTATCTGTGAAACTACTAAGTCGATTTTTTTTAAATAAATACAGAATATAGGTATTTACCTAGATTGCAGGAAAACCTATAAAAAGATTCCGGTATTTATAGTAACAAAAAATATTATACAGGGTGTTAAAAGACCGCCAACAGACCCGAAAGCCACGCATACTAGACACCAAAACAAAGTAATTTTTCGATAAATTATTGCTGGGAAATGATTTTGGTTTTTTAGGTTATAATTTTGAAAAATATTTTATCACTCAATGGACGTGTAAAGCACAGAAGTCATATTGCGCAAGCGTAGGTATAACTTTATGTTACTTAAGCTTGAAGTGCAAATGTTTAGAATACATTGCGGGTTGCAATTTTAACGTCGTTTATTGTAAGAAATATTCATAATTTTGATATGGCTTCTTGAGAAGGTATGTTAAGAACTAGATACTGAATGCATTTCTGCAAAAAAAAAGTTTTGAAAAGTCCGACTTTGAACCTCATTATCTCGGAAACCGTTGATTTCCCAGGCATAGTTCCTTGGGCAAAAATGTTCCTTATGAGGACAATACGTGGTTTCCCGCTTTGTTGGCTGTCTTTTAACACCCTGTATTGTATGTCAGTACGGAACCCTTAGTGCACGAGCCTGAAGCCTTATTGAACGAGCGAGCGAAGCGAGCGAAGTTCTCCGAGTCTACTGGAACAATCCGGCGTTTGTATGTATGTATGAATGTTCGTTCGACGATAACTTGAGTAAATTTGGTCGGATCGTTATGAAATTTGGTAGGCGGGTAAACGAAATTAAAAGAATTTTTAAGTTCGAACATGAGCCAAATTGGTCGAGGGGTTGCCGAGATATAGGGTTGTATAGTTTATATGCAAAGCACGCGCGCGCCTGCGCGAATGGCGTAAGCAAAGTTACACATCTGTAACTGGGGTCGCGAGTTCATAGTTCGGAGCGAACCACTAGTATGAACGAGCGAGCGAAGCGAGCGAAGTTCTCCGAGTCTACTTGAACAATACGGCGTTTGTATGTTTGTATGTATGTATGTATGAATGTTCGTTCGACGATAATTTGAGAAAATTTGGTCGGATCGTTATGAAATTTAGTAAGCGGGTAAATGAAATTAAAAGAATTTTTAAGTTCGAACATGAGCCAAATCGGTCGAGGGGTTGCCGAAATATGGGGTTGTTAAGTTTATATGGGGTCGCGAGTTCACAGTTCGGGGCGAACCACTAGTGCCAATTGGGACCCTATTACTCCCCCTCCAATGTCTGTCTGTCCGTCTGTCTATCCGTCTGCCTGTCATTCTATCTGTCCTTCTTTTAAAGAGCTGCCCGGCTGTTTCTTGGGATCCGCAATAGGTAGCGAATTAAAAATATCACAGAACATGTATTGCTATGGCGGGTTACCTAAAAAAAACCGCCAAGTGCGAGTCAGGCTCGTGCACTAAGGGTTCCGTACTGACATATACAATATTTTTATTATCAAATATAAATACCGGAATCTTTTTATAGGTTTTCCTGCAATTTATAGGTAAATTCTGTATTTATTCCGTATTTATTTCAAAAATTTCGGTTTAGTAGTTTCGGGGATAAGGGGAATGGTAAACCGGGCACGTATTTAATTTTGAAGGCCGAATGTCATTTACGCTGTCTATAAATGTTATGTTATCTCGTAAATTAAGAGGTTTAGCGGAAAAACTAATGAAATTTACGAACCCCTAATACCCCCCTTATCAACCATTTTACTTATTTATGTTTTCTAAAAACCGACATACAGGGTGTTACACATTCAGGGTATTGCTGAAAGTGTGACAGACAGTCAAACACGATTTAAAACAACTGGTAGGTCAGTAGGTACGGTTGGCCACACGCTGAGATACCCCTTTTAGTTGCTGAGTGGTCCTTCGAACCGGAAAATACCGGACATCCCCCAATTTTTGCCGATATTCTTAAATAATAATTTACCCTAAATGTTTAACACCCTGTATATCGATTTTTAGAAAACATAAAGAAGTAAAATGGATTATTTCGGGGTGCAAGGGGGTTCGAAAATTTCGTTATTTTTGCGCTAAACCTCTTAATTTACGAGATAACGTAAACGTAACATTTATGGAAGCCAAAATACCTATTTGTCCAATAGCACTGCATCGTGGGGTGCGGGGCAGCGCCGGCGATGCACATACAGCCTAAGATGGCTAGGGCAAGAGCGAAATAAAAGCATCGACACACTTTTCTAGTCAAAATACCTATTTGTCCAATGTGACCATAAATGTCGATTGTGACCGGACATTTATTATAAATGACGGACGGTTATGGAATGTGGCGGTCATTTTACAACTCTACTTTTTAGAGATAAACCAGCAGCTCCATCGAGACTTGGCAAGTTTTTTACAAAATGTTTTTAGTGGGATTATTTTCTCTAAAATCTGGTAAGAGCTTTACGACTGTCTTCCCATTCGGTTTGCGATGCATTCGACCGGGCAAGACTGTCAAATTTTAGTTAGCCAATAAGTGATCTACCAAAAAACTTTAGGAGAACTGCATTAGGTAGGGCAGAATGGAAAATTCGATCTTTGTATCCGACTGTTGCTTACTAGTTCAATACGCGATAGGTACACACGACAGCACGTCAGAGAGTAAACTTTTGTTGTAAAGTCGCCCGTAACGTAACCGAGTAGAGTGCTAGCATGTAAGGGTCGACGTGCTGTCGTTGTACTTACTAGGTACACACGACAGCACGTCAGAGTGTACACTTTTGTTGTAAAGTTGCCCGTAATGTAACCGAGTAGAGTGCTAGCATGTAAAGGTCGACGTGCTGTCGTGTGTACTTACTAGGTACACACGACAGCACGTCAGAGTGTACACTTTTGTCGTAAAGTCACTCGTAACGTAACCGAGTAGAGTGCTAGGGTGTAAAGGTCGACGTGCTGTCGTGTGTACTTACTAGGTACACACGACAGAACGTCAGACTGTACACTTTTGTTGTAAAGTCGCCCGTAATGTAACCAAGTAGAGTGCTAGCGTGTAAAGGCTGACATGCTGTCGTGTGTACTTACTAGGTACACACGACAGCACGTCAGCCTGTACACTTTTGTTGTAAAGTCGCCCGTAACGTAACCGAGTAGAGTGTAAAGGTCGACGGGCTGTTGTGTGTACCTAGTAAGTACACACGATAGCACGTTGACCTTTACACGCTAGCACTCTACTCGGTTACGTTACGGGTGACTTGACAACAAAAGTGTACAGTCTGACGTGCTGTCGTGTTTACCTATCGCGCGTTGAACTAGCAAGCAACAGTAAAGTTGGATACAAAGATCGAAAGAGAATCTGCAGACGCCGCAGCTGCCCACGACTCACGCTCTTCGTCTGCTAGCCAAAATATCTATTGCAAGATCTGCAAGCATTAGGTATTATTATTCAATCAATCATTATCCAACTAGAAAAAAAGCTAAGGAGGTAGGTACCCATAATAATTGTTCAACGTCATTGCCGCGGCGGCGGTGGATCACTTGGCGTCATGGTGACGTCCGTCTAAGTTCCGAACGTTACTATGGCGGGATTCCGATCTGTTATTTTTGTAATCTGTACAGCGCCCCGCAGAGGGCGTGGCTTCCCACCCCGTCACTCCTCTGCTTCACCCCCTCAAATACCTAAATATCGTCTATGAAGAGCGCCTTAATTAAGATTTATGAACGTTCTATAGATGGATACCTATACCTAGATATATTCGTTATTATTCTTAAAACCCAAAAGATACACGTAACAAATTCATCATCATTGAATCATTGTAGGATTAGAATTAAAACGAGGAAAATAAGACAAAATCATAAAGTAATTTTGTAACAATTAATTACGTTGGTTGTCGCTTACAATAAACAAGTGTCATGCATGATGGCACCAAATCCCAAAATCAAGGTGTAGGTATGAATGAACCAATTAAACCAAGGCCAGACAGCGGCGGCCCTGAGGACCCTGAGCCGCGTGACACATTTCGTGTCATATAAACTCGCCCTAAGACCTCAACGCTGTTTCTCAGCGTCATCATCATCATAATTTTCAGCTTACATTTGCCCCCTTCACGCCTCCTCTGTATCTCGCTGCCAGTGGTCTCGAACGTCATAGCGCGAAATAGTTGCCCACTAAAATCGGTATAATTGGACCTAAAATCGGTATATGACAAAAAATACAATAATAATAAGCCAAATTCGTTTATTAATAAAAAAATAAACTACTTAAGTGTAATTAACATCAAACACACATAAATCTATACTTATAATAAAACTCTAGCGAAGTCAATTCTGTACATTGAATATTTTTAGAAAAAAACTATCAGGGGTTACTAAGTAAACTATTCTGAATACAAAAATGCAAAAAAATCGGTTTATGTCTGTCTGTCTGTCTGTCTGTCTGTCTGTCTGTCTGTCTGTCTGTCTGTCTGTCTGTCTGTCTGTCTGTCTGTGTGTTACCTCATCACGCGAATACCGCTGAACAGTTTTCAGTCAAATTTAGGACCGTGATAAGTCCTGGTTCTGGGAACAATCTAGGCTATCCGATGTTCAGAATACATTGCGGGTTGCAATTTTAACTTCGTTTTTTGTAAGAAATATTCATGATTTTGATATAGCTTCTTGAGAAGATATGTTAATAACATGATACAGAACACATTTCCGAAAAAAAAAATGCATTTCCGGAAAAAAAATCTGACTTGGAACCTCATTATCTCGGAAACCGTTGATTTCCTAGGCATAGTTCTTTGGGCAAAAATGATCGTTATGATGAGGACTACACAGGGTGTTAAAAGACCGCCAACAGACCCGAAAGCCACTAGACACCAAAACAAAGTACTTTTTCGATAAATTATTGTTGGGAAATTATTTTGGTTTTTTAGGTTATAATTATGAAAAATATTTTTTACGCAATGGACATGTAACGTACAGAAGTCATATTGCGCAAGCGTAGGTATCAGATTATGTTACTTAAGCTTGAAGTGCCGATGTTTAGAATACATTGGGGGTTGCAACTTTAACGTCGTTTTTTGTAAGAAATATTCATAATTTTGATATGGCTTCTTGAAAAGGTATGTTAAGAATCCCCTGAAGCTCTACAGCCCTCTCGCTCGCACTTTTGAACATTTGAATTTATTGTAAGAGAATGATTCAACTTTGGACGATAAAATATAGTTGCAGATATAGATAATAAAGCTATCGACATGTAGACATACTTTAAATTTCACATTTATAGTTTAAAAATTAAATTACTGAACTACTACTTTTAACCGAAGTTCAGTGATATTTTTTTTTATTAGTAGGAATATGAAATCAAAAGTGTGTCCACATGTCGATTATTGTCGATAGCTTTATTATCTAGGAACTATATTTTATCGTCCAAAGTTTAATCATTCTCTTAAAATCAATTAAAATGTTGAAAAGTGCGAGCGAGAGGGCTGCAGAGCTTCAGGGGATTCTTAAGAACTAGATACTGAATACATTTCTGCAAAAAAAAAGTTTTGAAAAATCCGACTTTGAACCTCATTATCTCGGAAACCGTTGATTTCCCAGGCATAGTTACTTGGGCAAAAATGTTCCTTATGATGAGGAAAATACGTGGTTTCCCGCTTTGTTGGCGGTCTTTTAACACCCTGTATGTGGTCTCCCACTTTGTTGGCGGTCTTTTAACACCGCTCGGTATTCAATACAAGCACTCGCCGCAAACAATAATTTTGCATTCTTGCATAACAAATAACTATTATTTACCGTTGAGCGGGATAGACAGAGTTATTAGCCGTATGCTTTGCTTGCTGGCTTAGCATGAGAATGAGTAAGACCTTATCTATGGGCTTATAACTTTATCTATCCCACTCTACGTCGAGGGAGATACATATTATAAACCCTCTTACTTCCTAATCAATTCTTATGCTAAGCTTCCTGGTATCTTATCACGGGCGATACCTTAATGTAAACAATACATATTTATTATTAAATTTATAAATGTATTGTTTAGATTAAGGTTTTTATTCTATTTTATTCTATTGCTATTCTTTAGGTTTTTTCTTTTGAGCCCTACTACCGCAAGTTAAGAAATAATAACTATTAAAATACCCCCGACATTTTAGCTTCAAATAAGCATATTTAATAAATTGCTGAACCAATTTTGACAAAACATAACTAAGAACATTCGCTAGAAAACCTGCTTTCAAAAAAAAAAAAAACCTTAAGCTTCCAAATCGTTCACCCATTTAAGAGCTACGGTGCCACAGACAGACACACCCTCATAAACACTTATACAGACACACTCACAAAGCTGTCAAACTTATAACACCCCTCTTTTTTGGTCGGGGGTTAAAAAAAACCTTCCTTTTGAGTTTTCCTCCACAGTCGAATTTAAATTAAATGTCAAATGTGTAAAAACGCATACGAAGTCGCGGGCACAACTAGTATTAAAAATAAAATCATCTTTTAGGGTCCTACCAATAATCTTTGGCCATAGCCGCGGTCATCTTTAAATTAATTTTGTATTATTTTTTTGGAGGCACTCACTTTTCAACTAGAAACTAACTTTCTCTTCGAAGTAACAAAAAATAATGAAGAAATACAGTATAGTCAAGTGAATTATCGGGTGGAAAACCCCTAACATCGAGTTGTAGAACTGAAGGGAATTCCCCAAAATATAGGTACCTATGGAACAATCTGTGGAATCTGCAATACTATTGCAGGATTTCCCATAACGTAAAACATAGATGAAAAGGGTTGTTAACTAAAAAGTATCAAAATCGGTAAAAAAAATCGGCTTAAATATGGGAATTCTCGAAAATCGTGGAAAAATTGTTGCATTTCAGTATTTCGGTAGAACAGAGCCCATATCGGTAGAAATACCGAAAAATCGGTAGGTTCGAGACCACTGCTCGCTGCACGCTTCCATGGATTCTCCGTCGCCTTGGAGATGTACTATCGATGGCTAAACCATAGGTAGGTACAGATTGGATAGCTGTTGACGTTCTATATGAACTGAGGTTTACTTTACTGAGGTCGAGCAGTCTTTCTGTCAAGTTCGTCTCAAAAGGCTGTAGGGCCCGTCATTACAGCACAGACTAGAGCTTCGATATGCAGCGTTCAATGGTCCACACAAGCTAGATTGGAAAATTCTGTCATCACGATGGCAAACCCGATACTAACTAACCTAACCCTCGAGCGTAGTTTCTACTCGTATTATAAATATTGAAGGTTACTAATTATTCTAATAGGTAGGTACGTACCTACCACTTTTTTAATCCTTGTTCAGCGCTCTTTTAACAATAGGTCCCATCAAGGTATATTTAGGTGATTAATACAAAACCGTGTGCCGTGGGTCTCATTAGAGGTTTAGTCGTTGAGTGTTTACAGTTTAGGTAGGCAAATTGATGCCTTCATTGTAATTTCGAGCTGCCGCATCGTCTCACACCGAGATAATATCTGAAGTTCTGTACCAGACTGTGCCTTAAGATTGTACGTATACTTACCTACCTACCTGCCTGCCTGCACTGTCCATAAAACTTATAACAGGCCAACTTTACGACGCTTTGTGTTGCGGAAAAATCCTCTCGACTTGTGATAAATTGTAAGAAAGTTGTTGGGTTACCTAGGTGTTTTATTTAGGAAGTTCGTGGTAAAAACCATTAATTTATATCCACCATTTTGCAGCATAAAAATGTTATCAAGACTTTTCAATTTTCACAACAAAAAAATGTGACTTCCAAATTAGCACTAAAAGGTAAGAATAATATTATTTCTTTGTAATTAACTGTACTTTCGGAGGCGATGTAAAGCTTTTTCTGAACCTCTTCCATATCCTTAAGTCAGAATCGGTTAATTATGATGATTTGACGGTAATACGAAGTAACTCTACAATACTCTACATTTTTTCATTGAATTGAGAACCGAATGTACGCTCCAGCAAAAATGGTTCTCGAGATATTCAAACAAATGTTTACTCGATTTAGCAGCACTATTTCTAATAAAAAACCGGCCAAATGGGAGTCGGACTCGCGCACTGAGGGTTCCGTACCGCCATACAATTTTAAAAACTCTGTTTATACGGACCCTCGGTGCATGAGTGAGACTCGCGCTTGACCGTTTTTTTTTATTATTTGTTGTTATAGTATAAAATAAGCCCTTTTCATACCTACCAAGTTTTGCAATAGAGCAAAAACTATGAAAACACGTTTTTTTGTATGGGGGTCCCCATATTTCCCCTTATTTTTTTACATTATTATTTGTTTGGTAAACGAGCGAGCGAAGCGAGCGAAGTTCTCCAAGTCTACTGGAACAATCCGGCGTTTGTATGTTTGTATGTATTTATGAATGTATGTTTGTATGTATGTATGTATGAATGTTCGTTCGACGATAACTTGAGTAAATTTGGTCGGATCGTTATGAAATTTGGTAGCTAGGTAAATGAGGCGGGTACGCCTACCAAATTTCATAACGATCCGACCAAATTTACTCAAATTGAATGAAATTAAAATAATTTTTAAGTTCGAACATGAGCCAAATCGGTCGAGGGGTTGCCGAGATATGGGGTTGTTAAGTTTATATGGGGTCGCGAGTTCACAGTTCGGGGCGAACCACTAGTAACACATAATCTGTTTCAACTTTCAACTGGCTACCTTTTACGGTTTCAAAGGTGCAGACAGACGGACAGACAGACAGACCCTGCGGGTACGGAACCCTAAAAAAGCATAACCTACCTTTGACTCATTTAGCACCACTCTGCAAAGGTCGGCCCAAGCCTCGCGAGGAGTAAACTTAACGATTGAGTAGTAAAACTTGCCTTTTAACAGACTTGATACGAGTAACTCTCGCTGAGTGCGAAGTTTTAACACCGTTCGCAATTAGCGGTCAAGGTCGGGCGACGGTTTAGACTTTAGACCAGCCATTCTTAAAGTGTGCTCCGCGGAGCCCTAGGGGCAAGTCCTCTGTGGGGACTCCGCGATTGAGAGTAGGTACAGTCGGCAACACGCTAGGATACCCCTTTTTGTTCGATTGGCGCCCCTATGCCGCGCGCGGTAAGAGCTGCCATGGGGTATCCGTGACTGGCCGACCGTAACCTACTTGTAATAATAATAAAAAGAAGAAAAACCAGCTCTTCTATACAGGGTGTCCAGTAAGCGATGCGACAAGGTTCGGGGAATAAAAGCTTGGATGATTTCCAATACGATTAGTAAAATTTAAAATCTCACCGCTTTCGAGTATGTATGGATTAAAAGAAAGAAAAAAAACTTTCTTCGCTCAGACTTTTGCTTGCCGAATGTAGGTTGTCGCATCGCTTACTGGACACCCTGTATGTCTGGTCCACAGCTTTTTTTATTTGGGGCTCGGTTAACTATTTTGCAGTCCTTTTGGGTTCCGTCACCAAAAAATGTTTGAGGACCGCTGGTTTAGACTTTAGGTGAGTCAGCAGAAGTTGCTAAATTACATACTTACCGGTTGCTGAATGTTACATTCTAAATACCCGAACGATGCGACAGTATTTTCGCTAAAAATCCACTGAGGTTATTGTTATAGCTGAGCTAAGTCCATTTTCGGGTTTAAGTATTATTTTTGTTTGTTTTGTAAATATTTTAATCTTTAAGTGCTCTATGTTATTTTTTCTTTTGTAAAAATTCTGTGTCAACACTGTTTTTTAGCCCGAAATAAATTATTTTTCAATTTCAATTTCAATTTATAAAAATAAAAACAAACATAACTAACATGATATTGATAACATGGCAGGGCTATTACTTATCTTGGGATTGGGTTGGGACTTGAGACTAGGGTTACCATTTAGCAATTTGAGAAGTCCTGGCAAAAAGCCGGACATTTCAATAAAAGTCCGGACAATATAGTCACAAAATGAAATGAAAACGTTACCCACTTAGTTCGCAATAGAAGATTTATTGTTAAGTTGATTGCTAGAGAAGATTTTATATTTTGTTTTTTGATAAATGAGAAGTTCTTAAGACTGATTTGATATTAGATTACTTACTTTGAAGTTTGATTCCTCATATTCCATCTAATAAAAAAAGGACTGGACAAATAGAGGCCCGGACAAAGTCCGGTCAAGCAAGAGTCCGGACGGATGCTAACCTTAGTTGGGACTTAGGAGTCATCCCGCGAGTAGTCCAGCCCCTCTACCCTTGACACATTTTTCCAATACGGCCGCAATATGGCGCTATTTACAAAATTTAATATTTTACAAATTAAGACGCATCTTGTGTTTTTATTGAATAAAACAGCCTTATCTTTGAATTAACATTACAAAGTATTTAAAATCAAAGCATTACTATGCAAATTCAAAGAGAAATTAATTTTTAAACTTTTTCAATTTGATCGCAATAGCGTCAAGGGTAACTCCCCAGACTGCGCTAGCGTTTGAAAAACATCAGAAAAGAAAATGGCTCCCGAAGTAACCAGGAAGTACTTGTCCCTAATTAATTAATTAATACTTTTTATCATGAAACAGTGGACCTCCTGTTCGGATAAAATAACGGCTATCTGAACATTACACTAGCAGAGTCGGTTGCGGTCTCAGAGAAAGTCTTCAAGGTTGCGATGAAAAGCCAGTCCCTGACAAACCGCCTCAAGTTGCCTCGTGGAAACTTGGACGACTCTCGAGATGATGTTTTGGAAATCTCGTTGCCATTTGAGTTGGAGAGCTTTATGAGGGACGGAATTAGAATACAATGAGGGCCAACGTTCTAGTGCTCACTAGTTGGCGCCACTGTCGTGTAAGGCCATTAAATATAGCTCTTACATTAAAATCATATTAATAGATACCTACCTTTAATTAAACTGTACTAATAAAAAGCATCAAGCAAGCCCCGTTTTGTTCGCAAAAAAAATTGGAACACAATTTTCCGAAAGATAAAACTGTTTCAAACATTTTCAAAGCAGTAGTTAGTAGGTAGCGGGACAAAAACTATTTGCCATAAATGGCCATTATTAATCTCAGGTATTGCGAAATATTCACAACATTATTCTAACTAGTTCGCCCCGAACTTTGAACTCGCGACCCCATATCTCAGCAACCCCTCGACCGATTTGGCTCATGTTCGACCTTAAAAATTCTCTTTACCTTATTTACCTGCCTACCAAATTTCGTGACGATCCGACTAAATTTACTCAAGTTATCGTCGAACGAACATTCATTCATACATACATACATACAAATGCCGGATTGTTCCAGTAGACTCGGAGAACTTCGCTCGCTTCGCTCGCTCGTTCAATTAGAGATAAACCCGCGTTGCCCATACAAACAGGGAAATTTTTTGACCTCGCGCTACACTAGCGCCCCTAGCGGCAAATTTGAGCGCTCATTACCTAGGTGCGCTCGATCGCACATTACTCCGCCTTCAATGTTCTTGTGCAATCTTTGCTAATCGTGAATCAGTCATGAAAAACATTGTTGGCAAACCTACATCTTGCTTCGGGTGTGAAAAAATATTGTTTACAATAAAATTCGCTGTATATTGTGCTCGTAGATTGAACCGCTCAATTTAATAAGTAGGTACGCATGTTCTCTTCACGAATAGTTTCAGTACCTATTCTTGTTTTATTTTTATGTAAACAGATCGACAGACATACAAAAATTTTAACTTCTAATAACGGCTTCTAATAACGGTTCCGCCGAATGTACAGAACCCTAAAAAAGGTTCTTGAATAGAGACCACAACTAATACTTCATTGCAGATAGGAAACAACTACCATACATGGTTATTGAACGAGCGAGCGAAGTTCTCTGAGTCTACTGGAACAATCCGGCGTTTGTATGTTTGTATGTATGTATGAATGTTCGTTCGACGATAACTTGAGTAAAACTAGTGGTTCGCCCCGAACTACGAACTTGCGACCCCATATCTCAGCAACCCCTCGACCGATTTGGCTCATGTTCTAACTCAAAATTATCTTTGCCTCATTTATCCGCCTACATAACATGACGATCCGACTTAATTTACTCAAGTTATCGTCGAACGAACATTCATACATACATACATACATACAAACATACATACATACATGCAAACGCCGGATTGTTCCAGTAGACTCGAAGAACTTC
The DNA here is from genome assembly GCA_949319315.1 of Zelleria hepariella. NCBI lineage: Eukaryota > Metazoa > Arthropoda > Insecta > Lepidoptera > Yponomeutidae > Zelleria > Zelleria hepariella. Next base: position 19,104,929 of record OX439381.1, read on the forward strand.
GCTCGCTCGTTCAACAAGCCTCATGGCTGAGTTATTTGTGATAGATATCTTTCAGCGAACCGGTAGGTATTGTGTAATCGACATTCTGAAACCTCCGTGCCTAAACTCTTCCGCATAGCACAGCGCAGCACGAAATAATAAATCACAAGATACCTCTACCTAGTTTGTTTACTGTGACATACAGCGCTGCTGAACCCACGACCGCTCAGGTCAGGCCACAGCGGAGTTACTATGGACGCAGCACGGCTTTTCTGATTTTCACTTTACACTTCTGAAAATTATGCATCCTAATAATGTTCAATTCGATTGAGACGTCGTTGTCATTTAAGGCCCAGTAGTAGGCATAACTAGCGCCGCCAATGAAAAAAAAAAAAATCTTCTTTTTGGATGCGTTTTTTTTTGCTAAAAACTCTCCTGCAAAATCTCAACGCGAGGGTTGGCCACTTTTGGCGATAAATGATTGCATTAGTAGGTTCTAGGATCTGGCATCCAAACCTTAGGTCCTAAAAATAGTTAAGCCTCGCGTTGCAGGAGGATTTTGCAGGAGAGTTTTTAGCAAAAAAACGCATCCAAAAAGAAGATATGTTTTTTTTTTTTTCATTGGCATTATTAGTATTGTGCTTACTATTGCGCCTTAAATAGTCATCGATTTTGTTATAGGCTTTTTGGCTTTTTATTTGCGTTATCCCGGGAGCGAGTGACACAAATTATGATAGACCATAAATTAATTTTTAGACACAAATAGACCTTATTTTTAGTTTCGAGCTTTATTAAAACCTATCTTCCCTGAGTCGGGTGTCACTAACCAAAACAACACCATGTATCGAGTTATCACTGTTAGGGTTGATCATGTTCATGCTAGATTGGTGTAACAAAACTCCTATTATTTTTTGTGGAAAAAACCGCGTCCATGGTACGAGTCCCAGCCCCATCAGTTAAAAGCCAAATAGGATTATTTACTTAGCCTCCGTTACGAGCTCTATCGGGCGACCTATTTACTGCAACCCTATAGAAGACACTTATGTAACAATGTTATATTGAACCCACCATGATGTGTAGGTACTCTATTTCCGTAGATTATGACCACTATCTACTGTTTCCATATAATGAATTTACAAGATGGGATGCCCTAATTAATAGGAAAGATTGGATGACTTTGGCACTAAACCTATTCCAATTTCGGCAATTCTTCTGAGGACCTATGTTCAATATGCTTGACGTACCGAACTCATCTATCTATCTATCCAGTCATAAATAATGCCCACTGCTGGGCATAGGCTTTTTCGTTTTCACGCCCCCTCGGTCTAATGCCAATAGCAGAAGAAAGAAGAAGAATATCGGAACGCAACTGTTAAAATGTATCTGAGCTATAAAGCGAAAGACAGTCTTGTCCAGGTTCTTGTATGGGCACCCATATACGCGACATCTATGAAGAGAATAATAATATGTAGCATGTACAAGTCTGTACACGTCCCACTAGCTGGGCAAAGGCCTTCTCACATAGATCAAGGCATGTTTTGCATCAAAAACTCAAAAACCAATCACACGTAACTGGATGGACTCCACTAGAACAAAGAAGAAATATTCCCATTCTGTAACCTAACCTCAACAATAGAAAAACCTAGATTGGCTCCGCTGCTTATCCCTCGGGGAAATAGGCGCAACGTGTACATTCCTAAGCATTTCCATAAACAAGTGCTGGTCATTATTTACCCGGCAGTGAGTCTACATAATCTGCTACAAACGGACCGAAGCAAACAAAGCCATGCTAACCGCACTAGAGAGCCTATGTAAACAGCTCAGGGGGCTAATTCTCGGGAATCTCGCATTCGACACATCTCAAAGGAAAAATCTCATGTCATTTCGATCTCGACTGCTCCCGACCACACGAGTCATGTCGAGCGAAAAAGGCAAACATTACGCAGAAATCTCGTGCCTTGGCGAGGATGACTTTGTGAGAATAGGAGATGTGACATTAGCAGCAAAATGAGATTTTTCCTTCGAGATGTGTCGAATGCGAGATCAACGAGAATTTGCCCCCAGCGCACGTTATTCTTCGTCAGCGGTTCTCAATCTTTTTTGGTGACGGAACCCTTTTGGAAAGCGAAATACTTGACGGAACCCTACAATAAAACAATAGTATTTACCCGACTGACCCAGAGGGAGGGTTATGTTTTTCGAATGTATATATGTAAGTTTTTTTTTATTTCGAAGAAAACACACTACAGGATTGACACCCTCTCCTCCTTAGTGTATGGCCCAGAATTCTGTTACATTGACTGAAATGCAATTACAAAATGCATAGTTTAGGAGCAAATTCACTGTGACAGACGGACAGACAGACGCACGAGTGATCCTAAAATGGTTCCGTTTTACCCTTTTGAGGTACCTTTTAGACCCTAAAAATCGCCGTAAATATTTCCGTTTTTAAATAAAAAAAAGACTTTGTTTAATTATTTCACTAAGGGCTATTTTCGAGTGTTTTCACGAGCGATGGTTGAGTGAATTTCTTCGAGAACAGACGCTCTGGATCTTATCGTCCTGCTAGTTTGACTAAAGTTAGAAATGGTTTCTGCTTGCAATGAGCCGTTTTGCTTATGTTTGAGTAGGGTTCTTAGGTTCTACATGCCAAAAAGTTGTAAGTAAACAACCAGCATCCTTTAAACACATTTTAATGACCTTCAATAAATTTCTGTAATAAATACAATTTTCCTCAAGTGAAGGTAACCCACCTACAATGACCTATATCCTCCCTCAACTGTTGCGTGAACCGGCCACTCCGTTTATAAAGGCAGCGGCAGATAATGCGTAGTGACCCCAGCTCGAGTAAATGTAACGTGGGCCGAGGGTGGTAGATCACTGAGTGAGAATAGGGTCATTGAGTGTGCAGAAGAACAAAGAGCCTACCTGCCAGCCCTGAGGGCTGATTATCGGGAATCTCGCATTCGACACCTCTCATCTCATTTTGCGGCAAATGTCACATCTCCTATTCTCACGAAGTCACCCTCGACATAAGGCACGAGATTTCTGCGAGATGTTTGCCTTTTTCGCTCGACATGACTAGAGTGATGTGGTCGGGAGCAGTCGAGACTTCTTTCGAGATGTGTCGAATGCGAGATTCCTGAGAATTAGCCCCAGGACTTGCCTTTCTTCCATTGCTTTCATGTCACCCTGTCCAAAACCCGCGCGTTGCGGTTGTGAACATTATTTGGTAGCGCTCCATAGACCGACGGAGACGCATCTGTCGAGATTCTTGATACATCGTTTGATTTACATTAGTCGATATTTTAGAAGGCTGCGGGAGATTTCCCGTTTACGCATGCCACTAAAATAGCGCATGCCACAAGGCTGCATGCGGGAACCGTTTTTATAAGTCGACGGGACCCAGATGCTAATTTTCATTCATCGTTACCCTGCATGCGAGAAATTCCAGCTTCCAGCAACCTGCATAGGTAATGCAAATCAACCAATTTAACTGAGAGAGACGTGTTTAATTTCGAGCTAAATAAATATGGACTTTCTATACCCATTCCCATCTATGTAGATAGTAAGGGGATCACTTCATACGCCTGTGTTAACGATGACGAAGGGTGTTCGTTCACAATAGGACGCGTTTCTATCGAACGGCCTAGTGTGACAGGTTGATAAACCTATTGCCTGGTTATTGAGTGGTTTGTGCTCCCGTTAAGCCTCTTAGGTCTATACATTATACATAACTAGCTTTATGTCCCCGACTTCGTCCGCGCAGACTAAGATAAAAGTTGCCTTCTTAAATTTTTCCCCACTATCCCGTTATCGGTGTCAGCGCATATGAAGTCGGAGGAAAAAGCCAGTATTTTATAGCGTATGTGTAATTCTAGTGTGTAAAGCTATGTCCATTCCAAATTTCAACCAAATCTGTCTAGCCGTTTCACCGTGAAATAATAACAAACATCCATTAAAAAAAAAACTTGTATTGGGGTTTTCATTTCAGCGTACCGTATTTAATCAACAGTTGATTGTCAAATTGAATTTGTTACAAATAAAATAAAATAAGTAAACAACGAGCGTTCCACAGAGAGACACCTGACACAACAGTAAATGAAGGCTTAAAACAATCCATATAACCGGCGAAGTAACTGGAATAGGTACACACGACAGCACGTCCGAGTGTACACGTTTGTTGTAAAGTCGCCCGTAACGTTACCGAGTAGAGTGCTAGCTTGTAAGGGTCGACGTGCTGTCGTGTTTTATGAACCACTGGGTAAAGCAGGCTTGTTTTGATAAAAAGGGAGTGGCTCTGAGAATTTATTAAGGGAAAATATTGGACAATATGTCGGTATTTAATTCGTTGTTATTAGTAAGAAAATCGGATGCTCAAAATCAATATAAAATCGTGGTATGGATCCCTATTTCTCATATCATGTTATGAAAGATTTTATGATGACATGATTCAGTGGTAGGAATCGTAAGATAGCTTAAAAATAGTTACTCAACGAAAATAGACAAGTACTTAGTTTATCCAAAAATCTCTTTAAATTCGGTTAGGCAAACTCGCGCCATGGCGTCGCCGCTCTATTTCAAATCTCGTGAATTTCACAGAAAATTTAACCTGACAGAGTCTTTGAACGAGTTCCAAATGCATACTTCCCTAGCTAAGTAAGTAAACCTTAAATTCTTCCATTGTCTTCCGCGGCTTTATCTTTTAACGAGCTTTTCCGTTTTTGAGTCGGTTAGGCCGGCCACACACCGACGGAATTCCAGACGAAAAAAAAACGAATCCGGATTCCGAACGCAGTGACTACATACAAAGTCTATGGACCGCCACACTATCTATCTATCCAGCCCATAAATAAAGCCCACTGCTGGGCATAGGCCTCTTCCTTTTCACGCCAACCCCCTCGGTCTAATGCCAATCTCGGCCATTGTCTTCCCGCACACATTGGACCGCCACACACATACGGTTTTTTCCGTCCGGAATTTTCATAGATCTAGTACGCAGTTTGCATTCGTTTCGTTTTTCTGAACGGAAAAATTCCGTCTTCATGAGGCCGGCCTTAAAAGAAAGCTCTCTGGCTGCCTCGACTCTGATACAATCTAATAAATTATCCTGACCTAGAAATTAGGCCAAGATGCACGTAGAATAGAAAACAACGAAAAAAGTGTGTCAATATTTTTTATACCTATTTTTTATACATTATTTTAATATATTCAAAAGCTTTTCTGTGTTTCGGGATAAAAGGGAGTATTTACTTCTGAAAAAACCTTGTATAGGTACTCATTCCTTCCTTGTCTTCTTGCTAAAGAAAGAATACATCTGCTGTTGGACCTGATTTCAGCATTGGAAAATATACCAACTTATAAACTAGTGGTTCGCCCCGAACTTTGAACTCGCGACCCCATATCTCAGCAACCCCTCAACCGATTTGGCTCATGTTCGAACTTAAAAATTCTCTTTACCTTATTTACCTGCCTACCAAATTTCGTGACGATCCGACTAAATTTACTCAAGTTATCGTCGAACGAACATTCATACATACATACATACATACATACATACATACATACATACATACATACATACAAACGCCGGATTGTTCCAGTAGACTCGGAGAACTTCGCTCGCTTCGCTCGCTCGTTCAACAACCATGTTTTTCACGGCTTCCTTGAATAAAACATCTATGCATAATAAACTAGTGGTTCGCCCCGAACTGTGAACTCGCGACCCCATATAAACTTAACGACCCCATATCTTGGCAACCCCTCGACCGATTTGGCTCATGTTCGAACTTAAAAATTCTCTTGGCCTCATTTACCTGCCTACCAAATTTCATGATGATCCGACTAAATTTACTCAAGTTATCGTCGAACGAACATTCATACATACATACATACATACATACATACATACATACAAACGCCGGATTGTTCCAGTAGACTCGGAGAACTTCGCTCGCTTCGCTCGCTCGTTCAATTAAAGGACACTCGTGGAAAAATAACGCCGTATTTTCCTTATTTAAATGAAAACTAAGGCGTAGGTAGGTTAGGGGTGCCTTTACAAAAAACAACTAATACCACAGTAACAGTATAACAGTAAACAACTATTAAAATCTAAGTATGTACCTGTATCGTCTTTATTAATCGCATTTTGTATCGATACCAATCACTTAGAATGTACGTACAGATTTCCAGGAAAATTGAAAAACAGTTGAATTTGTATTAACCGACCTTCTTTCAGATGTATTCAATTTATATATTTTTTTTGTATAAAAAAAGCACTTTTCTATTAGTAGCTAAATACTTTGTGTACCTATACTTCACCTCCTTTCTACATTATATCCGTGACAAAATTGCGTTCTTTTTCTCCTTAGTTCCATTAATTGCTTTAATAACCGGCCATATCGTCGTCAGTCAGGGCCACTCAGGGCTTGCAGGGCCTCGTTTAATCTCGTTACGACCAAGGCCCGGGGCTTCTTCTACTAATGTGATTGTGACAATGAGATTTCGCTTTTAATTCGCACTGGGGAAAGCGTGATCTTGTTTGCAAGTGGTATCTACTTGTGAAAGGCTTAAAACAAGAACTACTTATCCTTAAAATAGACTCATAGATAATTAATCGTAGTCGGAGGACACCACATTCGCATTTGATAAACCGATGGCTTAATTATTATCGACGATTAATTATCTATGAGTCTATTTTAAGGATAAGTAGTTCTTGTTTTAAGCCTTTTAGTGGTCGGGTTTTAGTTTTTAACTTCTTATTAGTACAGTTTTAAGGTAGGTAATATAATTATTTTAATGTAAGTAAACTTTTTTTTACGCACCAACTTTAAGAGCTATACTTCATGGCCTTACTCGACAGTGGCGCCAACTATTTTCACATCTCAGATGGTTCTCCACTAATCACAATCATGGGCGCGATGGGATGCGTGCTGGATGGATCCTCCTTTAGGCATCGGACCAGCGCATTGGTCTTTTCAGTCGCAAAAACTAGTTTTTGTGGCGTGTGGGTGGAACTGGTATAAGCGTAATTATCACCAAGAAATCCATTCCTACCTAACATAATGAGACTCGGGGAAAAAGACTAGTGAAGTCCCTAAAAGTTAGGTTAGTTTAGGTAGTCCCAACCCGATCAAGATTACCCTCATGCATGGCTTATGCCACTTCTAACTAAACTGTCTAGCCAGCTTTGACAGTTGCATTTGTCAGTTGGTCCTTAGATTTATGAAACGAGTCCTCCCCAAATAATAAGTCACGCACAGACCTTACTTATCCGTGAGTAATCTATCTTTAAAAGAAAAAGTTTTCAAACGCAACATCTACTGCCATCTTGCTTCATCCTCAATTGAAATTAATGACTCATCCGCCCACAAAATGAGAGAAAAGTCTGTGAAAGAGATTTGCTTTAAGGATACGCTCCCCGATTAAATCGGCTTTAGCCTTTAGGATACCCTGCAACAGTTTTGTAGCAGTTATCCAAAATCTATGTTTGTTTCTTATTTCAACAACTTTTCCACGAATGTGACGCGCACCCACCAATACTAAACGGCTACCAAGATTATGAATATAATTATGTAGATTGTTGTTGTAGGTTCCGATATAGCCCCACCCCCCCCAAAAGTATCTGAAACCGTCTGTAAAACTACATTTTGTATGCTTTTTTATCTTGTAAACCCCTTCGTTCAAGCCACTTCAAGCCTCCCCTAAACCAAAATCCCGGATCCGTCACTGTCTCGCAGACAAACCGAACGGTGGCGATGAGTTGTATACTTGTATCCCGTCCCCCACCCTGCCTTAGAAAGTGGCTGTGACGACTACGAAACGAACGCTTAAGTGAATAAAATCTTCGAGAGAGGTCACCGCGGAACTTCTATCCATTATCGGTTGGCAATGGGCGAGTTTAACTTGATGGTCCACTTTGGACTGCCGCGGGTAAAGCTGTGCCCACACGCGACAATGCCCTACCAGAGATAATTCTTCGATCTGACGCCTTAGCTGAAACTGGAACTGGAAGCCCATTGCGTTACAGGCTTCCAGTTCCAGTTCCAGGTGCCAAAATGGGCTTCCAGTTAACGGCTTCCATTACGATTTATTAATGCTCATTGCTGTCAATCCTTTTAATGTGTTTGTAGTACAGCAAAGAATATTCTGATTCTAATTCTAGAGGATCAGTTCTCTGGTTGTAGGAGACAAACGACGAAAACCCCGGTTTTGTTCTTCTGCTGGGACGCCATCGACACGCCATTTCGTTACAGGCTAAGGCCCCTGTTCGGTTCTTGCTTCTGCTTTTGCCCCTTACTGCCGCACTCAGAGTCGTTTAAGACGATTTAACTAGTGGTTCGCCCCGAACTTTGAACTCGCGACCCCATATCTCAGCAACCCCTCGACGTGCCTCGACCGATTTGGCTCATGTTCGAACTTAAAAATTCTCTTTACCTTATTTACCTGCCTACCAAATTTCTTGACGATTCGACTAAATTTACTCAACTTATCGTCGAACGAACATTCATACATACATACATACATACAAACGCCGGATTGTTCCAGTAGACTCGGAGAACTTCGCTCGCTTCGCTCGCTCGTTCAATGAAAGAATTCAATAGAAATAAACGACTCTGAGTGCGGCAGTTAGTGTGATTCCCATAGAGATTTCCGTCCTTTTTAGAAAACTCTACTTTTTATCTGAACTTTGCCCATTTTCTGAGTTTTCCCGTTTTCATGATCATGTTGTGATCATGATGGGCAAGATTGAGGGGAAATGAAAAGGAAAATGCGTACTGGTAGAAGAAGAACTCGTGGCTCAGAAACATCAGGGAATGGACGGAGATAGCCAGGGTTAAACATCTATTTCGCTTTATAGCAAGGAACAGCCCCTCTACCCTTGACGGTATTTTTTCAATATGGGGCAATTTACAAATTTCAATATTTCATTAATTAAGACGCATTTTAGGTATATTTTTATTGTACAGAACAGTCTTTCTTAACTTTGAAAAAACATCATAAAATCAAAGCATGACTATGCGAATTCAAAGAGAAATTAATTTAGAAACTTCGTCAATATGAACGCAATAGCGTCAAGGGCAAGGGTAACCCCCCAGATCAGAAAATATGATGAGCTAAAGGCCAACTGGCCATATAAAAATTGTGTTTTAGTCCCTCGGGTAACAATCTCCTGTTGTACGCAAAACGCAAGGTCCGGTACAGTTTTACTAATGGTTGTGAAAGATATTGCACGTCTTTAATAGTTCCTACCACTATTATGTACTATCCAGCTTCGTAACAAAAGTTTTGGGTTCTGCAGCAGGCTTTAGGAGCGAACTGTCGCATTGCAAAAGTTGCCCCCGACCGCCGCGCGGCACTGAAAGTTTCCATCAATGCTCTCAACTCAAGCCACATCATGGTACGGCAGAAGACTGGCTTCAGAAGCTACTTCCAGAGGTCTAACATAACCGATTGTCGCCTAAGTTCTTGCGTGCCTTACAGACCAATTTGACCAAAATTCCGAATGAAATTGTTGTCGCTGAACACCGAAAAAAGGCAGTCTCTAGGTACTGACAATTTAGAAAAATTGCTTAGACCCAATGCCCAGTCCAAATACCCAGTCTTTTGAGTGAATAATTGGGTAGGCAAAGTTTTTTGTTCGAAAGTCCGTTATTGGCTTAAACTTATCTTTAGACAATATTAAGAAACTAATTTAAATATTTTTTATTTTGGTCCAGTAGTTTTGTTTTTATGCGCTAAAATGTTTTGTTCCTATGACCGCCAACAGTATGCAGACCGTCGCGTGAAGGTCATAAAACCGTATCTTTGAAACGTTGTAAAATCCAAACTACTGAACGAAATTAAAAAATATTGAAATTAGTTTCTCAATATTGTCTAAAGATAAGATTAAGCTAATAACGGACTTTCGAACATAAAACTTTGCCTTCCTAATTCCGTCTGTATCTTCGTATTTATTTTGTCTTTCAACAAGTTTCTTTCTGCCACTGCTGAAACTTGGGTAATAAAAAAACTTAACCCTTTCCACTTACGAAACGAGATAGGTAATACTAGTGAGTAAAACCGTGATTGCCGAAAAAAGAGATAATACAACTTTCAGATTCAGTGGGCACCGTAACTAATCTTAAGTATTAATTTCGTTTATCGAAATCGATATGCTAACGGACATAAATTACTCGTAATTTCCATAACCGTATTGATTTGATCACGACGAGGGGACGAATTCAACACGGGTTCGGAAATACTCTCACAGTAGATGGTTGATACGCTTTTGGTGATACTTGTGATGGTGTTGTGCTATATTTTGTGATGATTGCGTGTGGCAACTTTTGAGCAAATGATTACACTTCTGTGTCTTCGTACTGTGTGCTCAAAAGTCGTAGAGATGAGTTTCCCTCAGGGAAAATAGGGTATTGCTTTAGTTTTAATACGCCTCTTAAGTGTGGTAAACAGACAGAGTGCTAAGTTTCAAGACAGTTTTTTTGAGATTTTTATCTACTTCTTGCTATAAACTCTAGAAATGTCGAGAACTCTACCAGTTTTATTTTAGTACCTAATCTGTTTACACGTTTTTATTTTCTTAGTAGAGTATTCAGTGTTGCTGAGAAGTTTCGCTATGAACATCGCCAAGCAGGAACAAATTTTACTCTACTATAACCTTAAAGGTACATCAATCGAGTAGCTGGTGGAGTAGATTTTGTTGGAAGGCAAGGGCTAATTAGTGGTAGAGTAACTTGCCTCCGGTGGTACCTACTACAGGGTAATTTTTAAATACTTAGCTTTATTCCTGTAACACACCAACTTCTAAATTCGTCTTCAACTTCTAAAATGAATAGCTCTATCGTTTTTATTTACTGAGAATATTTTTATTTTTATTTTCCCACAAATAAACAGATTTTGATGACTAGCAACTTTGCGGCCTTTTTTACAGAATAAGCACACAGGTCGGTGGTATGACGGACGTTTAGTATTTTTATGTAATTTCGTCATTGGTATGATGATCATGTTCTTAATAACACTGACTCGAGGTACAAGGTTCTGCACATCTTTGGTTCAAATCAAAAGCTGTTGCGATAATGTTATGAAGGTAGGCAATGATTCGGTGCTGGTTGTCACAAGGTATTTTTTTATCTTAAAATCAGTCAGGTCAAGTACATACTATGTATGGTTAGTCGTGACTTTTTATTTTGAGAAATTATGTCGACATGAGAGGTTCTTTCCTCTTTGGACATTTGGAAACAATGTCGAGTTGGTAAAAGATTTACACGAAATTATTTATGTTTTTTCCATCCATGTACGAGTATGTAACCAAATTGTACAGTAGGTAAAATTATTACGGAAAATAAAACTTATGTAACCTACGTAACTGAGGAACCGGGTGCCAAAATGGGCTCCCGGTTGACGGTTTCAATTACGATTTATTAATGCTGTCGGTCCAGTGTCGGTCCTTTTATTTAATGGTTTTGTAGTACAGCAAAGAATATTATGAGTCTAATTCTAGAGAATTAGTTCGCTGGTTGTAGGAGAATAACGAAAAAATCCCAGTTTTGTCCTTCTACCTGGGACGCCATTGATACGCCAGTGCGTTACAGGCTAAGGCCCCTGAAATCACTTTACTAAATCATGGTTTATTACATGGCAGCTTAGTACAAATCAAGCTAGGTAATGGTGTTTTGTAAATTTTTTGTCCATTTTACTATTTTTTTAAGAATTTAATTTTATTTCACGGCACTTTTGTCCGAATGAGGCGTGAAAATCAGTCCGATTCAGGTGTTTTGGACATTTTTGATCCATTTGAATAACATCTATCTTTTTCCTTGTCAAGAAAATCATAATATCTACATCTACAGCTTAGAGCGCCTCTCGGGTGAATGATGGTGTTTCTTTGGGAATGTTCATCCATGTTACCTACTAACAGTCCCGCTATGACCCGTCTTTCCTGTGGGCTAGGCGGACTAAGCTGTCAGGATGGTATAGGTGCTGGACAAGCCATCTAAAAAATATCCCAGGCACTGCAGCGCCGAGTGTTCTCTTCACCCATCTACAGGGTGCACTCTAAGTCGATAGCGAAACTTTAAGTAGGCTGTCTACTGATCCATACAAACAACTTGTACTAGGTGGCAAAGAAAATGGAGCGAAAAAAATATCAGCTGTTCCATACAAAAGGTCGACTCAGTACTGCGCCAAATGTATCGAGCAGCTGATATTTTTTTCGCTCCATTTCTTTCGCCACCTAGTACAAGTAGTTTGTATTGATCAGTAGTTTTAGTTACATGTTCACTTTAAAAATAAATTATTATAAAACAAATATTTAGGGGGCTTCCATACAACAAACGTGATTTTATTGCTCGTTTTTGCTCGATATTGATAACGGCAACAGATAGATGCTTGATCACAGAATATTGAGTTATTATAATTATTCACTTTAAAAATAAACAAACGTGATTTTTTTTGTATTTTTTACATAATAATAATGGTTTATTTCAGGCAATAAGTTGTTACAGATCTAAAATAACAAGCCCATATAGTGTTAGCTACAAAGGGTTAGTATGAGATAAAATTATAGAAATAGCTAGGTACCTAACTGGAGACCTGGGGGGCCACCCGCCACCGGGGCATCACCGTCACGGCTCACACCTTCATAATGGAACGAAACCCTTCGTGCGCGAGTCCGACTCGCACTTGGCCGGTTTTTTACTAACAGTCCATCATCTCCCTTGTCAACAGAATGTGTTCGTGCTAGCCTGTGCGAGGCAGGCGAGGCGGCCGAGGGTTAACCGGACGGCACAATGACCAAGAAGTTCGAGTTCAACTGGCAGATCCCCGTGCCGGAGCCGCTCTTGCAGGTCTGTAACTTCATCATCATCATCAGTGGCGGATCACGAAGACGAGACTTTGAAGCATCTTGGCCAACCTTGCTCGAATTTGAGTTTTGATTCAAGGTCTTGTCTCGATCGTTTGATTCGAAGTTCAATCCATGTTTCGAGATTAAATTAGTCAACGAACAAGCGAGGTAGAATTCTGACAGCTATCATTTTTTGACATGACAGAGATTGTAGAAACCTTTTTGGCGGGTCGTTTTTGATTGATATTGATGACATGAACAATCGAGAATCTCGAAATCAAGATGTCATAAAAACAAGATCGAGACAAGATTTTCGCTCGCCTGTCAAGATCGAGACCAAGAAAAAGTCTTGAATCTTGATAATCAATCTATCAACCAGCACAGATCGATGCTCAATTGTCTGAAGAAAATCTCGATATCGATATTTTCTTGTCCCGTCTCGCTTGCCGAATCACTAGCGGATCCAGGATTTTGATTTGGTAGGGGCTTGATTTGGCTTGGGGTGGGCAACTTTTATCAAGATAAAGTAAACAAAAAAAGCCTACAAACTTTGGTTTGCTTTTGGCTACTCTGTGGGCCTCCCCGGCGGCGTTCTGGGATCGTATTCTACGTTCTGGGACCCTAAAATTTTTGGGGGGGACTTGAGCCCCTCTAAATCCGCTACTGATAATCATCATCAGCCTGTAAACCCACCCAATGCTGAGTAAAGGCCTCTTCATGCTCACGCTACCTGCTGTGCCAGACGCAACCACTGTTTTGCGGCTACTTGGCCTATGTCATCGGACCACGCGGCTGGTGGTCTGCCAACCGATCTCTTCCCACAGAACAATGTCTCTTCCCCTCTCGAGGTCGCCATCCGCATTAAAAAAAAAACTGGCTGTACGGACCCTTGACGCTTGAGTCTGACTCGCGCTTGACCGTTTTGTATTATTAAGGCCTGATTTTTCAATCCTCAGTTAAACCCCAGCTCGTTATTCGACCAATAGAAAATTCGTTCCATTTTCAAATTATTCCTAGGAATAGTGCTTATCAGCAGGGCTTAGCACGCGGGCCATTTTGCCTACTCTCAACTGTCACCTTAGCCACTGGTGCCTGTTCAGTGGCTAAGGTGACACCTAGCCTGTTCACTGTCACCCACCTCAGTAGTATTAAGCGGCTAAGGTGACAGTTGAGAGTAGGCAAAATGGCCCGCGTGCTAAGCCTTCTGGCGATAAAAAAATGGGATCTTGTACATACAAATAAATAATAATTTATTTCATCGTCATCGCAGCGTCCAAGAATCGACACTCACAATCGATTTCTGCGAAGAAAACCGAAACATAAATCCCCAGCTTCTGAACGAGCCGTTCCAATGTCAAGTGTAGGCAATAATACACACGTTACTTTTGTAGGTTAATGTATGCGAGAGTCAATGATCCCCCGACGGGCGATTGGCACGATCCCAAAGTGCTGCCATAGGTATTTTTGCGAAAAGTTACCTTTGGAATATCCATAACATCATCCGCACCCCAGAGTAAAGTGAGAGTGAGTTTTCGGCAATACCTACATATAAACTTACACCTGAATCTCAGAGAGGTAGGCAGACATGATAAACCACTTGCCATGATACTTACCTCTTCGCTTCATCCACATTAATTAGGCTTTGATTTTTACTTGCCGTAACGAACCATTTTCTGGGTCAACTGCTTATTTCTACAATAAGGATCATTCAAGTTTTGAACCAAGTAGGTATACAGTTTTATACACTAGCAGAACTAAAATTTCAAAGTTTAAAACAGACAGGCAGCGCAGGCAGGGTAATAGGGTCCCGTTTGACACCCTTCGGGTACGGAACTCTTACAAGATATTGCGCGAATCGCGAAAGCTTGCCACTTGACAAATTACCTACATTTATTGGACGGAATACTAAGTACCTACTCATACGTACTTATAAGAGATGGACTAAATGCATGTACCTAACTAGCGATTACCCATAATGATCCGTGCATTGATCCTCAGATGGCTTTATGTCTGGAGTCTTCCTTTGAACATTTACAAAGTGGCTCATCAACATCGCACTGTTCTAAAAGACATGCTCTTTGAAGACTTAAAACGTGGTAAAACCCCGAACACTGACAGATGATGAAATAATGAGCCGTTTTCACGGCTTTCAAATTTCGCTTTTTCTGAAGATATTATTAATCTGTGTAAGCGAAATTTGACAGCCACTTCCCGGTTCTTGTATGGCCAAGCCTATGAACGCCATCTACCAAGGGCTTTGAATTAAGCTTTTAACTGTCAGTTGAAAACGGGCCATTGTATGCTGCTTGTATTGTAACCTACTTCAACAAAATAAGAATATCTAATTTAGCACTAACACGTGTAAGGAAACATACAAAGAATGTTCATATTGAGTGTCATATGAAAAATCTCTCATAGTGACATGAATACGGGTAGGTAGGTAGGTTATCGTATGAGTTAGTGACCACCCAAAGTGCATGAATATGAATTAATATGATATGAACCACCCCTGTAGGCTTAGCACGCGTGCCATTTTGTTTGCCTACTCTCAACTTTCACCTAAGCCACTGTTCACTGTCACCTCAGTAGTGTTAAGTGGCTAAGGTGACAGTTGAGAGTAGGCAAAATGGCCCGCGTGCTAAGGGGGCTGGTGGCAGAGTTTAATACGGGTAAAAATGTCTGGATACACCTTGTTACCCTTGACGCTATTGCGATTAAATTGAAAAAGTTTTAAAATTAAATTCTCTTTTAATTCGCATAGTAATGCTTTGATTTATAATACTTTGTAATTTTTATTCAAAGGTAAGGCTGTTTTATTCAATAAAAACACAAAATGCGTCTTATTTGTAAAATATTAAATTTTGAAAATTGCGCCATATTGCGGCCGTATTGGAAAAATGCGTCAAGAGTAGAGGGGCTGCTCACAGACAAGCACCGAGTGCGGGGGTGGCTCCAGTCAAAATAAATCAACATCTGTCTAGCTAGCCCAACAGACACTGTGATGGAAGAATAACATTGCTTCCCTCGTTGTGCCGTAGGTACAGGGGGCTAATTCTCTGCTATCTCGCATTCGACACATCACGAAGGAAAAATCTCATTTTGCGGCAAATTTCACATCTCCTATTCTCATGAAGTCATCCTCGACATAAGGCACGAGATTTCTGCGAAATGTTTGACTTTCTTTTTCGTTCGACATGACCGAGTGGTCGGGAGTAGTCGAGATCGAAATGACATGACTGCGAGATTCCCGAGAATGTTGTCTTTTGCAGCCTTGCAGACCGTTTGCAAGAAGCTCTACATAATTGCACGGTCGACCCATTGATGATATTAAATGAGCTGCGTGAAAAATACAGGAAAGGGGCAGATGCTTTCGGACTAACCCCCTAGCGCAGGGACCGGCAACCTTTTGAGACAAAAGAGCAAAAAATGTCATTTTAAAAAGTTTCCCGCTTTTTAAGAATTCACAAAAAAAAATCGTGTCGATGTTGTAGAATTTCTTTGCTGATTTGAAATAAAAAACACCTTTTTCACCCTTAGCTTCCCTGATAAAATTCTCATTGTAAATAACACAAGTGCGCCAAAAAATCACGGATTAATATGAAAGATTTCCTTTGCTGTAAACAGGGAAAGCGCGCTCAGTTCGCCCGAAAATTCACCAAATTTAATTAACCCTAAACTTTCTTGATAGAGTTCTTTTTTTTTAAGATGGTATTGTAGAGCCGCAACTTTCATCGAAAGAGCCGCATGCGGCTAGCGAGCCGCAGGTTGCCGACCCCTGCCCTAGCGCAAATGTGAACTAGGCTAGAATAATACCGCGTTTTGATGGAAGTACAACATAACCTTCCACCTTTCGACGCGAGGGTCCCCAGACAAGTTAGGTTTTCTTTTATTGCTATGACAACATAGCCGATGGCTGAGTGTTGGTGGTTTGCTAATGTCTACTTACCTACTTTACCTAAAAAAAAAACTCTGACATCAGAAGACTTAACTACTACTGAGGTGACAGTTAACAGTGACTAAGGTGACAGTTGAGAGTAGGCAAAATGCCCCGCGTGCTAAGCCTACAGGGGTCGCCACTACCTCATATAAAATAAATAAAAACTGATACTTTGAAGATTTCACTTGGAATTTGATATTTGTTTTTCATCTCCCAGGCTCGGAAAGTATGCCATTACTAGTATCATACGATGAGGCAAAAGTATTTTTTGCGCACTTCGAATTTTGATAGAAATAAAGGAATAAAATCTGTCATTTGCAAAGAAGGAAATTAATTTCACTAACCTTTATGAACCTACTCGTAGTAGTTGTCTATTGTTTTTTGGTACATCTAACATAATCATTCCCTCGCTCTGTGAGATAAAAGATGTTTGTTTCGCACGGATACAATATAATTTGCAACTCGTGCTGCTGAATACAAGCACTCGCTGCAAACAAAATTTTGCATCCTTGCATAACAAATAACTATTATCGGGATGAAAAGTATGTAACCCTTGAAAAAATCACTTCTTCAGCCTATGCTGCTATCTAACCCAATGCTGATGAGTGTAAGTATCTTTCTTTGCACTCCATTATTTTCGTGGATTTTACTCATCTAGTATTTTCCTGCCATTGGTTGCCCGCCCACATTTCTACGCCCCCTTATGGGTCCTTAGTCAGTAACTCTGTTACAACGTGAAATTAGGACAAACAAACACACTTTCGCATTTATAAATATATGTTTGTTAGCGAAAACGCCCATTTCCCGGAAAACTTACTGAAATGTGCATGCGTTGTTTGTTGGCTAAGTTTGTAGAATTATTTTGACTTGTGTTAATTAAAAGCGAACGACGTTTGTTTGAAAACTCGACGGGCGGAGAACAAAGGAAAACGTGATCTATGTGAATGCTGATGAAATAATTAGGTATTACAAAGATGTGTTGAGGAATGAAAAAAAACGCTCTATTCAGGTCTTAAACCCGCTCGCGCAAGTTGCAGGTTTTGAAGTTCCATTTCTTCCAGTAGGTATCATCATCATCATCATCATCGACCCACCTCTGACCACTGTTGGGTATAGGCCTTTTTTCCCTCGCGCCACCTCTCACGGTCCCTAGCCAGCCATTCGCATCCATGGACCCTCCGCCGCTGTGACAATGTCGTCCGACCATTGGGCATAATATGGCCCTAAGTATTTAATTAGAAAGCGTATTAGTGGTCCATATTTTGTGAAAACCACGTAGGTAATCTGAAGGAAAATATTATTCACCATGATGCAGGCAGTGGCGTAGCTAGGTAACCAGGGGCCCGGGAGCAAAAAACAAATTGGGGCCCCAACTAAACTGTGCAGGTTTTATCAAGTTAAAATACAGATAGAATATACAGTTGAATACTTAAAGGGCCCGAAATATTCAGTCTAAAACGTAGAAATCTCTGTAATCATAATTTCAAACCATTTTATTTGTTCTAAGTAAAAGAAACGCGCGCAGCGCGCCCGTAAATAAACCTAATTTACCTCTTTTGTAAGCCAAAGTCCTAAAATTCAGTCTAAGTATAACGGTTTAATTAATTAAAAAAGTGATATCATGGCATCCGTAGCCCGGTACAGCTTGTGTGAGCTTTAGCGATCACCACTTTAACTCACCAACCTGTAGGAATTTTTAGCTAGTTCAATACGGTTTGGTGTCAGGGTCCGAGGGGCCCCCCTGGGCTCGGGGGCCCCGGGACATTGCCCCTCCTCCCCCCTACCTACCTTCTCAGTCTGAAACAAAATATTGACCATTGATAGTGATGGAAATTGAACATCAAAAGCTTTAGCCGCACAGATTGAAATCGCTACATCAGCGCCGAATCTCCGTTCAACAATACAGTTCAGTGTAGGTCTTTTGCCGTGGTGTAAGTTATCGGCAAATACCCCTGTATTCTCTAAAATATCCAAGGTAAAAATATACGTTTTTAAATTTCAAAAAATGATTGTTTATTTCAATAAGGGCTATTTTCGTGTGTTTTGAAGCTTAAAGGTTGAGTGGATTTCTTTACGTAGAGGCGCTGGGCCCAGAGCTTTTGTGTAGCCACTGCGGTTTTGCTGGGATCAGAATGAACTTTAACGAGAAAGCGCATATAACTATTTTTTTTAAAGCTATGGTGCCACAGACAGACACACACACACACACACACACACACAGACAGATAGATACACATAGCGGTCAAACTTGTAACTCCCCTCTTTTTGGGCATGGGGGGTTAAAAAATAACTGGCCCCTGTCACTTTCTGTAACCAATTGTGGAGTGAGTGAACTTACATTTTGCCAACTCAACCACGCTTTCCGGCTAACCGGGCCATCGGCTCATCTGGCTGGTGGTCGGCGCCCTTGACAGCCTTGCTTCTTCATTCATTATCCATGTCTCGGTGACCCGAAGTGGATCTTGGCCTCTGCTACTCGTAGCAAAATACACGAACTCTCCCTTTTTCTTCTTGTAGTGCCGTCACCTATCGGAGGTTAGCAATCATCTTGGCTATTTCTTATTTTGAGGCTGGCAAAAGGAACAAAGAGCTCGTGGATTGTTGGAAGTTTGGAACCAATGGCGTAAGTTTTCAAGCCATGATTTTTTTCAACCAACTCTCCATATCCTGCCCTACCTAACCCCCTGCAATCGGAGGTCCTTGGTCTACTACATCTTACCAGCGATAATTACGACCAGTGCCGGATCTAGGATTTTTCTTGACAAACAGACTAATTAATAAAAAAGCTAAAACCGTTGTAAAAATAAGTTTTTGATTATTTAACTAACTGCCGGTTTCTGATTTAAGAAATTCGTTAAGCAAGCACTTAAATATCGTTCGCCTCGTTGTGCCTCTGCGGATTTCTCACAAAAGAACGTGACTGAACGATAGTTTAAGTATTTACTTAGTAAAATTCTCAATTCAGAAACCGGGCCTAAATAAATCAACATGGCTGTTGCTCAACCGGTTTAATTCATTGTCCAACTACTTATAGCAGACAAAATTGATTGGGAAGAGGACAAATGATAGAAAAAATCGAACTCAGTTTCTGCCAGTTTGTAGAAAAGCGCCCGAAAATTCACCAATATTCTTGAAATAAATAAATACAAATTCTAACTAAACTTTTTGACATCCGACCGGCGCGACGGGAAAGCTCACATATGTGTCATATGCCTATACAACCACGAAACAAAGCGCCCAGCGATAGAATCGGTGTTATAGACTCGATATAGCAACAACCATCGGTGTTATAGACTCGATATAGCAACAACAATCGGACTCGCCGCAGCTTCGATTGCGTTATTATACAGGGTGTTAAAAGACTGCCAACAGACCCGAAAGGTACGCATACTAGACACCAAGACAAAGTACTTTTTCGATCAATTATTGCTGGGAAATGATTTTGGTTTTTTAGGTTATAATTTTGGAAAATATTTTATCACGCAATGGATGTGTAACGCAGAGAAGTCATATTGCGCAAGCGTTGACATAAACTTTTGTTACTTACGCTCGAGGTGCCGATTTTAAGAATACATTGCGGGTTGCAATTTTAACGTCGCTTTATGCAAGAAATATTGAAAATTTTGATATGGTTTCTTGAGAAGAAATGTTAAGTACTAGATACTGAGTATATTTCTGCAAAAAAAAATTTGGAAAAGTCCGACTTTGAACCTCATTATCTCGGAAACCGTTGATTTCCCAGGCATAGTTCCTTGGGCAAAAATGTTCGATATGATGAGGACAATACGTGGTTTCCCGCTTTGTTGGCGGTCTTTTAACACCCTGTATTACTACCGGGCGGCTTTAGTAAACAGTTAAACACTGCTACTGAGCCAATACGATAGGTACGGTGGCCATAACTTTTAGGATCGAATATGGGAAACTTTCTCTTTCGTTGCCCAAAACGCATTACACGTTCAACGCTGAAACGCAGCTTTTCAAATACTTATACTCAATCTACACTTCTACACTAATAATATAAAGAGGAAAGATTTGTTTGTATTGAATAGGCCCCGAAACTACTGGACCGATTTGAAAAATTATTTTACCATTAGAAACCGACATTATCCCTGATGAACACAGGCAACTTTTTACCGCGGGAAAATGCTTCAATCCTACGGGAAAACGGGTAACAGGACAATGGGTACTAAGAATTATCCTTCCGTACATGTCTTTTTCACATAACTTCTAAACGGCTGGACCGATTGGGTTGAAATTTTATATGGGTATTTTGATGGTTTTCGGGATGACTTAAAAGTACAATTAGACCCGGTAGGTGGCGCTACGGTCGGTATGTCAACTACTAAACGGCTTGACCGCTTGGGTTGAAATTGACGGGGGAAAAATAGAGCTGCAACCTTTTATCTTAGTCAGTCACCGCTGACGAAGTCGCGGGCGAAAAGCTAGTACTCAATACTTTATTGCAACCACACCGTACATAGTAAGCATGTGTAATGTGTACACAGTGAAGGACAAACTAACTACGTATTATTTTAACAGCTACAAAATAGTAAAATATATAAATGTTAAAAATCTAAATAATAAAATAAAGAATCTAAATGGTTAAGTAATACAAAAAAAAAATTGAAGTTGAATGTCAGTATAATGTAGGTTTGTATCTCCAAAGTGTTTTTAAGCAAACTGGTTATTTTTATTTTTAACCGCGCGCCTGCACCACTTACCTCTGTCAATTTCCGTAATGTACACACGACAGCACATCGAGGCTTACACGCTAGCACTCTACTCGTTACGTTACGGGCGACTTTGAAACGAAAGTTTACACTCTGACGTGCTGCCGTGTGAACATAATTATTTTGTCGAAATACTGGACAAATACGGGACAGGGTAGTCGAATACGGTGATAGTCCCGTATACACGGGACGTATGGCAACCGTAACAATAGGCCCGATGGACGGAGCTTGCTTTATGGTGATGACCCAGTTACTCGTACTTACGCGCAATCCTTACCTGTATCATAGAGCAATATTATTACCTGTATTTAAAACAGTTCCCACCGAAACACACAACGTAGGGCCGAAACCGCTGAAAATATAAACCTGACAATGGAACATAGTCCTTATGCAACATAGTCCTGGGGCCATACTATGGGGCCAAGTGCGAAATCTCGAAAAAAGTATCAGCTGTTCCATACAAAAATTCGATACCTACCTACTGTACCAAATGTACCAAAAGTAGAGCAGCCGATATTTTTTTCGAGATTTTGCATTTTGCCCCATAGTAAAAGTTGCTTGTATTGATGAGTTAAGCGACCCCTTTCAGTGTTACAGGACCTTTTTGAAACACCCTGTATATCGCTAGGCCATCCCTAACCCGCAGGTGCGGCTATTAGAGGCCATTCCTGGGATTTACGCGCCCATTCAGGGGGCGCACGTCTTGTTTACTATAAACGGGTCCCGCCTAGCTTACAATTGGTTTACGGCATTTACGGTATGTCTGACCCGAATCTCAGACCCCGTCTCCATTCCGTGAATGATCCGAAACGGAGATGTTCAGGGGGCTAATTCAAATGCCTATTCTCACGAAGTCATCCTCGGCATAAGGCACGAGATTTCTGCGAGATGTTTGCCTTTTTCGCTCGACAACTTCGGGAGCAGTCGAGATCGAAATGACATGAGATTTTTCCTTCGAGATGTGTCGAATGCGAGATTCCCGAGAATTAGCCACCTGGGCTTCGACTTCGGAAAACGGAAGTCTGATGTAGGCGCACGCAACCCCTCATACCATTCCTGATCCAAACAAACAAACAAACTTCGCATTTTGGCATTTGGTCGTTACGGACATGGCTCGGATTCGGGTCGTGTTCAGTGGATAAACACTCTTTCTTATACAAATGTGAATCTCAAATACATTTACCTACCTGAAATCTAAAAAACTGCTGCTCAAATTCGTCACCTAGGTACTGCTGGAAATCGGATATTTTTCACGCAAATTGTGCTTGTCTAACGCCATATCGCAAAAAAGTTTTTTCTTTTAAAATAAGTACCCAAGTTCAGAGCCCCGTACCTATAACGCCCCCTAAAACAAGAATTATAAAAAACCGGCCAAGTGCGAGTCGGCCTCGCGCTCTAAGGGTTCCGAACGGCCATACAATAAAAAAAACTGGTTATACGGACCCTCGGTGCGTGAGTCCAACTCGCGCTTGACCGTTTTTATTATTTGTAAATTCTATAATAAGCCCTACAATCAGACGAAGTTTGATGTTTGTATGTACCGTTTTTGCGATCGAGCAAAAAGTATAAATAAAAATAGGTAAAAAAACTTTTTAAGTTAAACGGTTTTATGTTAAACATACATTGCAATGTTTAAGATAAATGTACTAAAAACCAAAAAATAATAAAATAGATACAGTCGTGGGAATTATAAACATAATATGTTTAGTCTAGTCTATGCATATTATGCATAGACTAGACTAAAATAAAACCGTGGGGCACGTCAACTGCCTAATTATAGTGTAACATTACAAAACAAACATTTTAATCAACGATTGTAGACAATTGACGTGCCCCACGGTTTCATTTTAGTCTAGTCTATGCATATGTTTATAATTCCCACGACTGTATCTATTTTATTATTTTTTGGTTTTTAGTACATTTATCTTAAACATTGCAATGTATGTTTAACATAAAACCGTTTAACTTAAAAAGTTATGCATATGTTTATAATTCCCACGACTGTATCTATTTTATTATTTTTTGGTTTTTAGTACATTTATCTTAAACATTGCAATGTATGTTTAACATAAAACCGTTTAACTTAAAAAGTTTTTTTACCTATTTTTATTTTCTAGTTTTTAGTTTTTATTTCGCATTCTGTTTAATTCATATAGTATATTGTATTCTGCTTGCTGAGCCCTTTCATTTGATACCCATATTGATGGGATTGATAAAACCTACGTTATCCGCCATTTTGTAGCGGCCGCCATCTTGGATTTCAATTTTTTATAGTATATTGTATTCTGCTTGTTGAGCCCTTTCATTTGATACCCATATTGATGGGATTAATAAAACATAAATTATCCGCCATTTTGTAGCGGCGGCCATCTTGAATTTATAATGATAAATAATGAATAAACATAATTGTATTGTCACCAAAATCCAAAGTGTATACAAAATTTCAGATTAATCGGTTGACAGGAAGAGGGTGAAATTTGAATTACTAAATTTGACCCAAGAATAATAAATAAAACAAACGGGGTGAGCTAAATAAAACCGTTTAATAATAATAAAAACACGTTTATTGTATGCCCCTTATTCTTTATTTTTAAACGGTTTTATTTAGCTCACCCCGTTTGTTTTATTTATTCTTGGGTCAAATTTAGTAGTTCAAATTTCACCCTCTTCCTGTCAACCGATTAATCTGAAATTTTGTATACACTTTGGATTTTGGTGACAATACAATTATGTTTATTCATTATCATTATAAATTCAAGATGGCCGCCGCTACAAAATGGCGGATAAGTTATGTTTTATTAATCCCATCAATATGGGTATCAAATGAAAGGGCTCAACAAGCAGAATACAATATACTATAAAAAATTGAAATCCAAGATGGCGGCCGCTACAAAATGGCGGATAACGTAGGTTTTATCAATCCCATCAATATGGGTATCAAATGAAAGGGCTCAACAAGCAGAATACAATATACTATAAAAAATTGAAATACAAGATGGCGGCCGCTACAAAATGGCGGATAACGTAGGTTTTATCGATCCCATCAATATGGGTATCAAATGAAAGTGCTCAACCAGTATAATACAATGTACTATATGAATTAAACAGAATGCGAAATAAAAACTAAAAACTAGAAAATAAAAATAAGTAAAAAAACTTTTTAAGTTAAACGGTTTTATGTTAAACATACATTGCAATGTTTAAGATAAATGTACTAAAAACCAAAAAATAATAAAATAGATACAGTCGTGGGAATTATAAACATATGCATAGACTAGACTAAAATAAAACCGTGGGGCACGTCAACTGCATAATTATAGTGTAACATTACAAAACAAACATTTTAATCAACGATTGTAGACAATTGACGTGCCCCACGGTTTTATTTTAGTCTAGTCTATGCATATGTTTATAATTCCCACGACTGTATCTATTTTATTATTTTTTGGTTTTTAGTACATTTATCTTAAACATTGCAATGTATGTTTAACATAAAACCGTTTAACTTAAAAAGTTTTTTTACTTATTTTTTTTTATTTTATTTATATTCTTTTTTAGGCAATCCGCCATAATAACACAGAATCTGTGAAAATCTTAACTGGCTACCTATTGCGGTTCCAAAGATACAGCCCTTTAAAGTTAGGACAAACAGACGGACAGTGTAGGCAGAGTAAAAGGGTCCCGTTTGGCACCCTTCGGGTACGGAATCCTAAAAATCTGCCGTAACGAGGAGAAAAACTCTCAAATATAATTCAAATTATTTTCACTTCAAACGGCGGCGTTGCGTTACGTGAATGTTCACCCCGGGTTCTTTTAGCCCTGTATTTTATTATGAAAATTTAATTTGCACGACAATTTGGCTCTTGAGAGGGGCGGGCCTGTAAACAATGGCCCGGGTCCCACCCATTGTAGCTGGAGAGCTACTGACGAATCGACTAACATACTCGGACAATGCTGGGAGAGAGAGAGAGAGAACACTTTATTGTACACCAGAAATTAATTTACGAGAATGTTCTTAAACTAAAAGTACAGATGGCGGTCTTATCGCTAAAAGCGATCTCTCCCGTACAACCTTAGGATGGACTGGAAAAATAAAAAAGAAGTAGCTGGGAGGTCCTGGTGAGTCTAAATAAGCAGCCTATAAACTACCAGCCTTGTACGAGTAAACAAATGTCTAACACACGTGCTGTCGTGTGTACAGTCGGCCGCACGCTAGGATACCCCTTTTTGTTCGATTGGCGCCCTTATGCTGCGCGCGGTAAGAGCTGCCATGGGGTATCTGTGACTGTGGCCGACCGTACATGCCCGCACCGGCTGACTGAGTTGACATAGACATAGACATTTTTATTGGTAATATTCATTACTGAACTGTCAGGATGGTATAGGTGCTTGACAAGCCTACTCTAGCTAAACAGCTCCAGCTAAAAAAAGGCTACAGTGGTCGCTTTACACAACAAGTAACTATATTCTGTCTGATGTGCAATAAAGAAATCCCTATCACTATCTATCTATCTATAAACCATCTGTTCTAGGTGCAAATGTCTTAAGGCGCCGTGCATAGTGAATCGCCCGCGCGCAAAGAAAAATGCACAAAATCGATTCCTGTATCAAATACACTAACTAAACAAATTGAAAATGTTCACATATCAAACCCTAGAATTAGATGAGACCTATCTAAAACAGCCAGTTTCGTGTTGACATTCATAAACGTTTTGAAAATATTATATCTTGCAATCTGTTATTATGGATATCAACATGAAACTGGCTGTGTTCGATAGGTCTTAACTAATTCTAGGGTTTGATATGTGAACATTTTCGACTTTTTTAGTGTATTTGATACAGGAATCGATTTTGTGCATTTTTCTTTGCGCGCGGGTTAATTCACTATGCCCAGCGCCTTCATGTATGAGTAAGAGTTATACACGTTGAAAATGGTTAATAGTGCTTTCGTGCTCTGCGTACTCCACATGAACAGCCTATAAACTACCAGCCTTTGTACGAGTATGTTAGTCGATTAGTCAGTAGCTCTCCAACTAATTGTGCTTTGGCTTTTTTAACAGTGACTGGAATACATTGTGCTAGGGTTATAAGTCGGGAGTTATGAAGATTTTTTGGTCATCATAATATGTATTATGTATGTTCTGTCAACTCAATCGTAAGCCAATAATTTTATTGGGTTGAACAGGACGATAAAGGAATCTTAAAGGTACGTATAATCCGCGCGGGATCAGAATGGGATAATACCTTTTGGAACTGAACCGAAAATGACAGTTCTCCAATAGCGTCAGTAAAAAATTTGAAGTTCTATCATAGGGTTATGAAATTGAAAATACACAAAAATGGTTGTAATCTAAAAGGACTAAATGTTATTGCACATAAAACACAAGCAAGTTTCGATGCGAGTTTGCCATAGACAACTAGAGTTTGCTGACGCTACAGCTGACAGGCGGACCGCGAGCATCTCAGTTCCAAAAGGTATTATCCCATTCTGATCCCGCGCGGATTACCCCTATAAATAAAGCTTTCCAAACTCTATCACTTATCTTTTTCATCACTATTATCTCGCTACCTCTCCTTTTATTATTTTTCTTCTTCAGCATTGTGTATGTCCCTCTTGTTGTATTTTAGGCCTCTTCCTACACTACCAAAAAAATATGAATGGTCTGTGTTTACCTCCTTTACATCAGTAAAAGAGAGTTATAAGTATAAGCATTTTCAATAATATAATCTGTAAATAATCCGTGGTAAAAAAGCTCACATTTTTTAAATAAAACTATCTTGAGAGTTGGTTAATTTATCTTACTAGACAGCTAGACTGTAAAAAAAACGTTCAACGTTCGAGTAGGCGACATCTCGGACAAAATATTTTCGGACACTTTGTCCGAAATGTCGCTTTATTATTTTAATATTTTTGAGTCGACATCTCGGACACTAACAAATAAAGCTGTTCTGTACATTCGGATAAAAAACTCCCTACGATCAGATTTATGAGGAGACTAATAAAAATGTTACAAACCCACATGCAAATAATATCTTGTATACTCATGCAGTCTTTAACATTTGCTCTCACCGCAAGTGGGTCGCCCGCGACACCAATTTTATTTCATCGATTTTTTGTAAGCATACTATCTTAACTTTATTATGTTGACAATATTTGAATGTTTTGCCTCGTGTACCAACGTTTGGCAATCTGCCCCCGCGTCTCATGTCACTGCGCAGGTAAGGTAACAAAGGCTCAGCACAGCCAATAAGTGCCACTATCAAGACGTAGCGTAGGGTCGCTTTAAATCAAATATTTTTGATGAAAAAGTACTAGGCTTACATAAGGTGGTAGGAGGATCACCACCTCAGTTCTCACATCATTACGCGGGGTTAGTTAGGAACAAAATAATGTGAGAACTGAGATGATGATCCTCCTAGCACCTTATGTAAGCCTAGTACTTTTTCATCAAAAATGAGCCGAACGCGATCTGACTGCTTAAATTCAGGTTTTAACTGTTAAGGAAAACGGCTCATTTAAGTCACTTTAGTTATCCTAAAATAGGCAGCTGTGGTAACGCTCTTTCTCTGTGTATTATATTTAAATTCTTTAGTATCTGACTGTACGATACAGGTTCAATATATTGAAAGTGTCCGAGATGTCGCCTCAAAAATATTAAAAATACAAAGCGACATTTCGGACAAAGTGTCCGAAAATATTTTGTCCGAGATGTCGCCTACTCAAACGTTCGTTACTCACGTGACATGCATGCATATTTGCATAATGTCTTTGTCCTTGCAGTGTTGCCATAATGGAGACTGCATGGAATCGTTATTTCATAAAAAAATCTATCTAAAATCCTTACTACCAATCAGATTCGTATGAATTATGTGATTAGTAACTTATTATTTGCTGTAAAGTTGGGGGAACAATGCCGGCAATGTTTCCGGCAATGTTTCCAGCAATTGGGAATGTTGCCGGGACCGGAATATTAGTCTGGAGTCCGGAGTGATGCTCACAAATTCAGAGAGCAAACAGGTTATAAATCTGCGTGGATAAATCGCCGACCATTTGCCGGGACGTGGCGGGGCTTGCATTGCCAAAGGCACTAGCTGCCTGCCTGCGACTTCTGCTGTACACGGGTAGAGAAGAGCGGTAGGATAGTCTGTTAGTCCTCAACTATCCTACTAACTATACCAATCTAAACAGCATTGGTAGAGTAGAGTACTGAAATTTGGTAGAGTAGAGTAACTAGCAACGTGGGCGAGCTACTCTACCACTTTCCTTCCCCCACTCCAGCGTCCACTCCACTCTACCGAATACTCGACCCATGTAAACGGTTAGTAGAGTAACTAGTTCGAACATTTTTACAACACGCAACACTAATTTCTCGATCAGTGCTTCTTACCTAGTGACAACTCTACCGACAAAATGAAAAAAATTACGTGTAAACAGTTACTCTACTTAAATTGGTAGACTACTTGGAACTGGTAAAGTAGTATGCTAGTTGACTGACTCTGCTATTTACTCTACCCGTGTACCTACAGCAGCCTGTACTACTGTATACGAGTACGAGTAGAAGCGTAGAGTAGAGCAGAGCCTAGTTGGACTAACCATTCTTACCGCCGACTTCTGAATTGAGAAATCCGCTAAGCAAGCAGACGTGACAGAACGATACTTAAGTGTTTACTCAGTAAAATTTTCAATTCAGAAACCGGGCCTTAATCGATTGGCAAAGTTAAGCAACATCGGGTGAGGTCAGTCGATGGATGAGTGACCGCTGGTGGCAATAATACCTGGGGCCTGAGTCTGTAACGCCATGGTGCCAAAATGGGCTCCAGTTGACGGCTTCAATTTCGATTTAGCTAAGTTACTAAGGCCTTTTTGCACCTACGTAATGAGATGATTTATGCAGCGTCCAGTGGCACCTTCACGCACACTAGATGGGCGAAGAGACCAATCGGCGCTGCAGTGCCTGGGATATTGTTTTTTTTTTTTAAAAAGCAAAGTGTTCTTGTTTCGCAAAGTTACATTCTGATTCTAATTCTAGAGGATTAGTTCGCTGGTTGTAGGAGGAAAACGAGGAAACCCCGGTTTGACCTTTTACTGCGACGCAGGCACTGAACAAAGAAATAAACTGTCTTGAGTTACAATTAACATACAATGTTAGTTTAGTTATGACCATGAAGAAGCTAAACGGCTTCCCTATTTCATCAGTTACTTATCTAATTAAATACTGTTTAGCCCTAATATGATTTTGTCTACATAATCTGGCAGACACCTATAAAGGTAAACATGCTAAATCAGATTTTAGATTAGTCTCTGATGAGAGCTGTTTATGCTGATCGTTGCCAAAAATTAAAGTGCTCTCAAAGACAAACGATAATATGTCATAATAAAAAAAACTAAGGCCTTTGCATCTACGTAATGAGATGATTTGTGCAGCGTCTAGTGCCACCTTCACTCACACTAGTCACAAAGACACTAGATGAGTGAGGAGACCACTCGGCGCTGCAGTGCCTGGGACGGTAGGCTTATTGGTCAGGTTTTCGGCAGGTGGGACTTTGCTACTTAAAACTAAAGTTTATACAGTCGTGCAAAGCTAACTTTGCAGTGGAGCATCTGAAATAGTAATTTCCGTACGTTGCTTTTGTATGTTTTCACCATATTTTCAATGTATTCCACAAAACAAAATTGTAACAGACAATAACTGACCTGAACTTGTAGAACTTGTAACATGTACCACTGCAACGTACGGAAATTACTATTTCGGATGCTCCACTGCAAAGTTAGCTTTGCACGACTCTAGCTTCTTTTTTACGGTTCCGTATACAAAAGGTAAAAGGACCCTATTACTAAGACTCCGCTGTCCGTCCGTCTGTCTGTCCGTCGGTCACCAGTGACCAGGCTGTATGTCATGAAACTCATGAACCGTGATAGTTAGACAGTTGACATTTTCACAGATGATGTATTTCTGTTGCCGATATAACAACAAATACTAAAAAACAGAATATAATTAATATTTAAGGTGGCTCTCATACAACAAACGTGATTATTTTGCCGTTTTTATAAATAATGGTACGTAACCCTTCGTGCGCTAGTCCGACTCGCACTTGGCCGGTTGTTTTATTAACTAGGTTAGGTATTCAAATTTTAAAACTGATTCTTTACTCAACTATCTAACTGAAAATTTGTGTAAACCATTTACTGTCAGTTGAATTTTCAATCAGCTAAGCCCATGGCCGATGTCTGAAAGACAAAGCGCAACACACAAAGTGGCGTGAGGATCTCATCGAGCGCGTAACGCCATGTTTACTACTCTCACCTTTATACAACCTTTTGGTCGGTCCTACTTTTCATACTAAAACTTCAAATCTAAAGGTCGCCGCTACCTCATCGAGGTCGTATTAAAGGGTTCGTATCAGATGGTCTAAAAAGCAAGCGGTGTAACGGTGCCCCAACCTACACACCGTTCACACCTATTTCATTTCATCTTTACTCTCGATTCTCGACCTTTTATATTTTTTTTTAGTTTAGGTCATCCATCCAGCATATTTGATTTAAAAAAAATACAGATTTTAACTCGTCTACTACTTATTATTGAATATTATACTTTTTTAAACTCGACTTTTCGAATCAGTTTGTGTGTAACTTAGGCCTTTGCATTTACGTAATGAATGAGATGATTTATACTGCGTCGTATTTTGTGACGAGATGCTTTTAAGACCGGTAACTTTTTTGACGTGCTGTTGTCAAAGCGTTTTAGACCATCTGACACTAGCCCGTAAATCGCGTAAAGTAACATGGGAAAAGCAGTCCTTTCGGTGACCTGTGCGCGGCTTAACTTTTAGTATGAAAAGGCGGTTCGCTGTATAGTGGCTGTATGGAGGCGGCAGTAAAACCGCTGTTTGTCTTGCGGCGCCCACCTGGCGTTCAGCCAACTCATCCGTAAATCGACATCGGACGCGCAGCACGAAAGACGTGCTTTACTGAAGGGCTGCACAGTGGTCGATTTGTACGATTTAGGCGGCCAAAAGTCCATTTCTCAAAGTTAACTTATAACAAAACAAATTGATTCCCGGAAAAATAGACACCCCGACTGCCCAAACTCCCCAGTTCCTAGAACTGCGTGCGCGCCCCCACAGGTAGTCGGAACTTGATCGTCGCGCAAGCTGTACGCGTTCGTTCTCGACACTCTTAGCGCAACCGATATTCTAAAGTGAATATTTCATTGGATATCATTCAGTTACAAGTGAAAGTGATGGAAGTCGAAAATTCAGGTAAGCTCCTTCAAATATAATTTAAATTAAGATAAGGAATATCAATATTTAGTGCAGTTACAACGTATCAAAGATCGCCCTTTTTCATAGAAAATATTATCATTTTTTTATTTTCAATAGTAAAAATGTTGTACTTCCGAGACCGTCCGAGTTAAATTCCTTATGGTTTCTAATAGTATAGCTCTTTGAGCAGATAACCACAAAAAAAATAGCCACCACCTTTGACCACTTCGCGAGAAAAATAATAATTCATTAACTTAGGCAGAAAGTGAGAAAAATTCCTTTTTTGTTTCTTTTGCGTTAAAATTCCTTTTCGTTGTTCTAGGTTCATCAAGTTACTCGGGCATGGAGGTAGTAACTCGCAGATATCTTTTTGATAAGATGATTGAGGAAAACTCTCCATCAATAAACGACAAATTGGAATACTTACAAAATTATTTGTTAATGTCTTACGGGGACTCCGACGAAGACAAAAAGTATATAAATCATAAATTTTCATATTTTAAAACAGAAATAAAAAAGAGATGGTCCAAAGCACGCAACACGCTAGAAAAATTTCTTATAAGCAATGATGCATGGTTAGCAGGAACGTTCGAGATGCCCATAAAAACGCATAATAAGTCAGGACGACCTAGCAAAACATTCAGTGAATGTAGTGAAAGAACTAAAAGGAGGAAAACAGAAGAAGTTCGCTCCTCTGTAGGCAAAGAAGTGATAGTTCACGCAGCGCAAGTAATTTTACAAAAAGAAGGAAAAAGAAACGCCTCGCAAGTCCTAAAAGATATTACAAATTCGCCTGTAGCCGCAAACGAATGTAAAAAAAGACATTCCAAATCAAAGGCACAAGATCCCCTTACGCCTCGGGAGGCACTGCGAATGTGCGTGGACGCTGATTTGACACGAAGTCAATATGAAATTGTGCGAGCAACCAACAGAAGCTTTTACCCGTGCTACGAATTAGTGTTGAAGGCTAAACAGGAATGTTACCCACCCAAAGAGACGCTACGAGTGACCGCTTCCTGTGCTGAAAGTGATCTACAATCTTTGTTAGATCACACCGTCACGCGATTATCAATTTTCCTCGAAGAAGTACTAATGACTCTTACAGAAACTGAGAGAAATTCCTTGCAGATTATCTGCAAATGGGGTTGTGATGGTTCACAAGCTCAATACAAACAAAAGTTAATGAATGACGCCGACTCGGATGCAAATATATTTTTGAGCTCATTCGTGCCTCTACAAATTGTTTGCGGCGAAGACAAAACAAAAATGGTTTGGCAAAACCCGACTCCTTCTTCACCACGATATTGCCGCCCGATACGATTCAGATTTATAAAAGAGTGTACAGACATTACAAAAGATGAAATAAATTACGTTCGGGACAGTGTGAAGTCCCTAAAAGCCACGGAATTGGAACTGAATGGGCAAAAATTCTTGGTTAGCCACAGTCTTAAAATGACCATGGTGGACGGCAAAGTTTGCAATGCGGCGACTGACACCAAATCAACGAGTAGATGCTACATATGCGGAGCCACTTCAAAAAACTTTAATGACTTAAGTAAAAAAAACGAAATTCACCCAGAATCGCTTGAATTTGGCCTATCAACTTTACATGCCAGAATTCGATTATTCGAGAGTATTTTACATTTAGCTTATAAATTGCCCGTTGGGAAATACCGTGAAAAAAGAACCAAAGCAGAAAAGATGCTAGAACAACAAAAAAAAAAGAGATTCAGCAAAAATTCAGAGAAGAAGTAGGTATCTTGGTAGATATGCCAAAATGTAATTTTGGTAACACAAATGACGGCAATACTAGTAGAAGATTTTTTGAAAACCCACATCTGGCTGCTGAAATAACGGGAATAGACTTTAATTTTATTTATAGAATTAAAGTTATTTTGGAAGCCATATCAAGCGGTCACAAAATAGATGTCCCGAAATTTGATGAATACGCCATGGAGACAGCAAAACTGTATGTAGAGTTATATGGTTGGCATTCTATGACTCCTACCATGCATAAAATTTTGGTACATGGTGGAAAAGTTATAGAAAATTCTCTAGTGCCTATTGGTCAACTTTCGGAGGAAGCTGCAGAAGCTCGTAATAAGCACTTTCGCTCATACCGTCTAAACTTTGCTCGAAAGTTTTCACGCGAAGACTGTAACCTTGATATTTATCACAGGTTACTCTTGACATCAGATCCGCTCATCAGTTCAATGAGAAAAAAAAGAAGATCCGATCAAAACCATTTTTGCAGGAAACTTTGGAGCTTTGGCTTCCTGCAGAGCCAAATACAAAAGGCACTTGTGATAAATGCATGGAAAGTGACGGTGAGGAAGAATTGTCTTTTAAAGAGTAACATAACAATTTATATGTTAAACTTTCATAAAATATTGTCTTATTGTTTATGATTCGGTACCTAACATTGTAAGTAACATTTAGTATAATAATGTGGTAATAACTGTTGACCATTTAATTTTAGTGTATACTGTATTTTTTTGTCATCCATATTTTATTTTCAATTTAAATAGGCATGCAGACTGTAGAGAATAAACATTTTTTTTTTATGTACGGCCGTCTTTTACTTAACAAATTGTGATAATTCTTAACCCAAATATCAAAAACTACTAAGCCGATTTCGATAATTCAAATGAACTCAAAATATATATTTTACACCAAAGGGAGATTTAAAGAAAATTTAAAAACATTGGCGCTATTTACAAAAATATTTTCACAGAAATGTTTTTTTGTATAGAAAAATACGCTTTCAATGAAACAAATAGGGATAAACATATATATTCACTCTAAAATAACAGATTAGCATTTGTTGTCGTATTTATTACTGAAATAAAGCATAAAATAGTTTTGGCCGCCTAAATCGTACAAATCGACCACTGTGGGCTGTTTCCGTTACGTCAAATAAGATACTGTCTAGGCCACGTTCTTTCGATATCTCATAGATGGCGGTAAACAACGGTACAGTGTAAAGAGTCTACTGATAGCATAGACATTTTTTTTTTATAGGCAAGGATATGAACAGATCGAGCCATTAAGGTTTACACAAAAAAGTTTACAATGTAAGCCACTGTATTGGCGTTGATAACCTAGTTGGACCACAGAGGGTAGAAGGTTGGACTAGCCATTGTTAACCGATTGGCAAAGTTGAGATAGCTAGGTTATTATAAGTTACAAAAAATCCAGCCAAAAGTGTTGACAAGCTACACTCAGCATCAGAAAAATTGCACCTTTTGAAATAATGACTGAAAAACTTTCATTCCTTCAAATTAAACCAAAGGGTGATTTTTTGACAGCTCATAAGTTGTAGTTCCAAATTTGTAACTATAGATGTCGCTGACGAGACGTGTTTTTTTATGGCAGTTCGCGCTCGTTGCCTTCGTACCTTACGTCCAAACACATTAAGGGTATTAGTGGCGGAGCAAAATGTAGTGTTTCCGCTTTTACCATCCACTCAATCCATTGATACCTAATAATCCCCTCACAATTAAATAGGTTTCAAATAGGAACAAAAGTTGTTTGAAGTATTTTTCAATAGGGCTGATTTTTTCGATGGTGAATGTAGGTATGTTTGTGCATATCCGTTTTCACGCCTTCAAAATATTACTTTTATGTTCAAATTATTTCACAAACAATATAGCTTTTCAACAGTTTTGGCTGGATTTTAGTTACCTAGCTCCTCAACCAATCGGTTAACAATCAAATAGTTAGTCCAACATTTTTTCCCTCTGTGGTCGAACAAGGCTGTCAACGCCGATACAGTGGTCTATATTGTAAACTTTTTTGTGTAAACCTTATTGGCTCGATCTGTTCATAATCTTGCCTATAAAAAAAAATGTCTATGCTATCAGTAGACTCTTTACACTGTACCGTTGTTTACCGCCATCTATGAGATATCGAAAGAACGTGGCCTAGAAAGTATCTTATTTATACAACACTTCTTGATCCAAGAATACCAGCGACCGGCCGGCCGGCCCCATGTCTTTCCCGTGGGCTAGACCGGCTTTATTGAGAGGACCTATAGGTACCTATACTTTATAGGGCAATTTTTACTAGCTTTTTCCGAAACACAACTTCTAAATGTGATCCCACCAAAAACAATCTGTAAAAAACTAGCCATGTCTCCATGGAGCTGCTTGTTTATCTCTAAAAAGTAATGAAATCTAGACAAAGTCGTGCCAAGTCTAAGGTTCCTTACTGCGATTTCTTTGGGTACAAAAGGGTACAAAACCAGGTGCTCCATGACACCATTGCACCAATCTGGCGCCAGAACCAACTGTGTACCCTTCAACGGCCAAGTCACACAACATTAACTATAATAATAAAGAAATCGCAGTAAGGAACTTTAGACTTGGCACGACTTTGTCTAGATTTCATTACTTTTTAGAGATAAACAAGCAGCTCCATCGAGACATGGCTAGTTTTTTACAGTGCCTGAACAACTCTACCCAACGGTCTTCAGCAGCAACATTCTTACCGGCCCAGCTGCAAATACATTCAACTATTTGCCAAAACACCCAAAGCGGGACATTTCTGCTCTTAGGGGGGACAGCGGGACAGACAGTCTGAAAGCGCATACCCCTAATATCCCAATTGAATCAGTGATTTGAGAAACCCCGCAAGTTATTTTAGTTTTTCGAAATTGAGTGAGGACCGGTTTTATAATCTATAGATACTATTTTGGAAAAAAAATAACATCACCGATTCAATTTATCTCCAATTCTATTTGAATCTACAATATTTTCAGTTCATCTCTCAAATGACGAGCTGCATCTGTCGGGAAGAGCCCCATAAACCGCGTGTTTACACGCCGCCGCCCGTAAAAGTGCCGGATAATCGCCCCTCGTGGAAAAGATGTGCAAGCAGTTGGGAAATAGTAATCGGGATTTGTTGTTGTTTCCATCGTACGCATCCCAGCAGCTGTGAAGGTTACGATAACAGAGTGTGACGAAAACCGCGTCCTTCGGGCCCCGTTTGCTTTCATTACGGAACTTTCTGACATTTAATCATCCTTTGACCAACGGCGTTCCACAAGGGTTTATCCTGGATCCTACGCTATTTCTATTTTACATCGACAGCCTTACTGGACTGGACGAATTTGTTTGACAAATTGTTGTTTAAAAATGCGTGAAGAAGTGCCCCATAAAAATTCAGACTGACTATTTGGTGCATTTTCAACAGTGTCAACTGTCAGAACAGCTAGTATGCACTTTTCAGCCACTAAAGAGTCATCAGGTTCAATCAAACACGTCTTCACAATATGCGTCCAGCAACGTTTTGTGTATTGTTTGGGTGATTTTAAACTACCGTCTCTATTGTTTTCCCCAAACGGCATAGTTAGCGAGCGCCCTTGTTTACCACTTGGGATCACTTTCAGGAAGATGTAAACAACCCTAGGCTGAAAGTAATGCCTCGAAATAATAGCTTGTCTGTATCCGATTCCTCATAATATGAAACAGCCTTTGTTTACGACACCGCTTTTACGGGGAAATATGTTTTTATTTCGGAAAGAGTCAGTCACTATATTAAGGCTTTTTCCAAGCGTCAAATATAGTTAGAATAGAGCATGGAATACCGGAGCCTTTTCCCAATACCGGTATTCATTCGGTATCAAGATTTTAAATACCGGGTACCGGTTTTTCGGTATTACATTTTTGTTATATTAAAAAATATTGAATTGTTATAAAATAGACAAATAATTTTTTTTAAATAAGTGAGTTTATTTAATTGAACGATAATATTAATTTATACTAGCTTTTACCTGCGACTTCGTCGGCGTAGACTTTTTTTTCCGTTATCGACATTACCAGACGAATTTAGCTCGTAATTTATAGTCTATGTTAGTCTGGTTTCTAAGATATCTCCATTCTTCTTCTTCTTTTTCTTCAGCCTATCGCCACCCAATGCTGAGTGTAGGCCTCTTCCATCGCACTCCATTCTTTTCGGTCTTGGGCTTTTCTCATCCAGTCTTTTCCTGCCACTTTGACCAAGTCGTCAGTCCATCTCATTGGTTGCCTGCCCACATTTCTACGCCCCGTTCTGGGTCTCCATTCTAATACCTTTTTACCCCATCTTTGATCTTGTCTGCGACATATTTGGCCTGCCCATTTCCACTTTCTTCGCGCTATCACCTTGGCTATGTCAGTCAGCTTCGTTCTTCTCCGGATTTCCGTATTTCTAATTCTATCTCGGAGAGAGATACCTAACATAGCCCGTTCCATAGCTCTTTGGGTAACCTGCAGCCTATTAATGGTTTGTTTTGTGAGTGTCCATGACTCGGCTCCATAAACCATGACGGGTAGGACACACTGCTCGAATGTCTGGCGTTTGAGGTTTATTGGTATATTGGGCCCCTTGAAAACTTCGGTCAATTTGCCGAAGGCACCCCATCCTAGTCGGATGCGGCGCTCGATCTCTTTATCTTGACCGAATTTGTGGAGGTTTAAGGTCTGGCCTAGGTAGATATACTCATCCACTCTCTGAATATTTTGCCCGTGTACTGAAATGTGGTCTATGTCGGTACTGGCGCACATTATTTGGGTCTTTGATGTGTTCATTTTTAGGCCAATAAGTATCGAAACATCGTACAGTTGCCCTATCATGGCTGTCAAGTCTTCCACGTTTTCGGCGAAAATGATTATGTCATCAGCAAAACGGAGATGAGTCAGGCGTTCGCCGTCTATGTTGATGCCTCTATCTGACCAATCGAGAAGCCTGAATATATCTTCCAAACATGACGTGAATAGTTTAGGGGATATGGTATCTCCCTGCCTAACTCCTCTCTTCACTTGCACTGGCTTTGTGAGCTCGTGAAGTTTCACTTGTAGCGTGGCACCTTGGTAAACAGCTTTGATGGCTTCTACATATCTTGTGTCCACTTGACATCTTTGCAGTGAGTGTACAACGGCCCAGTGTTCCACAGTATCGAACGCCTTTTCGTAGTCAATAAAGGCCACTACTAAAGGTTGATTGTATTCGGTACACTTTTCTATCACTTGCCTCACTGTATGGATGTGGTCGATCGTAGAGAAGTCACCACGAAATCCTGCTTGCTCCACTGGTTGGGCTGAGTCGAGTCTGTTCTTCAGGCGTAGGGTGATCACCTTGGTAAATAATTTATAGACATGGCTCAATAGGGAGATCGGTCGGTAGTTTGAGAGTTTGGTAATATCACCTTTCTTATGTAGTAGTATCACGACCGCATTTTTCCATGTTTCCGGTGCCACACCTTCAAATAGAACTTTGTTGAAGAGCAGTTGGAGTTGCTTCAGGACAGGTCTTCCACCGTACTTTAGGTACTCGTACGTTATCTTGTCTTCACCAGGGGATTTTGCTGACTTCATGAGCTTGAGGGCATGTTTTACTTCGCATAAGCTTATTTCCGGAAGGTTTTCAGTTGTATGCTTTGCCAGGGGTGCCCTGGGGTCTTGTGACTGTCGTCTTGGTTCTGTAGAACGTGAACTGTATAAACAGGTATAAAACCTCTCAACAACCTCCAGTAATTCCTCACGATTGGTAGTCTCGAAGTTATCCTCCGTAGTCAGCTTATGGATTTCCTGGTTTCCTCGTTTCAACTGCTTTCTGAAAACTTTCGGCCCTCTGTGCTTCTCTATAGTTTCTAGAATCAGTTTGTTCTTCCTTTGTCGTAACTGCTTTCGTATCAAATGTCTGATGCGGCTATTAAGTTTCGAGATGTCTTTTTGGTCCGGTGTTTTCATAATTTTCACGCGCTCTTCCAATAGTTTCTTTATCTCATCTGACAGCGGATTTGTAGCTGATTTTGACTTTGGTCTTATCTTTTTGACGATATCGTTGATAGAGTCCACGAGTTGGCTGTTAATCGCATTTACATCCCATGATTCCTCCGCCTTAAGTTTCTCAGCTAGTTTTTCCTCGTAGTACTCTTTTTGTGCGACAATAAATTGGTAGTCGTTTAGTGGGTGAGTTGTCTCCACAAGTCGTCTACGTTCCAATTTTAAATTAAAGGCTAGTCGTGCTCTTACTATGCGGTGGTCGCTACCTGCACCAGCTCTATTGATAACGTCGACATCTTGGAACGAGTACTTCTTATTACCGAGTATAAAATCTATTTGGTTCTTGGTTTTCCCGTCGGGACGTCCACAGTTTTTGGTTTTTCTTGGGAAAAAAGGTGTTCATGGCATAGAGTTTCTGTTGAGCGAGGAAGCCTGCCATATGGTGTCCCCGCAAGTTTCTATGGCCTAGCCCAAATCTGCCTACGAATTCTTCGCTTTCAAGGGTTTGGCCAAGCTTTGCGTTGAAATCTCCTATAACTGTGGTGTAGTAGCATGGGTCGTCGTTAAATGCGAGGTTTATGTCGTCGTAGAAGGCTAGTACCTCTTCGGTTACTTCTTTGGATTGAGGTGCATAAACTTGAATTACTTTCAGAGTATATCGTTTGTTAAGCTGGAATGTTGCGTATATCACCCTAGGTGATATTGCACGGATGTTTCTCAGGTATTTCGTCATAGAAGTATTGATGAGAAGGCCTACGCCTCCCTGGGACTTGTCTTCGTTTCCTTTGTAGTAAAACAACTGGCCGGATGCAAGTTTTATAAGATTTTCGCCTCTCCGTCTAGTTTCACTGAGACCCATAATGTCCCATTTGATCTTATTGAGCACTTCGGATTCCAATTCTTGGTAGCGTTCTTCAGTGAGCTATCTCCATTCCTTCAGGCAAATTCGTCCTGCAGTTCTAGCGTGAAAACAAATAAACACACTCACTCACTCACAAACTGTCCGCGCACTCGGAGAAAAAGTTGCAGAATCAGAATATTCTTTGCTGTACTACAAAAACACTAAAAGGACCGTCCGCAATCCGCATTAATAAATCGTAATGGGCAATTTTCTGACAGCTCATGAGTTGTAGTTCCAAATTTGTAACTGGATGTCGCTGACGAGATATGTTTTTCATAACCCAGTTCGCGCTCGTTGGGCTTCGTAGATACGTCTAAACACAATATTTAGGTATTGGTGATGGAGCAAAATGTAGTGTTTCTGGTTCTACCATTCACTCATACAAGTACAATAACAAAGTCGTGCACTTTTTCAT
Source organism: Zelleria hepariella (assembly GCA_949319315.1). NCBI lineage: Eukaryota > Metazoa > Arthropoda > Insecta > Lepidoptera > Yponomeutidae > Zelleria > Zelleria hepariella. Next base: position 19,145,764 of record OX439381.1, read on the forward strand.
GTACCAAAATGGAATGAGGTGAAAGATGAAGTCACAGAGCAATGAAGTGAAAAAGTATTTTCGCTGTAGTAGCCCAGGAAACGAACGAAAAATAGGAAAAATAATTCGTGTAAAGCCAAATTTTGGCACAGTTGTAGAGGAAAGTGTCCTGAACAACATACTAAAAGTACTGATGGGTAGGGGGGGAGCTAACGGGGGGAGGGGGGTGTAAAGGTCCCTTTTCACAGTTTTTTGTGAATAACTCGAAAACTGCAGCCTGTAGCAAAAACTGACCAATTACTGAATTAATCTACATACAATTCTCTACAAAATGGGTTAATAACATTTTTCCCTGGATTGATACAATAAGGAAAAATGGCGGGGAAATGATATTTGTCGCTTTGGTATAGGCACGATTTTTAGCTAAAGTGCGACATCGTTGAGTGTTCTGGTGTCGTGGGTTTTGGCACCACGCAGCTGATTGGGGTGTCAAAAGAAGCGTCTTGACAAGGGTTACAAAATAAAAAATAAACTTTAAAAAAAAGTCAAAAACTTTTTGTTATTAATCGAAAAAACTTAGAAAAATGGTGTTGTTTTTCGCCCGGTTTTGGTGAGAAAAAAAATCATATCACAAAAACGAAACAAGTTATCGAAAAAATAAAAAAATCCTCTAATAGTTATGATTATGAACAATATTAAAAAAATATTGGAGGTGCGTAACACTGATGAATTATTCAGAATTTGTACCTTCATGACGCCGAGTTTACGCGCGGAAAGCTCTAAATATGGTATTGAGAATGGAGTCAGGTGATACAGGGTCGTTGGTGGTCACTGATTTTAGGACTATCGTCTTCTCTAGTTTGACCCCATCAGGTAGGTGGTAGAGATTTGCCGAATCATTGTTGTATCTGTAAGTATTTAGGTCAAATGCATCGTCACTACCGCGCTCACGCACTCAACTCCGCGTCATGAAGGTACAACTTCTGAATAACTCATCAGTGTTCATCACCTCCAATTTTTTTTTAATATAGTCCAAAATCATAACTATCAGAAGAATTTTATATTTTTTCGATATCTTGTTTCGTTTTTGAGATATGATTTTTTTTCTCATCAAAACCGGGCGAAAAACAACAGCATTTTTCTAAGTTTTTCGATTAAAAACAAAACTTTTTTGACTTTTTTTTTAAGTTTATTTTTATTTTGTAGCCCTGGTCGAGACGCGTCTTTTGACACCCCAATTAGCTGCGTAGTGCCAAAACCCACGACAAAAGAGCGATGTCGCACTTTCGCTACAAATCGTGCATATACCAAAGCGACAAAATATATCATTTCCCCGCCATTTTTCCTTATTATATCGATCCAGTGAAAAATGTTATTAACCCATTTTGTAGAGAATTTTATGTAGATTAATTCAGTAATTGGTCATTTTTTGCTATAGGCTGCAGTTTTCGAGTTATTCACGAAAAACTGAAAAAAGGGACCTTTACACCCCCCTCCCCCCCTTAGCTCCCCCCCTACCCATCAGTACTTTTAGTATGTTGTTCAGGACACTTTCCTCTACAACTCTGCCAAAATTTGGCTTTACACGAATTACTTTTTCTATTCAGCCTTTTTTGGTCTTCGTTGCTCAGGCTATAGTAAGCACGAATTTACTTTGTGATGTCGGATCAACGCCATCTGTCACAGTTTTTATAACTATTTTTTATTATTTAAAGCTGTCAGAAAATCCCCCATTGAAGCCGTCAACTAAGAGCCTATTTAGGCACCATTGCGTTACAGGCTAAGGCCCCTGGACTGAAGTCCAAAATAAGAAAGTAATCGGTTTTAATTATTAAACAAAAACCGGCGCTTATACTTAAAGGTTTTTACAAAAAACTTTTTTTTGTAGGATTCTAAAACCGGTTCACATCACTATTCCGCACGGCGCACTCGCACGCATCGCATAGGCGCGAAATTTTGATATTCCACACTTGTTTCAGAGTTTTATCTGTAATACCGAAAATACCGAAATTCCGGTATTAAGATAATACAATACCGGTTTTTCAAATGTAGATATTTCGTCCGGGATCCCGGTTTTTCGGTATTACCGAAAACCGGTATCCATGCTCTAAGTTAGAATAACTGTAAAAATCAGTCTAATAATCTGTGGTTTCCATATAAACCACAGATTTAGTTAAGCGATTGGTAAGAATCGCTGTTAAATTTGACACCGACTTCAAAAAAGGAGGAGTTACTCCCATTCTACTCGTATGTTTTGTTACCTCAGATTTTTTTCCAAGGTGGACCGATTTTGATGACTCTTTTTTGTTTGAAAAGGTATTTGTACGAACTATCGCGGAGCAAAAGCCACAGGCGCTCAACTGTCATGCGTAAACAATACGATTGCCATGGTTACGCTTAAAACTAACCGTTTGTTGCAGGGAGCGGTGTTCGACCGATGGACGGAAGAGAAGGACAACACGGAGCTAGAACAGAACTGTACCTTCAAGGTCGACGAGTATGGCTTCTTTATCTACTGGAAGAGCGAGGGAAAGGTATGTGCTCTCTTTCACTCCTATATTGCCATCCTGAGCTTCTTCTTCTTAGTCGTTACCTACCTACGCTCTTGTCAGAGCCGTCGTGGTCCACATGTATTACTATCAGTGGCGGATGTTGCGCGCCTTACGATGCCACGCCATTTATCTCGGTCAGAGGTTGCCCGGCTGCACGCATACAGTGTTTTCCCCATTGTGGTCTTGATTTGGTGAGTCCATCACATCAGTGGTTTTCATTTAAAAAGCAGGTTTTTAATTAGCAAGACGTGGAATAGTTACAAGATACAAGTTCGGCAACGATGACGAAAAACCCTGATGTTTACAATAATGAAAGGAGTACTATTTTATTGTCGGGAAACAAAAATTGCTGAACAAAAATATCTCTGTTTAGCTACAAATTTTATAGAACTGAAAATTTTCCTACCACACTATTTTCATTGACCCATAACGTGCTGTCGACTGTACGTTTCCAGACCGACCATTTCCGTTTTTCCGCCGGGTGTGCCTGCTGCTCTCTTGAGGTCCATTGTTCGCGCACTGTCAGACGCCACTTCGCAAGTGTCAAACAAACCTTATCTGAATGCCACATAAAGCGTATTTCAGACCAACTGTGTTCTAGACAGTTTGTTCCTAGCCATTTCTAGACTTTGCAACTTGCAACTTGATTTCTAGATGATTTATAGAGCGAGTAAGTAGGTAAGGTGGTTTTCAGACGTTGCTATGTGTTTAGAATACGAAGATGGTCACATCCCGTTTGCTTCTACATTTCAATAAACAGCGTCAAACACGCAACACACTCCCTCACCATCAGAAGAAACTAAACCAAAAACAGTCGGCCACACGCTAGGATACCCCTTATTGTTCGATTGGCGCCCTTACGCGGCGCGCTTTAAGAGCTACCATGGGGTATCCTAGACTATGGCCGACCGTACAACAAAGTGTTCCCTCTCTCTCTTTCCCAACAACATTATAACTTGGGATTTCCCAGGGCACCTCCAGTCATGTCAGGCAGCCATTAAAACTACGTGTTTTATTCACGCCCTGAGTTTGAGGTTTTCATTGCTTAGGTGGGACGGGTGGTAGGTAGTAGAACATTCTACACCCAATCGTGAGGTCCCAGATTGAATCCCGATGCGGACTTGTACCAACTTGAACTTGGACTTTATTTTGACGGTTAAGTTATCTATCAGTTTAATATGAAATTGCAGTAGAAACTTTTGGTAAAGCACAATATCTCAAAGAGTGGAGCCATGGCCTAAATGGCGACTAATCTGGAACCACTGGCAAACTCGCATCTTGCAGTCAGCAGACTAAATTTTAAGCTACTTTACAATAGCTTTACTCTACCAAATGTTTGTACACTACATACTCTTCTAACTCTAGCATAACAGTCTTCATTTGATATGTTTGTAGGATAGTCAATACTGTACCGAGGGAGGACAAGCAGAAAAAGGAAAATGTTTCCTAAATACCAAAGTTTTACCAATATTGCCAAGGATTGAGGCAGGGACAAGTGTACAAGTATTTTATTTATTTCCACGAACTTATTGTCAGAATGAAATATCGGCTTCTTTTCAAGAACCTTGAAAATTGTTCAAAAGGCTCAATTTATACAGGGTGTTAAAAGACCGCCGACAGACCCGAAAGTTACGCATACTAGGCACCAAAACAAAGTACTTTATCGATAAATTATTTCTGGGAAATTATTTTGGGTTTTTTAGGTTCCATTTTTGAAAAATATTTTATCATGCAATGGACGTGTAACGCGAGGAAATCATATTGCACAATTGTTGGCATAAGCACAATACTGGCATAACTTTATGCTACTTACCCCTGAAGTGCCGATGCTTAGAATACATTGCTGGTTGCAATTTTAACATCAAATTTTGTAAGAAATATTCAAAATTTTGATATGGCTTCTTGAGAAGAAATGTTATGATACTGAATACATATCTAAAAAAAAAACATTTTTAAAAAGTCCGACTTTGAACCTCGGAAACTATCGAATTATCTCGGAAACCGTTGATTTAGCAGTTCCTTGGGCAAAAAAGTTCGTTGTAATGGGGACAATACGTGTTTTCCCGCTTTGTTGGCGGTCTTTTAACACCCTGTATTTCGCAATTCGCACCGCGCTTTGTTGACCGCAATTAATAATTCGGTTTGCCGAACCGTGCCCGTGAATATTTAAAAGGGGTTTTAAAGTGGTGACAAAATTGTTGGGTAAAAATAAGGTAAAAATAGAAGAATTTATTACTTTCTGCTTTACAACAGTAATAAATAAAAAAATAGTAGATTTTTATGGTTTTATCTCGAACGAAATAGAGCAATAAAGAGTTGAAGTTGAAGATCCTCGTTTCAGAAAGAGTGGTGTGGTGGCCGGGGTAAAGTGGTTTGACAAGCCAAGTTTGACATTAGCCAAGGCTTGACATTAGCATTTGACTTTTCTGAGTTCACCTACTTAAGGTCGATCTCAAGTAGCTGATCTCAGACGACTATTAATACCACCCTTAGAAACGTCTGCGAGGACAGTTTGGTAATCCTATTTGGAACATACATTTTCTTCAACTGACGCGAGTGGATCCAGCGGTACTGTAAGCTCCTTTCTTTTCAATCATTGAGGATTAGGCGCGCGTTTTGACATTAATCATTTCTCCTCCACGCTAAGCCTGCTCTAACCGCCATTTTCTCATTTTATTTAATAACGTTAGCAATATTCCTTCAGGCTGACCATTAGACGACTGGCAAAATCTCTTGGAATTACCTACTTAGCTCGTGTTCAATCTAGGTACTCGTATATTTCTCGACTGCGCCTCCCAGGACACACCCAGGTTCTTGTTTGTGTCCGCATAGAATCTCAATGACGAACCATAGTAGGTAACTACTAAAAACCCCTTGCCTCAAAATAACCCATTTATCATCTTTTCTTTTCTTTTCTCTGCCGGTTTCTGAATTGAGAAAATCGCTAAGCAAATGGGTAAGTATCGTCCTGTCTCTGCAGATTTCTCACAAAAGAGCGTGACAGAACGATAGAAAAGTATTTGCTTAGCAACATTCTCAACTCAAAAACCGGGCCTCTATCTCTTATCTTCCCTACATATCGCACCCCCCGCAGAATAAACCCGTAAAGTGCTATTACGGCTTTTTTAATGTTATTGCAGAAACGTCATCTCCGATGCCGAATACATAAGTGTAATTTTTTTCAGACCCTGAAATACCATATTTAAGGAGATATTTAAAAATATGGCTTTATTCGTCTGACCATACTCAACAATTTGAACGAAGAATAAAACTGCAGTCATCCCTTACTGATACATTTATTGTATGCAGAAATTACAAAAGCCTTTACGGCTTTATTCTCGTCAAATATTTTGATCACCATGACTGTAATGCATGTTTACAAAATAGGAACCGGTTTTGCGATAGCTGTAAAACCGTTTAGCTTTTTGTTGTTATATATTTATTCCAGTAATCATGTAATAATAAATCTAACAATATGTCATCGATGTGGTAGTCACTATGAAAGGACGATTTTGCGAGGAATAAAGAACAAGAAACAGCTATAGAGAGACGAAGATGTGTTAAGTTTATGTCTCGTATGATGTAGTAAACCTTATGGAGAGAAAACGGCTACACAAACTCTCACAACCGGACAAGAAAAAAAAAACTTGTGTACAATACAAGTGGTGGGCTCGAAGTTCTATAAAGAATGGAACAACCATGATATGGAATTTGGAGCTAAATGAGATGGCTGGGTTGCGTAAAGGATAAAACCGGAATTCATTGACTGATTTCCCAGTCACTGCAGCAAGTGGTCACTGCACCCTGTGGTGTGAGTGAAGTTGACACTTACTTACTACGCTGGCTCAGCGACTCGAAGTGGATCTTGGCCTCCGCAACCAAAAGACGCCATCTCTCTCCGTCCTGCATCACTTCTTTCTAATCTTCCACCTGGAGTTCGCGCAAGTCCTTTGAGACTTCGTCAATACAGCGATACTTGGGACGTCCAACTGGTAGACGTGCACAAGGTTGCCGTTCGTATGCTGTTTTAGCTGCCCGATCTTCTCCCATTCTTTATACGTGACCAAGCCAGCGGAGTCCTGCAGTTTTAGTCTCTCCAATTATGTTGGGCTCGGCCATGTGTCCGGCGTTTTACCGGATCCTAAAGGTGCCGTCTTCTCCCTTGGTGGGTCCAAATATTTTTCACAGGATTTTTCCTTTCCGCGACCAGGAGTTCGATCTTTTCTTTTTGCGTCAGTGTCCAAGTTTCACATCCGTACATAAAGATGGTTCTTATAAATGCGTATTTTCGTTCTTCTTGTTAGGTGCTTGGACGTGATCACTTCGTGGAGAGCCGCGGAGTATCGGAATGCATTTTTAATTCTGATCTCTATCTCGCCTTCTCGGGTATTTGGATCATTTACCGTAAAACCTAGGTACTTGAACTTAGTAACGCCTTTGTAAGCAATTGCCACTAGACGATGTATAAATGATCTCATAAGGCTTAAGTAACACCAAGGTTTCTGCATACATTTAATTCTATATGCAGGAATTGACATGCAGGAAAGACTGTTTGCCAATATACTAATCTATGAAACTGGTCCTTCAATCCTTTGATCAAAAGTAACTGGTTAAGGCTCTAAAAAGAGCCAAAACTGGAAAATCACTAAGACCAGATTAATTCAAGCCCATTAAAAACATACTCTAATAATTATGCGCTCTCCAGGTCTTTCAAAACCTTTTACAGCACTGGGATATTACCACAAAATTGGTTAATTTCAACCTTTCTACTGACATGAAGAAATACTGCGAATACCGCACAATAAGTTTGTTAAGCCAGGTATGTTTCTCTTCATTCTTCATGAGAGGATCAGAATGAAGTCCAAAGAGCATAGGTATTGCCAATAGCTCTTTGAGTTTCAGGTCAGGGCTAAGAACCAGATAAGTCTTCTTTGCACCTACCTAGACCACAAGTCCAGAGACTTACAAACTGACGTTTTAATTTGCTTGATTGCACAAGAAGGCCAATACAAGAAAGAATACAAGAAGGCCTTTGATCATGCTAAGCCCGGTTATAGGTACTAATGCCTCGTCTACAAGACGTTAGAGTTGATCGCAGAGATAAGCGAATAATTCAGAACTTTTACTGGAGCCAGACTAACACGGTGATAATCGTCTGTGAAGAAGCCAATCAAACTGGTAAAACTCACAGGCTCTAAGGTAAACAAGTTTGTATTTTTCTTCTGTTTTAATAAGGTTTAAGTTGACTTTGGTTTTTACCTAGGTTTGTTTATGAAGCAAATAAAGGTTTATCTTCTATCCATTTGCTATGCGATCATAACCTCCAGATCCAGATCAGGAGGCTTCAATGTTACATCTAGCCTATAGAAATGTACGACGGTTGTGAATGTATATGAAAAATGGATCGTAAAGATCAAATAAATAGGAAAATTTAAGCTTTCGAAAAGTAGTGGTATCTTAAGTATAAGGATAAGGATATGTCATACAAAAGAGAACTCATTTAAAACACCCAATAGAAATAGATAAGTGATTAATGTGATTAGATACGATAGGCTTCTCCAATTATCCTGATAGGCAAAGATTGAGGAAGGAAAAAGCGTCTGCAGAAGAAGAAAAAGTTTGCTGAAAACCATTAAAGAATGAACAGGAGTGGTCACCATATAAGATCTCTTTAGTCTAGCTAAGGACAGAATGACATAATAAACAGCCGACTGCCAACCTCCAATATTGGAGAGGCACCAGAAGAAGAAGAAGTTTCGAATTAAATTGTTATTTAATGATTCAAACACTTCCAAAAACAAAGGGATAAAAAGTTGAAAAATTCACTTATTGCTAACTTTTTTGCCTTTGTTTTTGGAAGTTTTTAATTTAATTGTGTTTTTCTTCCATTATACTGTCGATTTTTAATACGATTTGTTTCGTTAACTACTTTGGGTAGGTATTCAAAATTTCCTGGTCTCCTTTACCTACTTATTTTATACAAGTCATTGCTACAAGGGGCACTTATGGAGAATTAAAATGTATATGAAAAATTGTAATGTACACTTACATTTCATATTCTTAGAAATTTGTACCAGAATAAAAAGATAATGAGCCATTATCTAACACAGTCACTTTACATATGCCGAGAATAAAGCCATAATGTGCTCTTACCGAAAAGAGTATCTATGCAAAATATCAGCGAATATTCCTATAATACTATGATGCTGTAAATGTTCGGTTTCGATTTTACAACGAATAAAACCGTAATATCACTTTGCAGCAATAAAACAAGATTTTAATATTGGTATCATACATTTTGTTAAATAACTTCCGTAGTGTTATCTATAGAATAATAATGTTTCAATATGTAGTGAGCAAAAAAAATACCTGTAAATTGATACCTAAATGACTTTTCTACCATAGGTACTTAGTGACTTGTGACGAAAAAACAGTTTTTATTTTTTCCTGAACAATTACGTTTTTGATGTTACGGGTTTATTCGCCGGGGGGTGCGATATTTTAAAACAAAGTCGCTTTCCGTTTTGGTTAGTGACACCCGACCCAGGGACAATAGTTTTAGTAACGCTTAAACCTAAAAATATGAAATATAGATTTTTTTTTATTTTCAAATTACCTGGTTCAATTTGTCCTATAGTCACCGCGACGCGCGGACACCCCCGGCCGGCCGGCCGGTTCTCAAAGCGCGCGCGCGATGTGGCGCCCGATATTGCGAGTGCGTAGTATAATAAGGAAAGCCACAATTTAATTAAATTTGCGTATTTTTCAGATTTTTTATATTTTTTGTTTACATTTTTGTTGGCTTCATTATCGTGTTAAAAATAACCCCTGCCTGAGTCGGGTGTTACTTTACAGAACAACACCTGGTACACAAGACAGCACGTCAGACAGACCCCGTAGTAAGTAACGTGGTTACGTTACGGAGTAGAGTGCTAGCGTGTAAGGGTCGACATGCTGTCTTGTGTTGCGTACTTAGGTACACCCGTGCGAAGGCGCTAGCGCTGTATAATCGCCAACCCATTCAGCTTGCCTAATATGCCCGCTAGATCGAGCCAGCCAGCGCTCGATAATATTCCCACTCACACTTTTGAACTTAACAGTATGCTTAGCATGGTCGTTTTGACACTCTCTCGAACTCGAGTGACAGACGTGCCATGTCTATTGTGCGAGCATGGCAGGCGGAACTCGAGATGGCAATAGATTAGGGTCATGTCGAGCAAAAAGTAGTTATTGCCATTTTAATAAAAATGTTGTATTTTTGTCTCCATCGCCATGTTGGCGTAGAGCCAACTCGAGCCCGACCGACAAGTTGACAGTTTTGCATAGAAAAGGGCCTATCTCGGGCTTACCATGCTGCCCGTACAGAGCGGTACATCATGCAAATCCAGCAGATGCACGCCTGTGATGAAAAATAGTTGAGCACTATACGTACAACACAGTACTATCAAATAGCCATAAAAATCCTTGATCGAAGCAAGGCATCTTTGATTCCTTAAAGGTCAGCGGTTCAAAAGGTTGGGAATCGCTGCCGGCTCTACGCAATTCCTTCGAACAAACCCTTCGGGAAATATCACTCGATATACGACCTTGGATTGGCTTTTACGCCGAACCCTTAATGAAATCAAAACCTCGTCTCAGACATAAGCGGAGCACAATAGGCGGTATATGGGTCATTGTACCGTGTCAAGGTCTGGGCACTCCATGACACCGACAGCAGCTGCAGGGGCGGATTCAGGCTCCATATTAGGGGGGTCACCAATTCTTCTTTGCGTGCCATCTCCTATCATAGGGCTATTTCGTCCTTCGAAGCTGATACAACGAAACAATGAGCCGGTACTTTTGCTGGGACCATTCGAGCAGGTTTTGTAGCAGAAGGCTTAGCACGCGGGCCATTTTGCCTACTCTCAACTGTCACCTTAGCCACTTAACACTACTGAGGTGATGTAGCTACATAGGGGCAAGGAGAGGCAATGTCCCGGGGCCCCCAAGCTCAGGGGGCCCCCTCGGACCCTGACACCAAACCGTATTGAAGTAGCTAAAAATTATCTAAGGAAACATGCAAGAGTAAATTTATCTCCGTTTTAGACTGAATTTTTTAAGTGCCTTTTAAGTATTCAATAGTATTTTTATATATCTATATTTTAACTTGATAAAACCTAAACAGTTAAGTTGGGGCCCCAGTTTGTTTTTGCCCCAGGGCCCTTGGTCACCTAGCTACGCCACTGTGCTCACCTCTCTGTGTCTCTCTGAGAGAAGGCTAGGGCCCACCGTTGACCCCCCTTGTGGATCCGCCCCTGGCGCTCCATGCCAGCAGCTGTGCTGAGGGCCGAGCGCGAAAAGTTATCTTTGTGAAGTGGCCGTGTATTTGCAGATGATGTTTTTTGTGGTATCTAGTTTCTTTCAACACATACGGAGCCAAATAATTGGCATGTTTCCTCACGATCTGATCTCACGACTGGCTGTGTTAGATAGGTCACAACTAATTCTAGGGTTTGATATGTAAACATTTTCGATTTGTTTAGTGTATTTGATACAGGAATCGATTTTGTGCATTTTTCTTTGCACGCGGGCTATTCACTAATCAGTAATCACTATGCACCGCGCCTTAATCACCACGCGTATTTTTTTTAAATATTGTTTTCATGGACTTTCACAATGTTTTAACAATACAAAGCTATGCAAATGCACCTACACGCACAACAATATTTTGAGCCCAAAAACAAAAAAGTTAAAAGTATAAAATAGATACATTTTTTTTTTACAGATTTTACATTTTGTTGACCAGTAGGTTTACACCCTGTAAAAAGAGTTAGGATGTTTTGTAACACGTATAATTTGGGGACGCTGCAATCAACATTGATCTCGATTCCACTACTCTCACTCATCGTAATGTCGCCTCACTTGCCTGAAGCTGTCAGGATGGATAGGTGCTGGGCAAGCCTACTTCATGTAAAACAATGTTCCAGGCAGTGCAGCGTCCGAGTGGTCACTTTATCCATCTAGTGTGAGTGAAGGTAAAGGTGCCACTGGACGCTGCATAAATCATCTCATTACGTAGATGCAAAGGCTTGTGTCTACCTACGGCCATCAGTAGAAACAAAATTGAAGTTAAAAACTAAAACCCGACTACTAAAAGGCTTAAAACAAGACCTGTTTATCCTTAAAATAGACTCATAGATAATTAATCGTAGTCGGAGGCCATCGGTTTATCAAATGCGAATGTGGTGTCCTCCGACTACGATTAATTATCTATGAGTCTATTTTAAGGATAAACAGGTCTTGTTTTAAGCCTTTTAGTAGTCGGGTTTTAGTTTTTAACTTCAATTTTTTTTTTGAGCTTTTTAGTAAGTCATTTTGGACGATCAACAAGAATAGAACCAAGAAGGGCAAAAAAAACACATTTTTGAATTTTTTGTTCTAGTTGTTATGTTGACGCTACATGTGTTGTACATTTTTGAAAAGGTCTTTTAAAGCCCTTTCATTTGATACCCATGACGATGGTATCCGATAATTTTTATTTTTAGGTCCACCACTTTAGGGTGCAGCACAGCCGCCATCTTGATTTTTTTCAAAATTAAACTATTCTATGTTACCTGGGTGATTAAGACGAATCCAACGACACCTCATTTGTTGAAATCGGCCGAGTAGTTTAGGCTCTGCGAGGGAACAGATGAACACACAAACATACATACATACATACATACATACATACATACATACATACATACATACATACATACGCTGCTAAAATCATAACCCTCCTTTTTGCTTCGCGTAGTCGGGTAAAAACAAGCTTTGGTCCTTCCCAAAATAGTATATTTTCAGACTTTTACACAAACCCAAACTGCCATACCCATATCATGATTTTTTTACTGAATTTATTTTATAAAAGCTGTCTAAAAAGGTCCCCATTTGCGAGGCACTTCCATTGGATCCCATCGTTACGTCGCGTTTACACCAAACGAACATAATCAATATCGTCCTTTCTTTTAGACTGAATTTACTCGACAAGATTCTTTCTATTTCTCATTTTTCTCGGCGACAGGCAATTATTAATAAATTACCAACCTTTTTTTAAAGTAAATACATACCTACTTCTCTACTCTTGCTGTTTTACACAGAGGATGATTTTCAGGAAAAAAACTTCGGTACACCTCTAGTGCACCTGGTTTCTTAACTAGTTTTGGTTTTACGTCATGTACATACGTGTATCAGTTAGTGTGTTGTGTTGATACACACTCCGCATGTTTACTTTGACTAAGGCCCGGTTTCTGAATTGAGAATTTCACTAACCAAATGCTTAAGTATCGTTCTGTCACATTCTCTTGTGTGACATCTGCAGAGACAGAACGATACTTAACTGCTTGCTTAGCGAATTTCTCAATTCAGAAATTGGCGGTTAGTAAACATACCTTAAGAGTCCCCTTCAGGACCGTGGGAACTCAGTGACGGCCAAGCGCGTGAAACGCTGTTTTCTATAGCTGTTTCACCCAGAGCCAGACGGGGCGCGGGAAAAGTGAGAGGCAATGCGGCTGTATGAGTCTACGTGTGTTCGTGTCCTTTCGCGAGTAACTAGTTATAGTTGTAATGTAATAGATCTATTTTCCCAATTTTTTTCGTAGTTCAGCTGCCATTTCCTACATTTTATTAGGTATTTCAATTTTTTTTTCTGACAAGTACAACACATTTTTGATGTTCCCAAGGTAGTTTGACTCCAATAGACAGTGTAATAATGTAAGTAAATAACAGCTGAAAGTAACCCCTTTTTCGGCGCGAAAAACGCATCGCTCTCATTAATTCTTTCAGGTTATTTTTCTTATCATAAAAACTATTTGCAAACCTCCGGTCATCTACTGATATAAACCAAGTTTGAGCAAAATCCAGCCTGTAGTTTAGAAATTAAACCGGAACTACGTTTTTATGGGAAAATGGTGCTCTAACGCCCTTTAAGTACTTACAATACAAAGTAAAATAAACCCATGTAGCGTTGACCATTCGCGCCACAATTCGCTTGGTGTTTCAGCACCAGTGTCACGTAAAATTCGTCGCTTGGCGGCCATACGTGCCCGATCCAATCAGGCAGGCCGTCAGAGCGCATGCATTTTGTACGAGACCCGCCACAGCATTTCCATACAAATAGATGTAAAGATAAAGGATAGGTAGATAGATAATCTGTTTTACACAAACTTTGTTCTGGCTAGTTAATTTATAAACTACTAGTTGTGCCCGCGACTTCGTATGCGTTTTTACACATTTGACATTTAATTTAAATTCGACTGTGGAGGAAAACTCAAAAGGAAGGTTTTTTTTTAACCCCCGACCAAAAAAGAGGGGTGTTATAAGTTTGACAGCTTTGTGAGTGTGTCTGTATAGGTATGTGTTTATGAGGGTGTGTCTGTCTGTGGCACCGTAGCTCTTAAATAGGTAAACAATTTTGAAGCTTTAGGTTTTTTTTTTAATTTGAAAGCAGGTTTTCTAGCGAATGTTCTTAGTTATGTTTTGTCAAAATTTGTTCAGCTATTTATTAAATATGCTTATTTGAAGCTAAAATGTCGGGGGTATTTTAATTTAATAGTTATTATTTCTTAACTTGCGGTAGCAGGGCTCAAAAGAAAGCAATAGAATAAAAACCCTAATCTAAACAATATATTTATAAATTTAATAATAAATATGTATTGTTTACATTAAGGTATCGCCCATGATAAGATACCAGGAAGCTTAGCATAAGAATTGCTTAGGAAGTAAAGGGGTTTATATGTATCTCCCTCGACGTAGAGTGGGATAGATAAAGTTTTAAGCCCATAGATAAGGTCTTACTCATTCTCACGCTAAGCCAGCAAGCAAAGCATACGGCTAATAACTCTGTCTATCCCGCTCAACGGTAAATAATAGTTATTTGTTATGCAAGAATGCAAAATTATTGTTTGCGGCGAGTGCTTGTATTGAATGCCAAGCGGTGTTAAAAGACCGCCAACAAAGTGGGAGACCACATACAGGGTGTAAAGAGACCGCCAACAAAGCGGGAAACCACGTATTGTCCTCATCATAATGAACATTTTTGCTCAAGGAACTATGCCTGGGAAATCAACGGTTTCCGAGATAATGAGGTTCAAAGTCGACTTATCAAAACTTTTTTTTTACTGAAATGTATTTAGGTTCTAGTTCTTAACATATCTTCTCAAGAAGCCATATCAAAACTATGAATATTTCTTACAAAAAACGACGTTCAAATTGGAACCCGCAATGTATTCTAAACATCGGAACTTCAAGCTTAAGTAACATAAACTTATATCTACGCTTGCGCAATATGACTTCTGTGCGTGCATCATGACAAACATTTTTGCCCAAGGAACTATGCCTAGGAAATCAACGGTTTCCGAGATAATGAGGTTCCAAGTCGGACTTTTTTTTATTTATTCTTTTTTTTTTTCTGAAATGTGTTCAGTATCAAGTTATTAACATATCTTCTCAAGAAGCTATATCAAAATTATGAATATTTCTTACAAAAAACGAAGTTAAAATTGTAACCCGCAATGTATTCTGAACATCGGATAGCCTAGATTATGCCCAGAACCAGGAATTATCACAGTCCTAAATTTGACTGAAAACTATTCAGCGGTTTTCGCGTGATGAGGTAACACACAGACAGACAGACAGACAGACAGACAGACAGACAGACATAGACCGATTTTTTTGCATTTTTGTATTCAGTATAGTTTACTTAGTAACCCCTGCTAGTTTTTTTCTAAAAATATTCAATGTACAGAATTGACTTCGCTAGAGTTTTATTATAAGTATAGATACCGGGCGTGTAGCGTCATTTGATCACCCTCCCAAGTTGCAAATAATTGCATTATTTACTAGGAACCTCGTCTATGTCAAATCGTTTACTTTCTAAGTACCTACGTCCAGCACGTCCGCACACAGAAACGATGTAGGTAACCTGTACAAATTTTACATGTCCCACTAGCTGGGCAAAGGCCTTCTCTTAGAGAGAGAGTTCAAGCGCGTGATAAATGGGGCTTGGCGATTTTCGCGTTAAAGGTATAATGCCTCTTACGCTCAAGTTTCCTCAAGATGTTCCACACAGAAAACTGGGATGGAAATTTTAATAGTCTAATTTCATATGTTGCTTGGAAGTCAGTAACAGGCAGAACATTCCGTGTGCGGACTAGTTTTTAGTAAAACCACCCATCCCTAATACCTACGCTACAAGGTTGCAACTCGCATTTCCATGAAAACAGTTTTTAAAGGTTTTTATGCAGCCTTGGAAAGAGATTGGACTACCGATCATCCGCTTTGATACAGCTTTTGCACCTGTGTCAAAGCGCGAAGCTCTATTTTCAAATTACTACCTACTGCACGTCGTAGTACACGATAGGACAGGTCGGCACCTAAAGTTAGATGCACAAATATGTTTTTGTACGTTGTTATATCAAAGCTAATCAAGGTAAAGTTTCAGGGAATAAGCAATTTATATAGGGTTGCTCCACACATCATAGAGTTAGATGCAAAAAAAAATGTTTTTGTACGTTGTTATATCAAAGCTAATCAAGGTAAAGTTTCAGGGAATAAGCAATTTATATGCCCCACACATCATAGAGCATCCTATTTCTAACTTTCTGTCCCTCCGGGCTGATTTCGCAACAGAAGTGGATGCGATGCAATGCAACCGTGTTATGCTTGTCTTAACTAACCAGTCAATAACAGCTGAAAATAACCCCTTTTTCGGCGCGAAAAACGCATCGCTCTAATTTCTTTCAATCTATTTTTTTAGTATAAAAACTATTTGCAAACCTCCATATTGGTTATCTACTGATATAATCCAAGTTTCAGCAAAATCCAGCCTGTAGTTTAGAAATTAAACCGGAACTACGTTTGTATGGGAAAATGGTGCTCTAGCACCCTCTCCGGTTTATATCAGTATATTGACCTATACGGAGGTTTGCAAATAGTTTTTATGATAAGAAAAATAGCCTGAAAGAAATTAGAGCGATGCGTTTTTCGCGCCGAAAAAGGGGTTACTTTCAGCTGTTATTTACTTACATTATTACACTGTCTATTGGAGTCTAACTACCTTGGGAACATCAATAATGTGTTGTAACATACTTGTCAGAAAAAAAAATTTTTGAAAGACCTAATAAAATGTAGAAATGGAAGCTGAACTACGAAAAAATTTGGGAAAATAGATCTATTACATTACAACTACAACTACAGGGTGCACTCTTAGTCGATAGCGGAAATTTAAGTAGACTGTCTACTGATCACTACAAACAACATCACTACAAAATGGAGCGAAAAAAAATCTGCTGTTCCATACAAAAGGTCGACTCAGTACTGCGCCAAATGTATGAAACAGCAGATTTTTTTTCGCTCCATTGTTTTCGCCCCCTGGTACAAGTTGTTTGTAGTGATCAGTAGACAGCCTACTTAAAGTTCCGCTATCGACTTAGAGTGCACCCTGTAGTTACTCGCGAAAGGACACGAACACACGTAGACTCATACAGCCGCATTGCCTCTCACTTTTCCCGCGCCCCGTCTCGCTCTGGGTGAAACAGCTAAAGAAAACAGCGTTTCACGAGCTTGGCCGTCACTGAGTTCCCACGGTCCTGAAGGGGACTCTTAAGAAACGACAATGGACTATTAATTCCATAAAATAATGGCATTAATGTTTTGAAAGGCCAGCACATAGGTAGGACAGATTCGCATCATAACATTTCGCTCCTTCCTCTGCCTCATAATGAAGGGTTTCTCAAGTAAGGCTTAGTTTTGCTCTCCAAAAGTAACGTGATGCCAGGCCTTGGCTAAATTACTACTATAACCCATGTCATTAAAGAACACGTTTAGGACGGAGTTAAAAACCTAGCGTTGTCTCGCTTTGACTGTATTAATTAGAGCGAGAGGGCGAGTGTTTTTAAGTTCATCCTAAATATTTTCTTTAATGACACGGGTTATACCTACATAATGGTATGTTGGTTTTTCTGTAGTCCGCGCGGACGAAGTGGCGGGCAAAAGCTAGTCGTGGAATAGGTACACACGACAGCACGTCAGAGTGAACACTTTTGTTGTTAATTCGCCCGTAACGTAACTGAGTAGAGTGCTAGCATGTAAGTGTCGACGTGTACAGATGTTTTATCTCACGAAGGCGGATGAGCCATACTTGTGTGCGTAAATGTACATGCACATGGTCTTTGCGTGTGTGTCTTTGAATTTCGATTTTTTGAGAGTGCGTCTATACGCAATAATACGCATTATCCGCCTTCATGAGATAAAACCACTGTATAAGATTTTGTCATAGCTCACCTATGGTAGAAAATCTTACAGCAATAATTTATTTTCATACTTTCAGACACAGACCTTGCCAAAAAAACTGGCAAATCGATCCGTTAATCAAGAGATGATCTTAGAAAATATATTTGTTACATAGATAGGTATTACCTACGAAAAAATAACAACGATTTCATCCTAACATCCTACACTTCGGAAGGCAAAGTTTTTTGTTCGAAAGTCCGTTATTGGCTTAATCTTATCTTTAGACAATATTGAGAAACTAATTTATATATTTTTTATTTTGGTCCAGTAGTTTTGTTTTTATGCGCTAAAATGTTTTGTTGACCGCCAACAGTATGCAGACCGTCGCGTGACGTCATAAAACCGTATCTTTGAAACGTTGTAAAATCCAAACTACTGAACCAAAATAAAAAATATTGAAATTAATTTCTCAATATTGTCTAAAGACAAGTCCGAACAAAAAGAACTTTGTTCGGACTTTCAGTCGGTATCCAGCTATGGTATCCAGAGAGCTACACTACACTCGGGCGGAGTCGGCAGTTAAGTGGCCCACACATGACTGTAGTGAGTCCACGTGACCTTGCCACTAACACTAACGAGCCGCGACTCGAGTGGACGCTCCAGCCGCTCACTATTGCGGGCCCTGCTCTAATGAGCGTAGGGTTGGAGGCATAATAAGCCTCTTTGACTGAGTTCCCTTCCGTTGAAATTGCTAGAGTTGTTCGTACAAAACGCGCCACGAAAGATGAGACATGACCGCGCCTCCCGCACTCTTTCCGCCGCATTTATCGGGGCGCGCCGCCCCGATAAATGCCCGGTCCCGTCTCGCGCTCAGACCTCATAACGCTAAAGAGACCTATTATATAAATCGTCATTGCCCATGTCAAACCACGGAGTTATAGCTCAAGTCTCATCCTTCGTGGCACGTATTGTGCAACTGGGGCTGCCTTGGTAGATTCTGATGTGCTATGTATGTACAAATTAAGATTCACCAACGGCGTTCCAAAAGGGTGCATTCTAAGCCCCAAGCTATTTCTAATTTATAAAGGCGGCCTCACTAGGCTTTTAGCGATTTTCAGTCGATGGAATAACTGAAAATGTTATACCGTGATTTTAAACTAATTTTATCCTATCACTTTTTAAGATGCGCGATAATATTTTGGTGGTATCGAAAAGTGTATTTAGCACACCAATTATATCAGTGGACACAAGTTTACGCGATCACCTGTAGATATGTTTTATCACCCTATTGCCAAGACCGGAATAAAATTGAAAGCAGATTGTAATAAGTGTGCACCATGCCTTACGAACCTACGCAGAAACTAGAGGATGCACTGGAGTGATGTCTTTCTCTTGTACCGTTAATGGTTTCCTTTCTTAGAAAGGGACATGGCTACTTGAGGCGCTGTGGTTACCTGCTTTTCCAAAAGACGAGATCAAGACGTTTCTTTTCACGGTGAACAAGTATGTGCTTGATGTTTTACAAATAATAGAGATACCTATACAACCTTTTCTTTTTGAGGTTATTGCATAAATATCTGAGGACGTTGAGAAACAAGATTTATCGAAACATTTCCAAAACAATGCAGCGTCCGAGTAGCACTTATTCACTTCATATGTTGTACTTTTGACGAATTACTCGAGATACTGAATCAAGGTAAACGCAAGTTAGATTTAACGCTAGATCCCAAACTACTAAACTGCATCCAAATCAATGTAGTTAGGTACATACAACCCACAACCAGTTAAAATTTTGTGTAAGTGGGTAGACGAGTACCTTAGCTTTCAAGCAGGGACAACAAGCCACATGCAACATATTTTTATGACTTATTCCAAGTATCTAAACATTTCCTCTCAAGCACCTTTTCCACAAATTCTACAATGCCAATACAAATACTGGGTAAAAAAACATTCCCCTACATGATATCGATATTACATCAAAGCTACCGTACCCTGTTAGCTGTAAAACAGTGTATTTTAAAGGAGAGATTATAAGTCGAGCCACAGAGTTTTTTTTTTGGCCACGGGATCAAAATTCTGATTTTATAATAAAGCAACGGGAAAATGCTTCTAATAAACTAATTCGTCTTTTTCACATCGCCAACTAAATATTCCAAAGAAAGCGTCAAGTAAAGCACAACAATTATTTTCTAAAAGACTTTTATTTAGTTTCATTACAGTTTTATTACAATTTTAGGTAAATTTTGACGATAAATTAATGTAGGACGAGTTAAATTTTAAACGTACTGAGTTATAAAATAAAATTAGAAGCTAATTGGAATAATTTTTTGGTGTCATTTATTAATATTTTAGAAGTTTACTGCTTGAATGCATATTACAAAAGATGCTAAATAATAACCACCATGATGAGTCATATTTATAGTGTCTTACATATAAGTTATCTACAGGGTGCACTCTAAGTCGATAGGGGAACTTTAAGACGACGTACATCTCACAACTAGCGCCGCCAATGGAAAAAAAATCATATCTCTTTTTTGGATGCGTTTTAAGCAAAAAACGCTCCTGCGATTTCTCAACGCGAGGCTTAACTATTTTTAGGACCTAAGGTTTGGATTCCAGGATTGGATTTCCTACGAATGCAATCGATTCTCGCCAAAAGTGGCCACTTTTGGCGAGAATCGATTGCATTCTTAAGTTCTAGGATCTGGAATCCAAACCTTAGGTCCTAAAAATAGTTAAGCCTCGCGTTGAGAAATCGCAGGAGCGTTTTTTGCTAAAAACGCATCCAAAAAAAAGATATGATTTTTTTTCCATTGGCGGCGCTAGTTGTGAGACGTACGTCGTCTTAAGTAGGCTGTCTGCTGATCACTACCAAACAACTTGTACTAGGTGACGAAAAAAATGGAGCGAAAAAAATATCAGCTGTTCCATGCACAAGGTCGACTCAGTCAGTACTGCGCCAAATGTATGAAACAGCTGATATTTTTTTCGCTCCATTTTTTTCGTCACAAGTTTCGGTACAAGTTGTTTGTAGTGATCAGCAGATAGCCTACTTAAAGTTCCGCTATCGACTTAGAGTGCACCCTGTAGTGGCTAAGATAGTATTATTTAGACACACGTTGATTGTGGCTGAATTAGTAATTTAGAAGGCAATATAGATTTTTAGAGGCGTATAATGCTATTAAAAAGAAGTCTGTTTAATTACAACCCATTTTAAACTTTCAAAGCGTTTTCAAAATAATCTCAGTACAGAGTTCTCGGGATTCTCGAATGCGACTTGTTAGTAAATTTTCTCTGGAGAATGTCAAATGCGACATCCCCAGTGGCCATCGAAAATCTAATTTTAGAAGTAACAGGAGAGATGGCGACCGCGCTACGAAAAAGGTTGAAAAACACCGCTGTAGCTAGAAATGACTAGAATATAATAAACCAGTTACGGGAACTGGGTCTGCAATTGGATCAATTACTGACTCGTCCCAGTGAGCCTTCAACTTGGATTGTTGCGGTAATTGAGTCGCAGTACCCGGAATACCTGGAGCTAGAAGCTGCAATGGTAGTCGGTTCTAGGAACTGTAATTGGGTCCTAATCGCAGGCTTCGTTATACGGATTCAACCGGTAACTAGACGGAAAAATCAAGAAAGGACATTTATATATAGGCCCTGTAGACTTTGCTTTGTAGGCTTGCCTTAGAATACATACTTAAATATCTTGTGGAAGTGTAAAAGATAGACGGCTGTCAAGTTCGCAACAACAAAACTAAGTACTGAATGCAGTTATACAAAGCCCACGTCTCATCATGAAACATTCAGGCAGCTAATTAGCATGGAAAAGGTGCATCTTCATTAAAAGTTGCAAATGCCGTTTGTAAATGCTTTACTTAACTCTGTAACATTATTCTGTAACTACCAACGTACCTGGAACTTTATTGTTCTGCTTTGTGCCGTCTTGATAATACCTCCAGGTATTTTATTCAAGCGTGTCCTTAAATGGTTCAAAGTTCGTCACCATCTATTTGTTCCCTCATTGCTGAGGATGGTGACAAATTGACAATCACCTACAGGGTGCAATCAAATTCGATAGAGGCTAAAGATTAGGTACTACAAAAAACTTGTACGCACGATGACACGACAGCACGTCGACCCTTACTCGCTAGCACTACTCGGTTACGTTACGGGCGACTTTACAACAAAAGTGTACAGTCCGACGTGCTGTCGTGTGTACTAGGCGGCAAAAAAATGGAGCGAAGAAAATATCAGCTGTTACATACATTTGGTGCAGTACTGAGTCTACCTTATGTATGGAACAGCAGATTTTTTTCGCTTCATTTTTTTTTGCTATCTTGTAGGTACAATTGTTTATATTGATCAGTAGACAGTCTACCTACTTAAAATTCCGCTATCGATGCAACCTGTAGAGGCGGATTTGTAGTCTTGGCCGCTCTAGGCTATGTACTACCAGCCGCCCCCTTCTTTACTTAATCTTTCGACATTCGTGATCTTTATACCTAAGTATGAAAATGCTCCCCCCCTAAACTCCTCTCCTGTGTGATCAATGAGCCTCTAGGCTAGGTCTGTCATCCTTTCAGTCCACTCCTATTCCCCGTGACTACATAATTTTCTTCAAAATATTCCGCCGAACCCAAAAGTTATGTTCAAACAACTGGAAGATGGTTCGCGGACGATGTTGGCTCAGACCACAAACAGAACACTTCAAAGATCCCTAACTGCGATACCCTTTCCGAATACAAAAGTTATGTAAAGTACAGTGAGATAAAACATTCCTTCACGGGAACAGTGATGTACAGAAGGTACAGAAGGATAGATAAGTGATGTTTTTTTTTTTTCATTGCTACAATATTGGTATTCATAAAAGGAGAAGCGACCATGGCGCCGTGCATAGTGTATATCCCGCGCGCAAAGAAAAATGTACAAAATCGATTCATTTATCAGAATATACTCGTACACTAAACGAATGGAAAAAGTACACACACATAAGGTGAAGAATAAGGTGAGAGCTATCAAACACAGCCAGTTTCGTGTTGACATTCATAAACGTTTTACAATTAATTTCGCTGAAAAAAAATAGGCGGCGCCCTTTTTTTCAGCGAAAATATCTTGCAAGCTGTTATGGATATCAACATGAAACTGGCTGTGTTAGATAGCTCTCACCTAATCTATATTTTTCGATGTTTTTTTTGTGTATCTGATCAAGGAAACTATTATGTACGTTTTTCTTTCTATGCACATCGCCTTCAATCCTACCCTGAATCCTTGCACAGGACTTTTCACAATGTTCTGTCTCTGGTATTTGTCTTCTTCGTTTGACTCATGCCTACTAGAGGTTCGCCCGGAACTGTGAACTCGCGACCCCATATTAACTTAACAACCCCATATTAACTTAACAACCCCATATCTCGGCAACCCCTCGACCGATTTGGCTCATGTTCGAACTTAAAAATTCTTTTAATTTAATTTACCCGCCTACCAAATTTCATAAGGATCCGACCAAATTTACTCAAGTTATCGTCGAACGAACATTCATACATACATACATACATACAAACGCCGGATTGTTCCAGTAGACTCGGAGAACTTCGCTCGCTTCGCTCGCTCGTTCAATCACTTGTCAGAACGGTCGTTGTTGCGCCCCTTACGATGCTTCGCCATTCCTATCTTTTCTCACAGCGTAGTGAAGATAGTTTGAGCTGCTATTATTTTGTTCCTCTGGCCTAAGAGACTTCAGGGGTTTGGGGCTCGCAGGGAGTAGGGCGTCGTCTGTGGAACCGAGAAGGTATGACTATCTATCTGGGCTACCTATATGAGATTGCGGGTGCAAGTCCTGGGGCTCTAGCCAGCAAGTACGATAACCATCGTCATAAAGATGTCGGTGTAACCCCGCTGGGTGTTTTTCACCCTAGCCTGCAAGCTTAAAGAAACCAATGGCAAGCCTCACTTCTCGCAGCCAGTGACTTTCTAGATGCACATGGGCCTTAGCATGTAACACAATGGCGTATCAATGGCGTCCCAGGTAGAAGGACAAAACCGGGATTTTTTCGTTACTACAACCAGCGAACTAATCCTCTAGAATTAGACTCATAATATTCTTTGCTGTACTACAAAAACATTAAAAGGACCGACAATGGACCGACAGTATTAATAAATCGTAATTGAAACCGTCAACCAGGAGCCCATTTTGGCACCATTACGTTACAGGCTAAGGGCCCTGTAGACACCCTTGTTGTTCCAAGCGACCTTTCACTCATTCTACTAAAGCCACTAACACCACAGATTAAAATAATATTACGCCATTGTCCTGAGCGAATTGTGTTACCTCTCCGAGTCAACTGAAACTCCCTCTTCGCTCGCTTGTTCAAATATTTAAAGGACTTCCCAGAGTTCTACATCTCTCTTTGATAGTATTCCCGCTCGCACGTCATCGACAAACAATACCTTCGCATCGGTTCACTGTAGACTCGTATCGACGGGAATGGGTCCATTGCTTGTCCCTTGTGGCCTAGAAACGTCGCGCTACAAGCGCGGACTGATATCGCGACTCGGAGAGCTTGCAACTGGCTGGGGTCTGATTGTGTAACAGCAACATTCAATCATTCAATCTTCGTGGCTCACCGAAAGTAGATCTTGGCGTCCATAACCAAAAGACGCCAGCTCTCCTTGTCGTGCGATACCTCCTCTCAATCGTCCACCTGGAGCTCGCGCAGGTCTATTTCCACTAGGTACATCTTTCCAGCAATATTTGCGACGCCCGATGGGACGTCCCTCGTAAAATATGCTCTCTTTGCTGCCCCTTCCTTCTGTGATTGAAAACTTGGGCAGTTCAGCGCTCGTTTTTATTAACGGGGCTGGCTGGGAGAAATTTCTTTAGAAATAAGTCCGCCCTTGTACACGTTCTCTTACTATAATTTTATTTTGATTTATTTTTTATTTTTGTGTGCAATAAAGTGTATCAAACAAACTTTTTAAATTCGATTATAAAGTATCGATAATGTCAGTAAATTTGAAAGGGTTCGTGAAAATCCCACCTGATGCAAAATAGGCGCAAGTAGAGACGTCGAATTGCGGAAAACAGCCCGTTTTACCATTACCAAGGGTTCGTGATTGATGTTCAAGTTACACAATTAAACCCCAGTTTCTAGTTGATTCGCTGGCCGGTTGTGACAGTCTTGTTTCGTTTCGATTCGTTGGTGATGGAGCGATCGTTATTTTTATGGAACCAAGAGTGAATTAAACATACGTACGGATACAATTATTTTAAGAAAAAGTTAAACCTTCCGTGAAAAACAATCTAACAACTAACTACACCAAAATCCGTTGCGAGGCTTAGGAGGAGTTAGAGGATAAACAGACTTACAGACACGGAAAGCGACTTAGTCATTAGTTTTGAACCCTACCATGTACCTAGATATAGAGAAAATAAAAGAGAAACAAGTTTTTAACAAACTTCTAAAAAGGAGGAGGTACTCGGTATTCATTTCTGAATTTAATTTCCGTGTAAATATGGTCCTAGTTAGTATTAATTTGCATGTAAATTCATGTAATGCATGTAGGTAGTGTAAACCACAATTTGTACGCCTTTTGGCAAAACATAGAGCTCAATTTATTTATGACCATCTTGTGTCTACAGGGTGTTAAAAGACCGCCAACAGACCCGAAAGGTACGCATACTAGACATCAAAACAAAGTACTTTTTCGATAAATTATTGCTGGGAAATAATTTTGGTTTTTTAGGTTATAATTTTGGAAAATATTTTATCGCGTAATGGAAGTGTAATGCAGAGAAGTCATATTGCGCAAGCGTTGACATAAACTTAGGCTACTTGCGCTCGAGGTGCCGAAGTTTAGAATACATTGCGGGTTGCAATTTCAGCTTCGTTTTTTGTAAGAACTATTCGAAATTTTGATATGGCTTCTTGAGAAGAAATGTTAAGTACTTGATACTGAACACAGATATGAAAAATTTTTTTTTGAAAAGTTCGACTTTGAACCTCATTATCTCGGAAACCGTTGATTTCCCAGGCATAGTCCCTTGGGCAAAAATTATCCTTATGATGAGGACAATACGTAGTTTCCCGCTTTGTTGGCGGTCTTTTAACACCCTGTATATCAGAAATAAACTATTCTATTCTATTCTCAGTTACAGACGTATTTTTTTGTTAATGTTCTGATGTAAAAACCTCAGAACTTTTTTCTATTCCTTTTAGATAATTCTTTTTTCGTTTCGTTTTCGTTTTTTTTTTTTAACTTCTCTTGTGGTCCAATAAAACAATGGTATAGGGTATAGATAGGTAGATCTGATGAAGAACTTCGGAGATGGAGAACGGAACTCCTCAATGGACTGCAGCAAATCGGAATCAGTGCAATAGGTGTAGGTACCTTTTCAATTTTGATGCTATCGGAAAACTGCGTTACAGACTTGAGGCCTAGGTTGAGAAACTTGTAAACAAAATTGTATGGGTGTAGATTAAATAAAATACATATTATGATGTGAACTCAGTAAATATGTATAGAAAAAAACTCAATGTATTTACGAGTACTACTTGTTTTCTCGCTAAGCTCTTCGTTTGCGTAACACAACATCGGTTGTATCAACAGCATTTCATTACCGTTTCAGTTTCAAAAGCCGCGTCCGTTTCAGAGAGAGCCTTCGCTGGAGGGTGTCGGGGAAATCCTAAATTTCCCTTCGCTGAAGCACCGGATAAGATCAGAAGTTCCAATGAATGAAATTACAAGGCCGCCATCTTCCCGCTATGTATAGGTATAGGTATAGGTCATTAGAATTAACAAACTAATTAACTACGAAATGCACACTTTTAAAGGATATAATAATAATAATTTAGCTTTTTATTTCCATATCATAATTGTTAATTTACAAATCAAATGAATTAGATTAAATATTTATAATTTTAATTTATGCATTCGGAGTTATTTGAATTTTCTTTCTGAAAAGAAAGAAATTATAACATTTTGAAATTCAATAGGTTACTTAAATTTATATTATACAAGGTGTTACAAAAGTACCTAACTCTTTTTACATGGTAATAGCATCCGGTGATAGGGATCACATCCTAAATAATTTTTTGCTCTATGACGTTCCGTTAATTTTTAAATTAATAAAATGTGAACGATGTGGCGGAAAAAAAGTATTTTTTTAATATTGTTTTCATAGACTTTCACAATGTTTTAACAACTCAAAGCTATGTAAATGCACCTACACGCACAAACATATTTTTAAATTTGAGCTAATAACAAAAACAAAAAAGTTATGAATATTTTTCAATTTTGAGGTTATAAAATAAAAATGTTTTTTTTTCAACTTTTTTTTACAGATTTGACATCTTGTTGACCAGTAGGTTACACCCCGTAAAAAGAGTTAGGTACTTTTGTAACACCTTGTATTATTAGTACTTAGTTTGTTTGGGATATGGATCCCTTCTGGGTTTTTAGCCTCCTCCAGCTCTTTCCAGCCATCTCTATTTTTGGCGACGCTCATCCAATCCCTTCCGGCTATGGAGATGATATCATCCACCCATCGCTTTTTTGGTCTTCCTACATTTCTCTTGCCGCTTGGGCGGAGCCACTTCGTAGTTTGTAAAGTCCATCTACGGTCTGTATATCATGAAACATGGCCTGCCCATTGCCACTTCAGTATTAGATAGTACCCCACTTTTAAAGGATAAGACACTTAAATAAAATAAAAAGTACGTATCGAGCTTTTCGAAAAGTCGTAGAACAAAAATTGTTGGAAATCGTATTTAATTTTTGAACGAGCGAGCGAAGCGAGAGAAGTTCTCCGAGTCTACTGGAACAATCCGGTGTTTGTATGTTTGTATGTATGTATGTTTGTATGTATGTATTTTTGTATGTATGTATGTATGAATGTTGGTTCGACGATAATTTGAGTAAATTTAGTCAGATCGTCATGAAATTTGGTAGGCGGGTAAAAGCAGCAAAGAGAATTTTTAAGTTCGAACATGAGCCAAATCGGTCGAGAGGTTGCTGAGATATAGGGGTCGCGAGTTCATAGTTCGGGGCGAACCACTAGTATTTGATGATGGTGTTGTGAGTCAAATCAAACCTTCTGCTTCCGTCCCGGATTTGAATCGTCGGTGGAAGAGTCATGAATGTTTTATGAACAGGAGCGCCGTTTGAACGGTTAATAATTTGCAAGGGAAAGGGGTTGCGCGATTTGCCTGGATAGAGGTGAGGTAGGTAATGTGACCTAGTGCGCTGGAATACTGATCACGTACAGTCGTCCACACGCTAGGATACCCCTTTTTGTTCGATTAGCGCCTTTATGCCGCGGGCAGTAAGAGCTGCCATGGGGTATCTGTGACTGCGGCCGACCTTACAAGCTACTGATGTTTTTTTTTGTAGTGCTCGATAATATATATATTTTTAATTTTCATTCATTATTTGCTGTTCGCTACATGAATTATGATGTTTTGAGCTGGAAAATGCGGCAGTTTATTTTCAAATATTTTCGATATTTTGGGGTTTAGACCATATTTTTACACTTAATTTAATATTTCCTTGGTTTTACTTTAATTTAATTTGCCATGTTTGTTAGAGAGATTAAATTGATCCTTATGATTGACTTTATAGATTGATGCCATAAAATACAGGGTGATGTTTTATCGAATTTTACCCAGTTCGATTCCTGGATTTGGGCAACGTATTTTTTTAAATCTATGAATGCAGTTTGTTTCTTTTTAAATATAAAGGGATATTTCCTTCGAGTGAAATCTCTATTGTTTAGAGAACTTTCAAGTGGCATCAAACAATTCCACCCTGTATAGAGAGTTTATTAAATACAATACAATACGCCTCCCATGGTGTGGCTTGTCATAGTTGTGCAAGTTTTTATTTTTATTTATATTCCGCTTTTACGCTCTGTAAATTCCTACAGGCAATTCGCAATAAAATGCTATGTACAGTCGGCCACAGTCTCAGATACCCCTTTTTGTTCGATTGGCGCCCTTATGCCGCGCGCGATAAGAGCTGCCATGGGGTATCTGAGATTGTGGCCGACCGCACGTCGTCGTCATTTCTAAAAGGCACTTTTTTTAAGACTCCGTCTGAATATGCGTGGGTCGTAAACTCGTAACTACAGCGTCATTTCTTTAGATACGATAAGTTCCATGTGGATTTCCTAGTGGATATGTCGCAGGGATATTGTCAAACCAGTGATATTATAATTACCCTAGTGAAATTACAATTACCCGGATTATTGTCAACCGCCACCATTTCTCACAATATCACGAGCTTATTTCAGTGACATTATAATTTCACTAGACTCACGCAGTGATATTGCAAGGCAGCAATAAGTTGACAATTTCACTGCCGTTAGATTGTCAGATGGTCAAATATTGGTCCGATTTCAAATTGGCAATTTTGAAATCATAGAGTTACAAAATAATAGACAGGTTTCTGGAAATCGCAAGCTTTATTGCAAGGATGTCTAATATAGTAGTTTTATCTTAATGCAACTCACAATAAGTTAGATTGGTTTTTAGGGTTCCGTACCCGAACTATCTGTTTGTATTTCCTACCCTTAACTTTGGTACCGTAATAGGTAGCCAGTTGACATTTTGACAGAATATTTTTCATGGGGGACACTACAAATTAGATATTAATAACAAAATAAGGGGTGTCCCCATAGAACAAACGTGATTTTATACTTTATGCTCTATTACAAAAACGGTAATACTACAAGCGTCAAACTTGGTGTATGTAGATCTAGAGCTGTATAGTATAACAACAAATAATAAAAAACAGCCAAGTGCGAGTCGGACTTATGCATGAGCGTACACACAACCATGTACAAAAAAGTGAGACTCACTTCTAATGAGCTCACAGTATTATAAAATTTATAGTGTGAGGTAAAATAGGGTCCTCGTAGTAGGTATTGATTGAAAGGCCGTGTTTAATGTTCAAAGTACTATATTGGACTGTCTGGAGAAGAGCGCAACATACACTGTTAAGCTATGCTATGCTATGTTATATCTATGCGAATGTGTGGGTGAGGTTCCACATACTGGTGTGAGGTAAAATAGGGTCCTCGTAGTAGGTATTGATTGAAAGGCCGTGTTTAATGTTCAAAGTACTATATTGGACTGTCTGGAGAAGAGCGCAACATACACTGTTAAGCTATGCTATGCTATGTTATATCTATGCGAATGTGTGGGTGAGGTGCCACATACTACACCTCCCCCCTTTTTATTTAGAAAAAAAAAACATATTTTGTATTTTTTTTTCAATTTTCTGACTGACTTGACGGGTGACGATGATTTTACACTAAGTACATATTTATTAAATTTTATAAAATTAAATTTTAAACAGCATTAGTTTTTTACAATTTCTTGAACAAATTCAACAGGTTACCTTTATGATTTAACATTATTTTTATTTATTAAGCAAAACAATTTTTATTTTAGTCATCATTCCATTTTCAAAGTCATTTCTTGAGATAGATTACATACCATTTAATTAGCTTTCTTTCCTTTTTTGGGCTGGCCTCACCTTTATTCACTTCATTATTTATTTATCTTCATTAATTCATTTATTTACTCATCACATTTATTCATTTTACAGGCCCCCATTTATTCCATACTTTATACATTGGTTATTAATACTTATCATTCTTATTAGTTTCTCACATTTTTATTTAGACTTTTGATGACATTAACAATTTAATTTCAATTACACAGTATTTTCCTTCATTTAGCAAAAACTTTACATACCATTCCTATCACGAAGTTATTGTATGTACATTTCACTTTTAAATAAAACAGTATCGATTACAATGATGCAAAATTTTATCGATCGTATCGTGGTATCGGTACATTTCTCTATCACAAATTCAAATATTCAATCATTCTACACTTGGTTTTTTAACCCGTATAATGAGTATTCTGTAGTTCTCAGTTAATTACTCTGATTACTGACACAAAACTCTGGGAAGTGAGACCTATCGTAACTCTTGGGTAATTAATCCATTTGTTAGTCAAAAAAACTCCTTAACCTTTGTGTCCTTTTTTTTTCTTCATTTCAATCATTCAAGTTTTTATTAAATTAATGCCATACTATGCCATGGAGTCATCTGCTCCAGGCTACAAAGTCAAGCCTTACACTGAGGACACGGTAGTTCACACTATGATCAAGGACAATAACTGGGCTGCTTTTCAGCACCCTTAACGATTTTATAAGGTAGCTATACTACCAGGGCATGGTCACCCTCTATCAAAGGCATATCAGGTCACTCCAAGTGCACCTGTACTAAACTAGAGTCGCTAATATTTTAAGACAACAGTCTCCAACTGTTTTCACGGAGGACACGGTAGTTCGCACCATGATCAAACTTGAAGGATTAGCTTTCTCTACTTCCGAATCCTATAAATATGTACCGTACCCGTACCTAATTAATTCTTCATCAAATTCAAATCTTTCTTTACGTATACTGATTTCAGTAAGTTTTAAAATATATCTTAATTCATTCTCAAATACAAACTTTTGATCATAAAACAACATACAATTCTATATTTAGACACTATACTTTTAAAATTTCCATAGATCAAACTATACTGGCTGGTTACTTAGCGAATCATATTACATTACTTTGCTGCTAAATAAATTCAAAACTTGGACAAAGTACGTGCATCGAACGGTCTACATTTGCAATTCAGCATGTTACTCGTCACATGATATCTGCTTGCACGACCTACTTATAATATGGTAAGGTATTTTACTGCACTTCTGGGTACTTTTCCTAAGTTGGTTCTAATAATAGATTTCGTTTGGTACAGTCACATACAAAAGTAGTAAACTTTCAGACAAAAAAAAAAATTGCAAAACTTGAAAAATTTTCAAATACTTATTCATCGTCACAAGACAGTGGATGTACTTACATTATTAAGTTTTTTTTTTTAACACAATTTTACTGACATTATTAATTTACGAAAATACGACGGAATAATATTTAAAAATAACACTGACTGATTACTGGCACTTTTTTTCACTTTTCACTATCTCGTGCTGGTTCTCCCGGCGCCTGCCATCAGACCACATCGTAGGCTTGAGTATATCTCCCGGCACCCTGCGCCTCCTCTTCTCAGGATAGTAAAACAATTATGTGCTGCCGCTTTTGAAAGATTTTCTGGTTGTCTCTTCTCCATTTTATTTGTTATATTTTATTTTCAATTTATTCTTCAAAATATCGCCATTTTAATTTGACTTCACTTCACAACTGTACTGTCTTTTTCGGTTTATTGAATTTTATTTGTTCATGATTATTTATTTTAGATATTTCACTGTAATTATTTATTTATTTATTTATTAGTATGCCTTCCGGCACTGCCTCACTGGCAGGCCGGCCTGGCTGGGTCGCCATGAGGTAAAATAGGGTCCTCGTAGTAGGTATTGATTGAAAGGCCGTGTTTAATGTTCAAAGTACTATATTGGACTGTCTGGAGAAGAGCGCAACATACACTGTTAAGCTATGCTATGCTATGTTATATCTATGCGAATGTGTGGGTGAGGTGCCACATACTACAAGTGTTTCTTAGAGAATACAAATATGAATCATAATTTAAATAGTTCTAGATTGCCATATTTATAAGCTTTGAAGGGTGTTTCAGCCCGATAAAGTGTTTTGCTGTCCTGTCTGAGAGTATAATAGTGTGCTATTGTTATGCTTTAATGTATGTGTTTTCAGTTAAATAAAGAATTTTGAAAAACAAAACAAAACAACACACAACCATATATTTTTAATTGTATGGCTGTACGGAACCCTCAGTGCGCGAGTCCGACTAGCATTCGGCCGATTTTTTGTTTTATCAGTCTGGTCACTTATTTAAAGAAGAGTTGACCAATCAAAACGCACGAAGTCCCCCACTACAAACTTGACTCATAATATACCTAGGGTTATTATAAAACCACTACAGCGTTACCGTGAAATTACAATAACACTAAAAAAGTCCGTGAAATTGTAAGAAATGGAGGCGATTGACAATAATCCGGGTAATTGTAATTTCACTAGGGTAATTATAATATCACTGGTTTGACAATATCCCTGCGACAGATACACGTGTAAGCTTTTACATTACGACCTAATACTGAGTGCAGAATAAGCATAGAAAGGAAGACAACAGACAACTGGCCTAAGATTAACATTGTAAATTAACCTAAATACTTAACTTGTGCTGTTGATTCTGTTAAATAAATAAAATAAATAAATAAATAATCACTCTTTCTTTTAAGGTTGGACGATAGCAGCGTGGCGGGAAATTTTTTAATGTTATCTATTTCTAAACTCACAATCGCCCAATTTCTTCAAGAGTGATCAAATGACACGGACGTCGGACGAAGCCCTAATCTCCAATCTATATATATAAAAGGCTTAGGTTGACTGACTCATCACGCTACAGCCCAAACGGCTGAACCTATAAGTATGAAATTTGGACAAAAGTTGCGTTATATGGTGGAGGGTTCATTTAAGAAGCGATTTTTTTTTATTTAACCCTTAAGTGGGTCAAAATAGGGCTGAAAGTGTGTATGGGAAAAATTTTTTTTTTTGTCTTTTGTTCTTAAATCTTGACTTTTTGTACTTTTTTTTTAAAATGACTTGACACCTATTTCAGATTTTTTCTCATTTCTATGTTCTTAAGGGTTAAAATGGGTGCCAAAGTTTTTCGATTTTTTTCACCAGTTACGATCAATGCTGAAACAAAACCGCTAATGCCACAACAGTGAAAATTTGACAATAGTTGTAATTTGTAGACACGCTACGGGTTAAGACAGATTTACTTCAAGTTTAACCCTTAAGGCGGTAAAAATGGGGTCCAAAGTTTGTATGAAAAAAAAAATTTTTTTGTCCGGATTTACTTGCAACTAAGAATTCGTATATTAAATCAAAAATAAATTAACACCTGTTTTAGCTTTTTTCTAATTTTAGCCGTTTAAGGGTTAAACGAGGTTGAAATGTATGAATATTTTTCATGATGTAGTGTCAACGTCGGGCCCAAACCATTTAAGCTACAACTATGAAATTGAAACTGCTGTAGCGTTTTGTAGCAAAACTACCCACCATGAAGAAAAAAATATAATTTTAACCCTTCAAATGCCCAAACCGGGGTTCAAAGTTTGTATGAAATAAAAATTTTTTTTGTTCCGATTTTCTTGAAACTTTGTATTTGTATATTAAATAAGAAACAATTAAACACGTGTTTCAGCGTTTTTCAAAATTCTGCCCACTAAAGGGATAAAGGGGTAGAAAAGTTTGAAGATTTTTCCTGATTTAGTATCAATGCCAGGCCTAAACCATTAAAGCTACAACTATGAAATTGAAACTGCAGTAGTGTTTTGTGGCAAAACTACCTACCATGAAGAAAAAAATATAATTTTAACCCTTCAAATGCCCAAACCAGGGTTCAAAGTTTGTATGAAATAAAATTTTTTTTTGGTCCGATTTACTTGAAATTAAGAATTAGTATACTAAATCAGAAAAAATCTATTACGTGTTTCAGCGTTTTTCTCATTTCAGCCAATGAAGGGTTAAAATGGGTGGAAACGTTGAAGTTTTTTTCCTGATGTAGTAGCAATGCTGGGCCCAAACCATTGAAGCTACAACTTTGAAATTGAATGTGCAGTTGCATTTTATAGCATTACTACCCACCATTAAGAAAAAGATATAATTTTAACCCTTCAAATGCCCAAACCGGGGTTCAAAGTTTGTATGAAATAAAAAATTTTTTTGGTCCTATTTACTTGAAACTTAGTATTTGTATATTAAATAAGAAACCATTAAACACGTGTTTCAGCGTAATTCAAATTTCTGTCCACAAAAGGGTTAAAAGGGGTAGAAAAGTTTGAAGATTTTTCCTGATGTATTATCCATGCCAGGCCTAAACCTTTAAAGCTACAATTATGAAATTGAAACTGCAGTAGTGTTTTGTGGCAAAACTACCTACTATGAAAAAAAAAATATAATTTTAACCCTTCAAATGCCCAAACCGGGGTTCAAAGTTTGTATGAGATAAAAATTTTTTTTGGTCCGATTTACTTGAAACTAAGTATTTGTATGCTAAATCAGAAATAATTAAACACGTGTTTCAGCATTTTTCTCATTTCACCGAATGAAGGGTTAAAATGGGTGGAAACGTTGAAGATTTTTCCTTGATATAGTAGCAATGCTGGGTCCAAACCATTTAAGTTACAACTTTGAAATTTGAACTACAGTTGCGTTTTATAGCAAAACTACCAACCATGACAAAAAAAGTAATAATGTTAACCCTTGAAATGCCCAAACCGGGGTTCAAAATTTGTATGAAATTATCATTTTATTGGGTCAGATTAACATGAAACTAAGTAGTCGTGTATTAAATCAGAAATAATAATTAAACACATGTTTCAGCATCAAAAAGGGTGGAAACATTTTAAGAGTTTTCCTGATGTAGTATCAATAACAATGCCGGAACCATTAAAGCTACAACTATTCAATGAACATTTAACTACAGTTGCGTTTTATAGCAAATCTACTAAGCATGAAGAAAACAATAATAATGATACACCTAAAACGGCCAAAAAGGTTCAAAGTATGTATTTTTTTTGTTGCATTCATTTGATCTTAACCAATTTGGTCACACACATACACAATACACTTCCACGCTGAAACTGCACGACGGATTTGGATGATATTTGGATAACATTTGGAATAGAGATAGCTTACAAAAATACACACCCATGACTCTATTCATGCTAATTTGATAATGGTGAAAGATGTACCCAGGCAACTTCTTATAAGTCTTCGCGGACGAAGTCGCGGGCGAAAAGCTAGTGTCTACATAAGCCAGTCTTTTCCCGCCAATCGCTAGTCGCTACCCTTTTTCCAAAGAGCGCCCTTTCCGGCTCACCAGCCGATCTCGCACTTGGTCTATTCAAAAACGGATATTGTCAGCCTGTTTCGGGATCTTGGGACTTGACGATTCTTTATCTATTCCATGGTAAAAAAAACCTTTTGGCGTTTTCCAGTTTCGTTTGTGGTTTGCTTTAGTTAGGCTGTCGCCGGTGTTTAGTTCTGGGATGTTTCTCGGTATCACTTGGCTTCAGACTGTCGTAAATCGTGGGTATGTAGTCGTCAGTTCGATTACATTCTAAAAAAAAATAAAACATAAATTAAAACAGACTTTAGGTTTGTTAGGGTTCCGTACCCAAAGGGTAAAAGGACCCTATTACTAAGACTCCACTGTCCATCCGTCGGTCCGTCTGTCACCAGGATGTATCTCAAGAACCGTGATAGTTAGACAGTTGTCATTTTCACGGATGATGTATTTATGTTGTCGCTATGACAACAAATACTAAAAAACATAATAAAATAAATATTTAAGGGGGGTCCCATACAACAAACGTGATTTTCTTGTCGTTTTCCAGGCAATGCACCGCCGAGTGGTCTCTTTACCCATCTAGTGTGAGTGAAGGTGCCACTGGACGCTGTATAAATCATCCCATTACGTAGATGCAAAGGCTTCATAGATAATGGTACGGAACCCTTGTGTCGCTTCGCTCGCGCGTTCAATTATTAAGACTAGACAACTAAAAACCTTTTGTATTTCGTAAACGGTTAAACTTACTTGTATTATGTCGGTGTAGCCGACTAGTTTCGGTTCTCATTCGGAGATCTTAATCAAGGAGTAAGTTCAACCGTTTACAAAATACAAAATGTGCAGTGCTTACGAAAGTTTAAGTGTAATAAACTAAAAACTTAATTATTAGTACCAACAATAGACTAAAATAATAAGCCAAGCCCTTCTGCAGAGGCTGCACGTGCGCCCTCGACTGTCGCCGGTGAAGTCACGTTACTTCGCACAGAGGAAACCACATCGAGGCTGCAACTACCCGTTGTTAGAACAGTGAGCGACATGACACACTAAGATGCGCCTTTTTGTTCCACTGTTGGACTTATGCCGTGCCAGTCCCAAAAATGGAAAAGCCGGACATTTAACCCTGGTGCCTGGTTCATAAATCTACAAATTATTTATTATGACAATTGAGAAGCCGATTATAATATAAGCCTTTTATTTCTTGACAAGTATTTAACAATCTTAAAATTTTCTTTAATGCTATTAAAATATAATAAAATTAAATAAATCAGTGTTCATATTGTTCTCTTGGGTTCACTACGCCTTGCCGAAACACCTTCTCTTTCACACATGACACTGTCACTGAAACTTTTGTCAAGCTGTCCTTTGACATAGGCCTCCTCCAGGTGCTCGTTTCATATAACTGACATAAATATTTTATTATGACAATTCGATATAGATTGCGTAGTCGATTTGACATGAGGTTACAAAAAAGGTTTGTTTACAAACCGACCTATCAATGAACATCGAATTGTCATAATAAAATATTTATGTCAGTTATATGAAACGCGGGCCAGGTTATTCCAATCCCATAGTAGCCGATTAGACAAGAGAAAAGAGGAAACAAAATCGGACTCGCGAACGAAGGGTTACGTACTCGTATCATTAGTTTTTTTTTATAACGATCAACATGAAGGCATACGAAAGTTTTTGTTTCATGTTCGGTCTGCTTGTCAAATAAATGAATAAATGACCAAAATCTCCTACTTGGACAATACGTGCATGCCCTCTGAGGAACCACATTGGATTTTTTAGTTTCCAGACCTATGGCGATATAGTAAAAGATCCCAAATAATTGTAGAAGTGAAGCTTGAATTTGTAAAAGTTACCGTTCATTATTTATTACTTGATCAATGTGGTCCCTCAGTCCGCACATGTAGATTTTCGAATCTCTGAATGTGGTAAAGATACGTAAATAAGAAACTTACTTATTATTCCGAGATATCGCGTTGTAGTGTCTCATTTTCTCGCTAAAAGTATCATATATTTTTAAACAATAAAGCTGGAGCTATAATTTTCACACATAGCGTAGGTATTTTAGTACTCGTTAGGTTAGCGTAATGTGATTATGAAAAATGCATAGCAATAATAAACGGTTTCAAAATAATCTACTATTAGCCAGTAATCCAAACCTATGTTTTAATAATAAACTTTTGCCTTTGTGTGTTCTTGTGCGAGATTCAGACCAATAGCAAGCTTTTTATGCAATACCATCAGTGTGAAATTGACTGTTTCTGGAGAATCTCGAATGCGACTCAGCCCCCTGTACCGAAAACTGTTGTATCGCCGAAACCGTCACTTACTTTATGTATGTAACATGTACTTAACTCTCCTTCTAAAGTTCCATGTGGCTTCCGTGCAGTTTCCTTTGGCTGTATTTTCGATGGATATTAAACCAGCATGAGGAAATGAGGAACCATGAGGATATTAAACCTCCGTTGACTGGAGGAAATGTGTTGACTTCCTAGTTAGCTCATTGGATTTAGAAAACTTATATTGCCAGGAAGTTGGGAATCAGATTTGCAGTTGTGCTGTTGACGTTTATAGTTATTTGATGAAATAGATGTGTTTTACCGCCAATCCTTGATTCAGCGCTTCGTGATAGTTTTGAAATGAAAATGTAAGATAAAAAGATAAAGAGAACATTATTTGAACGTTTTTTCCTTTGTTTTAGCTGTATCGTAAAACCAGTAATCCATAGAAACATTAAACTTGTTGTGCGTAAGTTGAAACATTTATTCACTGATCATTACTTTTCTGCTACCTATAGGTAGGCAATAATTTTAGTAACGAAACGGCCAAGCCACATAATATTTTGACTAAGGTGTAGACTTGTAGAGTCTACACCATAGTCAAAATATGTGGCTTGGCCGTACACACTGTAGAGTTTGTGAAGTTAGGGCTTGTAGAGTTACAAGCTTGGGTCTAAATGAGATCTGATAGCTTTTTGACAGTGCGAGGTGTATGGTCTCGTCTTGGCAACATTTCACATGAAAATGTTTTTGGTGGGATATGCTATTTTAAATTCAGTGACAAAATAGCTCTTGATATAGGAATAATAAGAAAAAATACCAATTACTGTGCGAGTCGCGGCCTCGGGAGACGTCAAATGTTGCGTCAAAAAGTCGCGCGCGTGTTTTTTGAACGAGCGAGCGAAGCGAGCGAAGTTCTCCGAGTCTACTGGAACAATCCAGCGTTTGTATGTATGTATGTATGTATGTATGTTTGTATGTTTGTATGTTTGTATGTTTGTATGTATGAATGTTCGTTCGACGATAACTTGAGTAAATTTGGTCGGATCGTTATGAAATTTGGTAGGCAGGTACACGAAATTAAAAGAATTTTTAAGTTCAAACATGAGCCAAATCGGTCGAGGGGTTGCCGAGATATAGGGTTGTATAGTTTATATGCAAAGCGCGCGCGCGCCTGCGCGAATGGCGTAAGCAAAGTTACACTGGGGTCGCGAGTTCATAGTTCGGAGCGAACCACTAGTTATTTCTGTTGCGCATGATCCACACCCCAGTTACTTCGACATAGTGCAGCGCGTGTTAAAACGAGTGACAAATGAAGAAAGGCGTGTGGGATGTTGCGCTACGGCCTACGGCCACTGCAAATATCTCGAAACGTCGCGTGGGGAAAATATATAACTAGTGGTTCGCCCCGAACTATGAACTCGCTACCCCATATCTCAGTAACCCCTCGACCGATTTGGCTCATGTTCGAACTTAAAAATTCTCTTGGCCTCATTTACCTGCCTACCAAATTTCATGACGATCCGACTAAATTTACTCAAGTTAACGTCGAACGAACATTCATACATACATACATTCATACATACAAACGCTGGATTGTTCCAGTAGACTCGGAGAACTTCGCTCGCTTGTTCAAAACATATAAAAACGAGTGCCAAATCCGGGTAAAGTGTAGTTTAATTCATGTGTAAATCTACGAAAACTATGTCGCTTTTCACACTTGTTATGTTTTTGGTAAAAATACAACTTCAGCATTTCCCCTCGTACGGCTTCTAAGGCCGGCTACACACAGACGGAATTCCTGACGGAAAAAAAAACGAATCGGGATTCCGAACGCAGTGACTGCATACAAAATCTATGGACCGCCACACAAATTTTTTTCCGTCCGGAATTTTCATCGATCAAGTACGCAGTTTGCATTGGTTTCGTTTTTCCGAGCGGAAAAATTCCGTCTGTAATGTGGCCGGCCTTAAACGCGTGACCCAATGTTTAATTTACTCCTTGCGCGGTAACAATATCCTTTATATATTTTCCATCACGTTTCCAGACAGGCTCCTGACAACGTGATAAGAAAACCTGCAAATAATTAATTGGCGATGGGGGACGGTTGGCCGTGGTAACAAAGTAAAGCCAACAGAGAGCCAACTTCTTGAAGCTGTTTCTATTGCTAGCTGTTGTTTTACTAGGTATATTAGGTGGGGGCAAAATTATTACCTCCCTGGAAAGAAGGACAATATGACCAACTTATGATGAAATAAAATTATGATTTTGATGATGGACAATCAAAGAAAACCACCTGCCTGACTTTGGAGTCATTACACAGAGTAGAAATACATGGTGTCCCAAAAAATTGTGTCAAGCGGAAGTCCAGAGATAGAGCACCCTAGGGGTACCCGAATCACCCCCATGTACCTACGTTCAACGATTTTTTGACGTTTAGAAGTTATGAGGCTTTTAAGTTTTTTTTTGTTTCTATGTTTTAATTTAAACACAGATTTTAACGGATTTAACACTCGTTTTATTAACTATTTACATTTTCCCAACGTTTCGTGTGAAGCCGGCCACAGTTGAGCGTCGCCCTGCAATACTCCCATATGTCAAAGGAGTGACTGACAAAATTGGAAATATCTTGAAACGTGCTTCCATAAAGTCTTACTTCAAGCCACCCAGAAAGATAAACCAATTTCTACGACCTGTCAAGCACAACATCCCTTTACAAGACGCAGGCATCTACAAGCTCGACTGTGAATGTGGTCTCTCGTACATTGGCCAAACGAAACGGAACATCTCTACACGGATTAAAGAACACATGGCGGACGTCAAACATAAACGCTCAACCACATCTGTAGTCTGTGAACATACACTCGAGGGAACCAACCACTATATTCATTTTGATAAACCTAAAATTTTGGCCAAGGAAAACCGATACCATCCTCGTCTGCTACGGGAGGCAATAGAAATTCAAAAATATCCGAATTTTAACAAATATAGTAGTTGGAACATCCCCTCAGTTTGGGAACCGATCCTCCATCGGTTGAAACCTCGAGCCATGGTCACATCTACACGATCTCACGTCACTGGGAGCTCTTCTCCGTAGTCAGGAACGTTATTAAAAATACTTTTTTACTTTTTAATTTGTATCCGTAACGGGGGTAGTCAATGTCTAATTATGTTCATAACCGAGGGTAGTTTCAATCAACAAATGACATTCAAGACAGCTGTCACCTCAGTCTACCGCGACCACGAGCCCTGTACGTGCAGCATGGTAAGCCCGAGATAGGCCCTTCTCTATGCAAAAGTGTCAACTTGTCGGTCGGGCTCGAGTTGGCTCTACGTCAACATGGCGATGGAGCCAAAATACAACATTTTTATTCAAATGGAAATAACTACTTTTTGCTCGACATGACCCTAATCTATTGCCATCTCGAGTCCCGCCTGCCATTCTCGCACAATAGACATGGCACGTCTGTCACTCGAGTTCGAGAGAGTGTCAAAACGACCATGCTAAGCATACGGCAAAGGTCTCGAAACGTTGGGAAAATGTAAATAGTTAATAAAACGAGTGTTAAATCCGTTAAAATCTGTGTTTAAATTATGTATAGTGCTCGTGCAAACCTAAGAAAATATCTATGTTTTAACTTTTTTTTTATTAACTTTTCTAATATATTTTTTTTATTAGGATCTCAGATAACTAGTCTATCACAAAAAAATATTGGTCACAACAATAACGGGTAAATAGCAGCAATCTAACAGGCTTTATCTCTATTTTTAGACCATTCTTAGACCATTAATAATAATAAATTATTTATTTCAGGCATCATGGATCAATTGCAATATTTGTTTTATAAATTAAATTAATAAATGACATTACAGTTTACAACAGAAAATCAGAAGAAATAATTATAAATAACTAGTGGTTCGCTCCGAACTATGAACTCGCGACCCCAGTTACAGATGTGTAACTTTGCTTACGCCATTCGCGCAGGCACGCGCGCGCTTTGCATATAAACTATACAACCCTATATCTCGGCAACCCCTCGACCGATTTGGCTCATGTTCGAACTTAAAAATTCTTTTAATTTCGTTTACCCGCCTACCAAATTTCATAACGATCCGACCAAATTTACTCAAGTTATCGTCGAACGAACATTCATACATACAAACATACAAACATACATACATACATACATACATACAAACGCCGGATTGTTCCAGTAGACTCGGAGAACTTCGCTCGCTCGTTCAATTAAAATGTCAAAAATAAAATTATTAAAAAAAATCCATTCTTCACTAGGTCCACAGAGATAGTTTTATTGACAGATTGGAGCAAAATCGAGCTGGAAGTTTTACTTACTTCGACGTGCACTTCTGAGGACGTAAAATAACGTCAAATAATAAATAGGTCCGGGGGTCTACCGGCTAAGACGAAGCCTATTACCATTGGCGAAAATAGAAGTTCGATTTTTGAAAAATGTACTGCCACCCAGTTCATTTTTCTATCGAACTTTGATTTTTGCCATTGGTAATCGGCTTCGTCTTAGCCAGTAGACCCCCTGCTCCAGGCGTTTTGCGTAACCACGCAACGGCAGATCATAAGCAAATACGAAACTGTTTGCGGGTTTTTCATAACTTGTTTACGTAAAATATTTGCTGTTACTTATAAGAATGGCTAATGGTAAAGTCGTAGAGAATGAATCAAGAAACTGAACATAAAGGTATAAAAAATATGTTATTCATGAAATATATTATGTTCACTCGAGTGGTACTCGAAGCTTCTTCGTATTCGTTATAAATAGCTATGTTTCCCTAAAATACAGTAGATTAATACAAAAAAGTAAAATAACAGTCAACAATTTGGTATAATGAATGATGGCTATTATTTTGTTCCTCTAGCCTTGGAGACGTCAGGGATTTGGGGCTCGCAGGGAGTAGGGCGCCGTCTGAGGAACCGAGAGGGTATGAGCACATATCTGAGGGTGCGGGTGCAAGTCCGGTCCCGAGCGAATAAATCCACTACTTATATAAAAATATATGACAGGATAAAAAAACAGATGTCAAAGAAGTACAGGGCTTAAATTCTGTAACACAATGGCGTGTCGATGGCGTCCCAGCAGAAGGACAAAACCGGGGTTTCCTCGTTTTTCTCGTACAACCAGCGAACTAATCCTTAAGGATTATTATAATCAGAATATGTTATACTCTTCGATCAAGGAGTTCGGTGGTAATACTACAAAAAACATTAAGAGGACCAACAGCAATCGAATAAATCGTAATTGAAGCCGTCAACTGGGAGCCCATTTTGGCACCATTGCGTTACAGACTCAGGCCCCAGAACTTGATAAATGGACTATTGTTCACGGATGGTTGTTCTTTTGTTTCAGGATGGTGACGTCATCGAGTTATGCCAGGTCAGCGACGTCAGGTCCGGAGGGTTGCCCAAGGTAAGGACTCTTTATCATCTCTCTACCCTCTAAATTACAGCGTGTTACAAAACATCCTAACTCTTTTTACAGGGTGTAACCTACTGGTCAACAGAATGTCAATTCTGAAAAAAAAAATGTTATTTTTTATTTTAATAACATAAGAATTTAAAAAATTTCATAATTTTTTGTTTGGTATTAGCTCAAATTTAAAAATATGATTGTGTGTGTAGGTGCATTTGCATAGCTTTGAGTTGTTAAAACATTGTAAAAGTCAATAAACACAACATTAAAAAAATACTTTTTCATCTCCCACGCTCGGAAAGTTTGCTGTTACTAGTAACTTACGATCGTGTAAAGGCCGGATTTAAACTATCTGCATTTTAGTGCGCTTCGAAATTTGAACGCGACGCCGGGAAAGTCTTTCCCGCGCCCTATGGTGTTGAAAAAGAAAAAAACACTGGCCGTTTAAGTAGATGCCAGATCCCGACCGAAAAAAGATCCTCATTC
This sequence comes from Zelleria hepariella, assembly GCA_949319315.1. NCBI lineage: Eukaryota > Metazoa > Arthropoda > Insecta > Lepidoptera > Yponomeutidae > Zelleria > Zelleria hepariella. The sequence continues at coordinate 19,189,659 of OX439381.1, forward strand.
ATAGTTCGTTTACACGCGTATTTCAGCGAAAGTGATTGATCGTGCTCATTCTCTATACAAATAGTTCGTTTACACGCATATTTCAGCGAAAGTGATTGTTCGTGCCCATTCTCTATACAAAACTGTGAATGTAAATGGGGCATAAGGATCTTTTAAAAAGGTAAAGTCACGGAATAGAACATTCAGAAACGCGGTTTCTTCTTTCAGGTTTTTTCAATATTTTCTACACTATATTTATTTTTAATACCATTAAATAAAAAAAATGCTTCGCTTCTGTTTTATCAAATATATAATTATGTTTTGGTTTGTTAAATACATTTTTTCAAACGATATTACAAATTTAATTTTTTATCTCCTACAACTTTTTAATTTATATGGTATAAGTTCAGAATGCACCCGGAAAAAAAACATTATTTTATTTACATTATTTTTGTGTCTGAATAAATAAACTTCAGGAAATTATTAATAAAACGAATGGTTTTAATACCGACGAAGCTGAAAACTTTAGAGCGGCAGCCATAACTACAGTAAAATATGCTTTTAAAAGGAACTTATTCGACTCACCTGTTTTGCCTGTAAGTAGTTGTCTATAGAGTTTTTCCCGCTTGGCTAACAAAATCATTTCCTCGCTTCTGTGAGATGAAAAGTTTTGTGTTTCGCACGAATGCAATATTATTTGCGTTTCGTGCTTCTGAATACCTCGCTACGCTCAGGTTTCTTTTTTTGAACCACTCGCTACGCTCGTGGCTCAATTTTAGAAACCTTCGCTAGCTCGGTATTTAATACAAGCACTCGCCGCAAACAATAATTTTGCATTCTTGCATAACAAATAACTATTCTCTCGCCACAGCGTTCACATTTTATTAATTTTAAAATCAACGTCATAGAGCAAAATAAATCCCACCAAAAACATTCTGTAAAAACTAGCCATGTCTCGATGGAGCTGCTTGTTTATCTCTAAAAAGTAATGAAATCTAGACAAAGTCGTGCCAAGTCTAAGGTTCCTTACTGCGATTTCTTTATTATTATAGTTAATGTTGTGTGACTTGGCCGTTGAAGGGTACACAAGCGGTTCTGGCGTCAGATTGGTGCAATGGTGTCATGGAGCACCTCGTTGTGTACCCTGATGTGATGTGTACCCTAGACTTGGCACGACTTTGTCTAGATTTCATTACTTTTTAGAGATAACCAAGCAGCTCCATCGAGACATGGCTAGTTTTTTACAGAATGTTTTTGGTGGGATTTCACTTCTTTTTGTAGAAACGTGGGCATATTGATTTATTTTATTAGATTTTCTTATATCACAAAGTTTTTTAATTTGTGTAATGTTCGAGTAGAATAAAGTTAATCGTTCGACTATTTCTTCTTGTTAACTTGTAAGTTGTATAAGTATAAAAGCCAGTCTAGTCTTATCCAGAGTTTTCCTTTAATTTTATTTATATGCGTATTAAAAGCAGAAGGGGAGGCATTCGCCCAGCAGTGGGACGCTATAGGCTAGATTAAATTAGAAGATGTGTCCCACTACGCTGGATTTTTGCAATGACAGTCGATTTTTTTATGTACCAATAGTAGAAGGGGGCATTACCATATATCTAATACAGCTGAGACCAGCTGAGGGTTCTTCATCAGATACTTCAGACCTTCGATTTTTGACATCAAATGAAGCGGCCCACCAAGTTGAAATATTTTTGTAAAGGCGGTATACATAATGTCGATCTATAATAGTTTGGTTGGGCTCTTGTGTTTTCTAATCAGGGTCACCAGGTACTCCAGATCTTCGATTATCCTAGTTTTTTTATAGTTTTCCCTTTATGTGGCCATTTAACCCTAACTCTGTACCAAATTTCAGTTCTCTGAGTTTATGGGAAGTACTAGTTCTATTCTGATGATCATGAGTGTGAGTGAGTGAGTGTCATAAATGCGAAACTTTGCTTTCGCTTAAGGCGCTGGGCATAGTGAATTAGCCCGCGCGCAAAAAAAATGCACAAAAACGATTCCTGTATCAAATACACTAAAAAAATCGAAAATGTTCACATATCAAACCCTAGAATTAGGTGAGAGCTATCTAAAACAGCCAGTTTTGTGTTGATACCCATAACAGATTGCAAGATATTTTGTTTGAAAAAAAGTGCGTCGCCTATTTTTTTTCATCAAAAATATCTTCAAAACTTTTATGAATGTCAACACGAAACTGGCTGTTTTAGATAGGTCTCACCTAATTCTAGGGTTTGATATGTGAAAATTTTCGATTTTTTTAGTGTATTTGATACAGGACTCGATTTTGTGCATTTTTCGTTGCGCGCGGGCCATTCACTATGCACAGCGCCTTAACTTCGGAACTTAAATGACCTACAGACTTGAAATTTGCTTCGCGCTCGACCTGGCGGGGGCACTGCCGTGCCCCCAGATACCTTTTTGGGTTGTGATTGTGACCCCTATCATCGGGTGCCATATGCTTTTACCCTATAAAAAGAGTCGCACTTTTTGGATTTGGTGATGAAATTAGGCTAGTCTAAGTAAATGTATTATGTACCCCTATATAGGTATTGATTCGTGTTTTGGTTTTGGCGATTATTTTAGGGAGATTTTAGGGAAAAAATCGTAGGCCTCCAATTTCCAATATCAAGTTACAACAGTAACTGTCCTATTAATGGGGCCGATATAAAATTTACATGGGGAGAGTCCCTAAACCCTGAATGCAAAATTTATCCAAATTCGCGTCTGCCTTCAGCCTTTATGGTGTAGGTACCAAAACTTGAAGTAGGTACTTTACTGACCCCAATGTAAACAACCAGCAGTTTCTTACGAAGTGCCTGTCTTTGTTTTTCATAATAATCAATTAACCGATGAAACTTAATTTAAAACTTTGCCAATTTTCTTATCAATTTGTAGGTATAGATGAGCTGAAAAGTTTTTCAACATTGACTGAAAATTTCGTTCCAAAGAGAATGTCTAATATGAAAATCTATACTTATAATAAAACTCTAGCGAAGTCAATTCTGTACATTGCAAATTTAAAAAAAAAACTAGCAGGGGTTACTAAGTAAACTATACTGAATACAAAAATGCAAAAAAATCGGTCTATGTCTGTCTGTCTGTCTGTCTGTCTGTCTGTCTGTCTGTCTGTCTGTGTGTTACCTCATCACGCGAATACCGCTGAATAGTTTTCAGTCAAATTTAGGACCGTGATAAATCCTGGTTCTGGGCACAATCTAGGCTATCCGATGTTCAGAATACATTGCGGGTTGCAATTTTAACTTCGTTTTTTGTAAGAAATATTCATAATTTTGATATAGCTTCTTGAGAAGATATGTTAATGACGTGATACTAATGACATTTCTGAAAAAAAAAATATTTGAAAAAAATAAAAGTCCAATTTGGAACCTCATTATCTCTGAAACCGTTGATTCCCTAGGCATAGTTCCTTGGGCAAAAATGTTCGTTATGATGAGGACTATATGTGGTCTCCCACTTTGTTGGCGGTCTTTTAACACCGTTCGGTATTCAATACAAGCACTCGCCGCAAACTATTATTTTGTATTCTTGCATAACAAATAACTATTGTTTACCGTTGAGCGGGATAGACAGAGTTATTAGCCGTATGCTTTGCTTGCTGGCTTAGCATGAGAATGAGTAAGACCTTATAATATGGGCTTATAACTTTATCTATCCCACTCTACGTCGAGGGAGATACATATAAACCCCTTTACTTCCTAAGCAATTCTTATGCTAAGCTTCCTGGTATCTTATCAAGGGCGATACCTTAATGTAAACAATACATATTTATTATTAAATTTATAAATGTAATGTTTAGATTAGGGTTTTTATTCTATTTTATTCTATTGCTTTCTTTTGAGCCCTGCTACCACAAGTTAAGAAATAATAACTATTAAATTAAAATACCCCGATATTTTAGCTTCAAATAAGCATATTTAATAAATAGCTTAACCAATTTTGACAAAACATAACTAAGAACATTCGCTATAAAACATGCTTTCAAATTAAAAAAAAAACCTAAAGCTTCCTAATCGTTCACCCATTTAAGAGCTACGGTGCCACAGACAGACACACCCTCATAAACACATACCTATACAGACACACTCACAAAGCTGTCAAACTTATAACACCCCTCTTTTTTGGTCGGGGGTTAAAAAAAACCTTCCTTTTGAGTTTTCCTCCACAGTCGAATTTAAATTAAATGTCAAATGTGTAGAAACGCATACGAAGTCGCGGGCACAACTAGTTATATTAATAAAATCGCTTCAAGCAGTATAGCTACCACGAGTGCGAAAAAGCTGTGCCGGACGTCCGCCGGACGTCTGTCATGTATCCTAATACTATAGTAGTAAGGTTGTTTATGCAACTTGTCACTTTCAGTGACATTGACAGTAAGCACTCGTGGTACCAGTACAGGTGTAGAATGTAGATAATTATAGTTAAATAAAAATGTAATTGGCTGTAACTAACTGTACAAAATATCCATGTCTTCGTTAATTTAAAACCAAATTAGGCTATCCTTAACCCTTATTATTTTCAAGCTCCTTATTATAGAATTACAACCAAGAAAGGAAACTGTAGCATGGTCCAACAATTAGGCATCAAAGGCCCAGAAAACATTTTACTCAGTCGCAAACTCGCAACCTAAAAATGTTTGGGAATATACAGGGTGTTGTTTTGGTTAGTGACACTCGACTCAGGGACGATAGTTCTAATAACGCTTGATGTGGCGCCCGATGTTGATGTTGCGAGTGATAGTACGGAAGGCCACAATTTAATGATTCTTGGGTATTTTTTATTTATTTTGGCTTCAGTATCTTGTAAATAATCACCGCTGAGTCGGGTGTCACTTTACATAACCACATTGTATACTTACTTGTAAAATGCATCGTGAATAGCCCGCGCGCCAAGAAAAATGCACAAAATCGAGTCCTGTATCAAATACACTAAACAAAACGAAAATTTTCACATATCAAACCCTAGAATTAGGTGAGACTTGAGACCTATCTAACACAGCCAGTTTTGTGTTGAGATTCATAAATGATATTTTGGATGAAAATAAAATAGTCGCACTTTTTTCAGACAAAATATCTTGCAATCTGATAAGGATATCAACACAAAACTGGCTGTTTTAGATAGCTCTCACCTAATCCTAGGGTTTATATCTGAACATTTTCGTTTTTTTTAGTATATTTGATACAGGAATCGATTTTGTGCATTTATCTTTGCGCGCGGGCTAAATGGCTAATTCACTATGCCCAGCGCCTCAACCAGTTTCGAACCAAATCTGGGGGCACGGCAGTGCCCCCGCCAGGTCGAGCGCGAAGCAAACACTGCCGTACCATCCTTTACTGGAACCATTTCGCCGCATTTTCAGCCCCCTATTTGAGAACCTCTGGATAAGACGAGAACGCAGAAATTTTCGTCATCTAGTAAGTTATATTCACATACTCAAAATCCAAAATTTCAAGTCTGTAGGTCATTTAGTTCCGAAGTTAAGCGAAAGCAAATTTTCGCATTTATGACACACACTCACTCATGATCATCAAAATAGAACTAGTACTTCCCATAAACATAGAGAGCTGAAATTTGGTACAGAGTTAGGGTTTAATGGCCACATAAAGGGAAAACTATACTAGTGGTTCGCCCCGAACTGTGAACTCGCGACCCCATATAAACCCCATATCTCGGTAACCCCTCGACCGATTTGGCTCATGTTCGAACTTAAAAATTCTTTTAATTTCATTTACCCGCCTGCCAAATTTCATAACGATCCGACTAAATTTACTCAAGTTATCGTCGAACGAACATTTATAATGTTCATAAAAATTTTCAGGGGTTCTCCGAGTCTACTGGAACGATCCGGCGTTTGTATGTTTGTATGTATGTATGGTTGTATGTATGAAAGTTCGACGATAACTTTAGTAAATTTAGTCGGATCGTTATGAAATTTGGTAGGCGGGTAAATAAAACTAGTGGTTCGCCCCGAACTGTGAACTCGCGACCCCATATAAACTTAACAATGCTATATCTCGACAACCCCTCGACCGATTTGGCTCATGTTCGAACTTAAAAATTCTTTTAATTTCATTTACCCGCCTACCAAATTTCATAACGATCCGACCAAATTTACTCAAGTTATCGTCGAACGAACATTCATACATACATACATACATACATACATACATACAAACGCCGGATTGTTCCAGTAGACTCGGAGAACTTCGCTCGCTTCGCTCGCTCGTTCAATTAAAAGAATTTTTAAGTTCAAACATGAGCCAAATCGGTCGAGGGGTTGCCGAGATATGGGGTTGTTAAGTTTATATGGGGTCGCGAGTTCACAGTTCGGGGCGAACCACTAGTACTTACAAGTTAACAAGAAGAAATAGTCGAACGATTAACTGTATTCTACTCGAACATTACACAAATTAAAAAACTGTGTCAAATCAGAAATAAATCAATATGCCCACGTTTCTACAAAAAGAAGTGAAATCCCACAAAAAACATTCTGTAAAAAACTAACCAGGTCTCGATGGAGCTACTTGTTTATCTCTAAAAAGTAATGAAATCTAGACAAAGTCGTGCCAAGTCTAAGGTTCCTTACTGCGATTTATTTATTATTATAGTTAATGTTGTGAGACTTGGCAGTTGAAGGGTACCCAAGGGTACAAAACCGCACGATGACGCAGGTGCTCCATGACACCATTGCACCAATCTGTCGCCAGAACCGCTTGTGTACCCTTCAACGGCCAAGTCTCACAACATTAACTATAATAATAAAGAAATCGCAGTAAGGAACCTTAGACTTGGCACGACTTTGTCTAGATTTCATTACTTTTTAGAGATAAACAAGTAGCTCCATCGAGACCTGGTTAGTTTTTTACAGAATGTTTTTGGTGGGATCCGTTTTACCGGTCTAATATAAACTCGGTCTGTCTCTGAAAGAAGAGCGCTTTGGGCGGCGTTGGAACATAATAATATAAATGCTCCCTTCGCCTTGAAAGGGACTGAAAGCGCCTTAGAAGCGAAGGCTCTATTCAAAGGCTTTCAATAGGCTTCAGATATCGCGGGAGCGTTTATGTTATATTCATGTAACCGTTTAATATTGTAAGTACCTAAGCTTTGGACTCTAACGCCCGGTTTCTGAGTTGAGAATTTTGCAAAGCAAATGGGTAAGTATCGTCCTATCTCTGCAGATTTCTCACAAAAGAGCGTGACAGAGCGATACGTAAGTATGTGCTTAGTAACATTCTCAACTCAGAAACCGGGCCTAAGCGTATCTATACTACAGGGTGCACTCTAATAATTCGATAGCGGAACTTTAAATAGGCTGTCTACTGATCAATACAAACAACTTGTACTAGAAAAAAAATTAAGCGAAAAAAATATCTGCTGTTTCATACATTTGGCGCAGTACTGAGTCGGTCGACCTTTTGTATGGAACATCTGATTATTTTTTCGCTCCATTTTTTTAGCCACCTAGACAACTTGTTTGTATTGATCAGTAGACAGACTACTTAAGGTACTTACTTAACCTACCCACAACTGGCGCCGCAAATGGAAAAAAATTCATATCTTCTTTTTGGATGTGTTTTTTGCTAAAAACGAATCATCAAATGATAATCCCTAGGCTATTTTTAGGACATAGGTCCAAGATTCCAGATCCTTGCATCTACGAATCGGTGTTCTACGTTGGAATCTAAACATTAGATCCTAAAAATTGTTAAGCCTAGGGATTATCATTTGATGATTAATTTTTTGCAAAAAACGCATCCTAAAAGAAGATATGTTTTTTTTTTCTATCGGCGCTAGTTGTGCCTCGGTCCGTTTTCGACTTAGAGTGCACCCTGTGTAGTACGGAGAATAGATAGTGATAGTTGACAAATCTGTCTGTTGCTGTCTCGCGTGCGGTCTACCACTCAAGCAAAGGGACAACCTGAAGAAAATCTACAAAATCGAGGTTTCGTATTCCCTATTTTCCACTCTCAAAACTGGTCCGATTTCGTAAAATTTTTCATCACTGATATCACAAGAAACGGCTTGATGTCGGACCGTCTAGGTATATTTTTTTATTTTAAGTTGCTTAAATCAATTTACCAGACATCTTTTATCGTCACTTATAGATACGCATTTTTTTGTATTTGTGTTAACAATATTTAATCGAAAAACTCTATACGGTCCGACACGCCAGGGGTGGACCTGGACATGTCCAAGCTTACCAAAAACGTATGCTCTAACACAGGCTCTAGCTAGTGCCATTAATATTCGTGCAATTAACCCTCGTTGCTTTGTAAATATGGCATCAAAACCGTAAACGGATTCCTCAAGCAATCAGACAGACAAACTAACTGCGATCTGCGATTCGACCCGTTCCGAGCCAAATTTCGAGTGAATATCATTAGGAGTTATACCACCAAAAACGTTGTCCCCAGGACTCGAAGCTGAACTTCAACCTGCAAAACAAGCACGGAGAGAACTATGAGGAGAAATGTCTCACCATCTGCAGCGGCACCGACTATATCAACATCAACTATCAACACGTCGTGTGTCCGGACGCCGCTACTGCTAAGGTACGAGAGTTGATTTTATGGATGATCATCCAAGGAACTGCACACTTTTTAAATAGTGATAATCATGATGATGTCAGACGACGGCGGCCGTTGCTATTTCCTAGATGTGGCTGGATAGGTCAGGCCGAAGTTCGTTTTGAAAACCTGGGGCTTAATGAGGATTTTTCCAAGAATCAAGTATAGTTAGAATAACTGTCAAAATCAATCTATTAATCTGTGGTTTCCTTATAAACCACAGATTTAGTTGCGCGATTTAGTATTGTACGAATCGCTGTCAAATTTGACACTTGGAAAAATCCCTATTGTCTAACATTTAAATCTATCGCGAGCCTGTTGCCTAAATTTTAAATCTATCGCCATCCCTTTCAATGGTATCGTGTTCATGATCGTGATTGCGACTTGAGAATGGAATTGTCTAAGTTTTAAATCACAATCGCTAACCGAACGAATGAGTCAAAACGCCATACAATTTGAAGGGTTTTCCCACCGAACTAAATCCCATAGAATCCGCATTACGTATAAAATCACAATAAAAACTTGTCCCCACAGAAACAAATGATATCAGCAATAGAACAGTACGAAACATCATTTCAACCATACGTCTAATATTCGAATGTCAACCTTATTGCATTAGTGTACAGTTTTACTTTAATTGCATAGACTACGAGCAAATAAGCTCCCAAAGGCAGTTTGGGCATCTATTTTTCCAGACACATTTCAGAGTTCTATGTTGTATCTAGTTTTATCCTTGATCGAAGGGTTTTCCACCTATGGTCAAGGGTGCGATTCGTCAAAATATCCCGAATGATATTGAGTCAACTATTTTGCTATTTTCTTCACTCAATATCCTTCAAAATCGAGTCGCTATCCCAGTCGCTACTGAAAAATTACAGTTTGTGTCAAATAGATGCAGTGTGAAGTTCGTCAGCACCCTTCAAACGTCAAATTGAAAGGGATCGCGATAGATTCAAAAGGTAGACAATTAAGCCCCCAGTCTCATTCAGCGCAGTAGAGCTGTCCGACGTCCGCTGTACATGTAGGTAGGAAGGTTTAGGTTTAATTAATTATTATCAATAGTAAAACTAATACCGGTCGCTAACTGTAGAGGAATATATCCTTATGAAACCGGCGGCTCCCTTTCTAAAACTAAGCGAGTATTTAGCTAAAATGCCCCACTAGTTGCCCAATATAATTTTAAGATGGTTTTACACGCTGGCAAACACTGACTAAAACATGCAAGCAAAACTGCTTTTTGGCAGCGTGTTTTTGTTCGTGTTTTCGGCTGTAAAAATCCAGCATGTATGTATTTAGTTAAATAAGCAAAATTAACTGATCTGTTCCTTTCGGGTTCGACCCAAGGTGTGGCTTGAGGGCCTCAGACGAATCACACATAACGTGAAAGCCAACAACGTATGCCCGATGACCTGCCTCAAGAAACAGTAAGTGATGCATGCCTTTGGCTTATCGAGGATCGATGGGGCTTTGCATGGCGTGGCACTGCATGGTTTTAATGGAATGGGGCCTTTAAAATTAAGGTTTTGTTTGTTGGTAATCGTGTTTTGTTTGCGAAATGGGTCTACGTCATCTACTTATATCTGTTGACGTTTATCGACACACCTAAACTACATGTTCACGCGTATAAAAACAAATAAAAAGACACTAAAAGCATCGAGGTATCGTTTGAAAACAAGATCTAATTTCAAAGCGAAATATTTTGTTTCAATTATCTGATCTACGGGGTGGACCGTTACTTATTGTGCTTTTTATTTAGTTTATATTTTTGGGATACTTAAAACAATATATTTTTATTTCGATACGAATACCAACAAGTCAAAATGGATGTTGTGTTTAATGTTATATAATGTTATCGCACGGCTTTTCCGTCAGTTTCCTTTCTAAGTATTCGATATGACAGGATGCTCATTTATTTAATGAACGCCCGCCTGGGTACACTTTGGATTTAATTATATTTCACAATGACGATAAATTACACTCAGAGTGCTAAAGACTGAAACGTTGCGAAAGATAAACTGTCGCCAGTTATGGTGAGAGGTGCGGCCGTTTCCCGCCAAATTGTTTTGACGTTTATGACGACATTTTTCTTTTTAATTTCGTATTCTTTTTTGTGCCAATCGCGTCTATCACATTTTCTGTAGAATATTGTTTTTTTAATTCTGTTTTCGTAACACAGAGTAACTTTTAAAGCCTTCGTTTTGACTTCTTCTTGACCGAAATTGGTGGACAGTTATTTGTCAGAATAAAATATAATAATCCTAAGTGGACCTGAGCACTTCGCATGACACTCTTATATTAATATGCTTTATTATTTTCTTTGCTTTGCCAAAGGTGTGGAAGGAGAGTCTTCGTGATATATTTCACAACAACAAAATCAGCAATGTGTGTCCCACAACGAACCTTATGAAGCAGTATGTTGAGTTCAATATCCCTCGGCAATGCTTTTACAGCTAAGCTAGTGAAATGTAATATTAATGTTTTTTATGCTTTATGGCGCGAGGGAGTCGTAAATTCTTAGTCTTACCACGAAATAATACAACAAGAAGAACATCCCTTATTAAATTGACCCATTAGTGAGGATGACAAACAAAAAAAACGTATTAATAAAAGTACAAATGGCGGTCTTATTGCTAAAAGCGATCTCTTCCAGACAACCTATATCAGAAGTCTTATTTTAACAGAATTAAAATGTATTGCTACGTTTAGTTGTATCGTTAAAGTTATGGGTGAAAAACTGGCGAAAAACAGAAAAAAATGTCGCCTTTTTCAAAATGGCGAAAATATTGTTTCTCGATTACTGCATTCCTTCTGATTGTAGAAACTAAAGTAGGGTAAAGGAACCAGTAGTCGGCCACTTAGTGAAATGTGCAACTTCAAAGTCCATTATTTCTGTTGTTGGAGGTTCTACAAGGATGTAACCAATATTATTTGAAGCTCCGTTTACTTAGGTTTCAGTAAATAAAACGATTATTCTTCTAAATCATACTGCGATGGAGAAAATTAGGGTTAAACAAAAAAACACCCATTTCTCTAGTACTCGGCCGCCTATCACCTAAAGTCGGCCTTGAGGTAGCCAGTGGTCGGCCGCACCATATAAGGCATGAAAAAGCAATTGCTTGTGGCCGACTTCTGGGTTGACAAAATTTCTTCGAGACTACGTCCAAAAGTCGGCCACCTAATAGGCATTTTTTTTGGTGGCCGAGTATTGGGTTGTTGCCAAAATAATATTTTCAATGCTTTGTGAACTCTATACAGAAGAAAAAGATATGTGCAACCTGTCAATTTGGGCTGCTTACGTGAAATTTACAGAAATTCCATAAGTCGACCGGGGGGCCGAGTACTGGCATTTGTATGAAATTACTGATCCCAATAGTCGGCCCCCTGTTTTTTTTATTGATATCACAAATAAGGGTTTATTTAAGTTATCAAGAGGTCAACAATTAATTAAAGAATGAGAATAAAATAAAACATGGCATACCACAGTACAAAACACAGCGAAAATCTTAAAGATTTGAAACTCCCTTCAAGTAGCAAAAAAAGATGGCGGAACGTGATTCTGAATCGCAAGTTATTAAAACGTGTTTTTTTAATAAACATAAATAAGTAAAAATATAACAAAATATTACAGGTATCGTTAATAAATCAAAGAACCATAGAAAAATACAAATAAAGCTATATTTTAAAAACTACACTAGTTATTGAACTTTAAACCCGCAATGGCCGACTACTGGGGGGTGGCTGACTTTAGGCGCCTCTACCCTACGTCAATTTTGTGCAGAATATTATTTTCTCCAAGATTGCCTATTCTGCTAAAGTGCAGTGAACATTAGAAGTAAACATTACAAACGATCGTTCTCTGGACTTCCGCTTGACACAATTTTTTGGGACATCCCTGTGTGTATGTATAGTCGTCGAACATCTATTTCCCTTGGCAAAGAACAGAGAAGAATATAAAGAGCTGACGGCCAACCTCCATTAGTGGAGAGGCACGCCAAGAAGAAGAAGTATCTAAAAAGTCAACCCGTCATCATAATACGAGTCATAGGCCCGTTTTCTGAGTTGAGAATTTTGCTAAGCAAATGGGTAAGTATCGTCCTGTCTCTGCAGATTTCTCACAAAAGAGCGTGACAGAGCGATACGTAAGTATGTGCTTAGTAAAATTCTCAACTCAGAAACCGGGCCAATTGCCAAAAGTCGCCTAAGCTTAGTCCTTCTAGTGGTATATGTTTAGTGCTTGCTACGTGAAATTCGTCTCGATCTTTTATTCGCGCCCTCCGGGTCATGAACCCCACTTCAGTTACGAATGTAGCTCTAGCTGATGGTTTTATTTACGTTTTATGTCCGTACGCATTTTGTTCGTAGTTTTCGTGACGCTGTGGTAGATATTGGTTTTTGTTTTTTTAATAATTAAAATAAGAAAAAAGGAAAACATATGGACGGATGTCAAATCTGTAAAAAAAACAATTTTTATTTTATAACCTCAAAATTGAATTTTTTTCATAACTTTTTTGTTTTTGTTATTAGCTCAAATTTAAAAATATGTGTGTGAGCGTAGGTGCCTTTACATAGCTTTGAGTTGTTAAAACATTGTGAAAGTCAATGAAAACAATATTTAAAAAATACTTTTCTCCCGCCACATCGTTCACATTTTAATTATTTTAAAATTAACGGAACATCATAGAGCAAAAAAAAATATTTAGGTTGTGATCCCTATTACTGGGTGCTATATGTTTATCCCATTCAATTTATACAAGGTGTTACAAAACTACCTAACTCTTTTTACAGGGTAATTGTATAAAGAGTTAGGTAGTTTTGTAACACCTTGTATACAATATTGAATGAGATAAACATATTTTTTCTAAAATTATTATCCAGGGAGGAAACAGTCTCCCTTTTTGTATGGAGCAGCGGCTACCCGCGTTTCCACAAAAATAAATTCTTTACCATGCTTCTTCTCCAAGAACGATCAGAGCTAGGGAAGCTGGAGAAAAAAAAGTTGCTAGATACTTAATGCCGGTTTCTGATTTGAGAAATTCGCTAAGCAAGTACTTAAATATCGTTCTGCCTCTGCGGATTTCTCACGTGCACAAGAACGTGACATAACGATTAGTAAAATTCTCAATTCAGAAACCGGGCCTCAGTAGTAGATAATACCTAATATTAATGTAATTTATATCGTGACTTACTTTTGACGTTCAGTGTATAATGTATTTATTGAATACTGAATAAAAAAAATTGAGTTTGAGTTTGAAAAGAGGGGTGTTATAATTTTGACCGCGTGTGTGTGTGTGTGTCTCATGTGTCTGTCTGTGTGTCTGTGGCACCGTACGTAGCTCTTAAACGGGTGAACCGATTTGGACGCGTGTTCTTACATTTAAACGCAGGTTTTCTAGCGCGTGTTCTTAGATAATAATATGTTTTATCAAAATCGGTGCAGCCGTTTATGAGATATGCTAATTTGAAGCTAAAATGTTGGGGGTATTTTAATTGTTTTATGTAGTAGTTATAGATTTAGCGCTTGAGTAGGTACAGTCAGCGACACGCTAGGATACCCCTTTCTCTCTTTCATTCATACATACATAAACTTACGCCTGTATCCCAAAGGGGTAGGCAGAGACGATAGTATAGGTACCTTTTCCCACTAGTGTGTTTTTATACGTACGAGAATTAAGTTATAAGGTTTAATTAGGATATTAAATGAATTAATGAAACACCTCTTTCGCTTCATCTACTTCCACATCTACTAGAATAGAAGGCAGTGTTATAACTAGTGGTTCGCCCCGAACTATGAACTCGCGACCCCATATCTCAGTAACCCCTCGACCGATTTGGCTCATGTTCGAACTTAAAAATTCTCTTGGCCTCATTTACCTGCCTACCAAATTTCATCACGATCCAACTAAATTTACTCAAGTTATCGTCGAACGAACATTCATACATACATACATACATACATACATACATACATACATACATACATACAAACGCCGGATTGTTCCAGTAGACTCGGAGAACTTCGCTCGCTCGTTCAAAAACCCAAAATGAAGTTTGACGAAACTATCGAAAAATTGTCTGTCCCAAAACAAGTTAGTGGTAGTGGTAGGTACCCAAAACAAGTATTCTTTTACCGAGTGAATTTGTGCAGAGTCATGTCTCGACATTATTTTATATAACAGTGATGAATCGTGATCATTAGCACACGGCATCGATGACACCTATCTGGGGGAGCCAGCGACTCGAGGCACTTTGTGTTTTAATACCAGGGGCTTAAGGCTCGGTATAAGGCTAACTAGCGCGACCAATGTTAAAAAAATCATATCGTCCTTTAGAAGAAGTTTCTGAAAAAATCCTAAGATGAGCCTATGCGCCATGCTTTTCTAGATTTTTAAGTGTAGATACCCTCCTCGAAATTTTTTAGCAATTGTGTTGGGTACCTAGACTTAAAAATCTAGAAAACCATGGCGCATGAGCTCATCTTAGGATTTTGTCAGAAACTTCTTCTGAAGGGACATATGATTTTTTCAACATTGGTGGCGCTAGTTAGCCTTATACCGAGCCTTAAGTCCGTAAAGCAATGGCGTATCAATAGGTTCCTAGTAGAAGGAAAAAACCGGGTTTTCCTCGTTTTTTTTACATCAACCAGCTAACTAATTCTCTAGAATTATAATCAGAAAATTATTTGATGTACACTACATACTAGAAAAACATTAAAAGGTCAGACAGTATTAATAAATCGTAATTGAAGCCTACAACTGGGAGCCCATCGAGGCACCATTGCGTTACAGACTCAGGCCCCTTACTTTGCGCAATGGTGCGAGTCGTTCTGTCATTTATCAGTTTTATCACCCATACAACGAAATTCATTGTAGATTAATCCGTACTCATTGGATTAATTATGGCAGAATTGTTATGAAAAGTTTTTCCATTTTCTTCTCTTTTGTTTCTTATTAATTACTTAGTACTTATAGATCCGCAGCAAACATAAAAACACTTTTATCGCACTTTTTAAAAATACTTCAAACAACTTTTGTTCCTATTTGAAACCGATTGTGAGGGGATTATTAGGTATCAATATCAATGGAAATGACATTTAACAACCTTACAAATAAACACCAAATTTAATTACATAAACAAAACAAAAAAAAACCTCTCGGTACCTGCGTGATGTTGAATAAAGTATTGGTAAAGTCGTGAAAGTGAAATCTACAATTCATGAGAGATATGCAAGCTGTTATCAAGGAGATGTAACAATGAGTTTTAAAGTAATTTGTAGCATAATTTTGTGATTTTCTCCATTTAAATTCATAAGCGTTTTGAAAACCGTTTTTTTTCTAGAAAATCAACTTTTCCTTTTTTTGTGCCCTTGTAAAGAAAAACATAATTAATTTCATTCCTAAAAAATCCCCCTCAATTGGTTTAATTTGAAAGAAAGAAAGTTTTTCGAAGTCATTATTTCATAAGGTACGATTTTGTGGATGACCCGATTATGAAATGTTTGAATTTTTTTTAATTTATTCTTAATTTGTTCCAAAAAAAAACAAGATAGATACTAGATTTCTGGTGTACAATAAGGTGGTCTCTATCCATCTTTACATTTTGTTGTACGACATGGTACTCACGGTAGGCAAAAAACCTGTGTTGTGATTATAAATTGAGTTTCTCTACCACTCACTAGGTACCTACATTTTCGAATTTATTCTGTACATACGAGTAGCTTAGTGGATGCAATAAATTCTATTGTATTATGTAAACGCTGTTAGTGGCCATTTTGGATGTAGGTATGCCACGAAATGTCAACATGAAACAATTTTCGCTTCATCTGTACTCATTTATCTTTATCACGTCCTTTGTTATTCTAATTTAATGCTAACTCATTGCTGTGCTCAGTAACAGCTTTACAAAGTACTGTCTCTCTCGAAATAATGTATTCGTAAATACTTGTATGCTGGAGTTTCGCATATCTAAGTGACAAACGAAAATGAGAACTTTTTGTTCTTACCGAAATATTGTTTGTTGTTGAAAAGCGACGAATGATGGACTCTACCTGCTGGCTTGCCATTAGCGCCATACCTGCATGGATACGATATATCTCTCGGAAAGACTTTTGATCTGCATAGAGTTGTACGGACATAAGTCTATTCGAGCTATAAACCTCGATATGGCCACTTAAGGTGAGAGAACCAGATGGCACATATCGCTCTCGTATGAACCATGAGCTGGACGCGCTTATGGAGCGAGAAACCTTCGTCAGGTTCTGTAAGTCGCAGCGTCTTCAATGGACCGGTTACCTGGAGAGAATGCCAGACATCAGAGCTGCAAAGTTAATGACCAAATGGAAACCACAACAGAAGAGACCCATAGGCAGGCCCAAAAAGCGTTGGATTGACTGCATCGAAGAAGACCTCAGAAATATTGGCAAATACACTGTGAACTGGTGAAAAAAGGCAAGGGGCAGAGACAAATGGAAATATACTGTGGAGGAGGCAAAGACCCACAAAGGGTTTTGTAGCGCCAAAGGAAGTAAGTAAGTTGGCCACTCATGCTAAGTAATTCAGCTGGACTCTACTCGTGATACCTACGGATTTTTGTTTTGACACTTGATTGTATTCTGACATAAGTAATTAGTTGGCCTCCGATCCAAACTGTGTCAAACTCAGCAAGTTCAGTTTGGAAATATATTTTTTCGTTCATTTTCATAAGTATCGTTGTAAGAAAACCAAAGTGGTTTATCATTTTCCACTTTTTAGTTTATTGTGATGTACGAGAGCATACATTTGCGTATCTATGCAGAACTCTGGTGGAACGAGGCTTGCATGATTTTAGAATGTGTAATTAATTTGCTAGTCAAAAAGTAAAAGTCCAAACATTTGCAATTTAAATAACTATTAAACATGCATGCGTTATTCTGGACGCATCCTCTGGACTCATAAATTGCTTGGTTTGACCATGACATGGGAGGTCACGTTTTTAGTCCTTTCCGAGAACGCAGGGTGCGTTCTCGGAACGATCTTTTTACACCCTAACTCTTTTTACAGGGTGTAACCTACTGGTCAACAAGATGTCAGTTATGTGAAAAAAGTTTAAAAAAATATATTTTTGTTTTTAACCACTTTTTGTATTTTCTAAAGCACTAACCCGTGCTAGGGAAAATCTTTATCTATATATATAAAAGGCTTAGGTTGACTGACTCATCACGCTACAGCCCAAACGGCTGAACCTATAAGTATGAAATTTGGACAAAAGTTGCGTTATATGGTGGAGGGTTCATTTAAGAAGCGATTTTTTTTTATTTAACCCTTAAGTGGGTCAAAATAGGGCTGAAAGTGTGTATGGGAAAAATTTTTTTTTTTGTCTTTTGTTCTTAAATCTTGACTTTTTGTACTTTTTTTTTAAAATGACTTGACACCTATTTCAGATTTTTTCTCATTTCTATGTTCTTAAGGGTTAAAATGGGTGCCAAAGTTTTTCGATTTTTTTCACCAGTTACGATCAATGCTGAAACAAAACCGCTAATGCCACAACAGTGAAAATTTGACAATAGTTGTAACTTGTAGACACGCTACGGGTTAAGACAGATTTACTTCAAGTTTAACCCTTAAGGCGGTAAAAATGGGGTCCAAAGTTTGTATGAAAAAAAAAATTTTTTTGTCCGGATTTACTTGCAACTAAGAATTCGTATATTAAATCAAAAATAAATTAACACCTGTTTTAGCTTTTTTCTAATTTTAGCCGTTTAAGGGTTAAACGAGGTTGAAATGTATGAATATTTTTCATGATGTAGTGTCAACGTCGGGCCCAAACCATTTAAGCTACAACTATGAAATTGAAACTGCTGTAGCGTTTTGTAGCAAAACTACCCACCATGAAGAAAAAAATATAATTTTAACCCTTCAAATGCCCAAACCGGGGTTCAAAGTTTGTATGAAATAAAAATTTTTTTTGTTCCGATTTTCTTGAAACTTTGTATTTGTATATTAAATAAGAAACAATTAAACACGTGTTTCAGCGTTTTTCAAAATTCTGCCCACTAAAGGGATAAAGGGGTAGAAAAGTTTGAAGATTTTTCCTGATTTAGTATCAATGCCAGGCCTAAACCATTAAAGCTACAACTATGAAATTGAAACTGCAGTAGTGTTTTGTGGCAAAACTACCTACCATGAAGAAAAAAATATAATTTTAACCCTTCAAATGCCCAAACCAGGGTTCAAAGTTTGTATGAAATAAAATTTTTTTTTGGTCCGATTTACTTGAAATTAAGAATTAGTATACTAAATCAGAAAAAATCTATTACGTGTTTCAGCGTTTTTCTCATTTCAGCCAATGAAGGGTTAAAATGGGTGGAAACGTTGAAGTTTTTTTCCTGATGTAGTAGCAATGCTGGGCCCAAACCATTGAAGCTACAACTTTGAAATTGAATGTGCAGTTGCATTTTATAGCATTACTACCCACCATTAAGAAAAAGATATAATTTTAACCCTTCAAATGCCCAAACCGGGGTTCAAAGTTTGTATGAAATAAAAAATTTTTTTGGTCCTATTTACTTGAAACTTAGTATTTGTATATTAAATAAGAAACCATTAAACACGTGTTTCAGCGTAATTCAAATTTCTGTCCACAAAAGGGTTAAAAGGGGTAGAAAAGTTTGAAGATTTTTCCTGATGTATTATCCATGCCAGGCCTAAACCTTTAAAGCTACAATTATGAAATTGAAACTGCAGTAGTGTTTTGTGGCAAAACTACCTACTATGAAAAAAAATATATAATTTTAACCCTTCAAATGCCCAAACCGGGGTTCAAAGTTTGTATGAGATAAAAATTTTTTTTGGTCCGATTTACTTGAAACTAAGTATTTGTATGCTAAATCAGAAATAATTAAACACGTGTTTCAGCATTTTTCTCATTTCACCGAATGAAGGGTTAAAATGGGTGGAAACGTTGAAGATTTTTCCTTGATATAGTAGCAATGCTGGGTCCAAACCATTTAAGTTACAACTTTGAAATTTGAACTACAGTTGCGTTTTATAGCAAAACTACCAACCATGACAAAAAAAGTAATAATGTTAACCCTTGAAATGCCCAAACCGGGGTTCAAAATTTGTATGAAATTATCATTTTATTGGGTCAGATTAACATGAAACTAAGTAGTCGTGTATTAAATCAGAAATAATAATTAAACACATGTTTCAGCATCAAAAAGGGTGGAAACATTTTAAGAGTTTTCCTGATGTAGTATCAATAACAATGCCGGAACCATTAAAGCTACAACTATTCAATGAACATTTAACTACAGTTGCGTTTTATAGCAAATCTACTAAGCATGAAGAAAACAATAATAATGATACACCTAAAACGGCCAAAAAGGTTCAAAGTATGTATTTTTTTTGTTGCATTCATTTGATCTTAACCAATTTGGTCACACACATACACAATACACTTCCACGCTGAAACTGCACGACGGATTTGGATGATATTTGGATAACATTTGGAATAGAGATAGCTTACAAAAATACACACCTATGACTCTATTCATGCTAATTTGATAATGGTGAAAGATGTACCCAGGCAACTTCTTATAAGTCTTCGCGGACGAAGTCGCGGGCGAAAAGCTAGTAAATCTATATTTTTGTTTTATAACCTCAATTAATTTTTTTATAACCTTTTTGTTTTTGGTATTAAGTTTGTACCTAGTTTGAGTTTGAAAAGAGGGGTGTTATAATTTTGACCGCGTGTGTGTGTGTGTGTCTCATGTGTCTGTCTGTGTGTCTGTGGCACCGTACGTAGCTCTTAAACGGGTGAACCGATTTGGACGCGTGTTCTTACATTTAAACGCAGGTTTTCTAGCGCGTGTTCTTAGATAATAATATGTTTTATCAAAATCGGTGCAGCCGTTTATGAGATATGCTAATTTGAAGCTAAAATGTTGGGGGTATTTTAATTGTTTTATGTAGTAGTTATAGATTTAGCGCTTGAGTAGGTACAGTCAGCGACACGCTAGGATACCCCTTTCTCTCTTTCATTCATACATACATAAACTTACGCCTGTATCCCAAAGGGGTAGGCAGAGACGATAGTATAGGTACCTTTTCCCACTAGTGTGTTTTTATACGTACGAGAATTAAGTTATAAGGTTTAATTAGGATATTAAATGAATTAATGAAACACCTCTTTCGCTTCATCTACTTCCACATCTTCTAGAATAGAAGGCAGTGTTATAACTAGTGGTTCGCCCCGAACTATGAACTCGCGACCCCATATCTCAGTAACCCCTCGACCGATTTGGCTCATGTTCGAACTTAAAAATTCTCTTGGCCTCATTTACCTGCCTACCAAATTTCATCACGATCCAACTAAATTTACTCAAGTTATCGTCGAACGAACATTCATACATACATACATACATACATACATACATACATACATACATACATACAAACGCCGGATTGTTCCAGTAGACTCGGAGAACTTCGCTCGCTCGTTCAAAAACCCAAAATGAAGTTTGACGAAACTATCGAAAAATTGTCTGTCCCAAAACAAGTTAGTGGTAGTGGTAGGTACCCAAAACAAGTATTCTTTTACCGAGTGAATTTGTGCAGAGTCATGTCTCGACATTATTTTATATAACAGTGATGAATCGTGATCATTAGCACACGGCATCGATGACACCTATCTGGGGGAGCCAGCGACTCGAGGCACTTTGTGTTTTAATACCAGGGGCTTAAGGCTCGGTATAAGGCTAACTAGCGCGACCAATGTTAAAAAAATCATATCGTCCTTTAGAAGAAGTTTCTGAAAAAATCCTAAGATGAGCCTATGCGCCATGCTTTTCTAGATTTTTAAGTGTAGATACCCTCCTCGAAATTTTTTAGCAATTGTGTTGGGTACCTAGACTTAAAAATCTAGAAAACCATGGCGCATGAGCTCATCTTAGGATTTTGTCAGAAACTTCTTCTGAAGGGACATATGATTTTTTCAACATTGGTGGCGCTAGTTAGCCTTATACCGAGCCTTAAGTCCGTAAAGCAATGGCGTATCAATAGGTTCCTAGTAGAAGGAAAAAACCGGGTTTTCCTCGTTTTTTTTACATCAACCAGCTAACTAATTCTCTAGAATTATAATCAGAAAATTATTTGATGTACACTACATACTAGAAAAACATTAAAAGGTCAGACAGTATTAATAAATCGTAATTGAAGCCTACAACTGGGAGCCCATCGAGGCACCATTGCGTTACAGACTCAGGCCCCTTACTTTGCGCAATGGTGCGAGTCGTTCTGTCATTTATCAGTTTTATCACCCATACAACGAAATTCATTGTAGATTAATCCGTACTCATTGGATTAATTATGGCAGAATTGTTATGAAAAGTTTTTCCATTTTCTTCTCTTTTGTTTCTTATTAATTACTTAGTACTTATAGATCCGCAGCAAACATAAAAACACTTTTATCGCACTTTTTAAAAATACTTCAAACAACTTTTGTTCCTATTTGAAACCGATTGTGAGGGGATTATTAGGTATCAATATCAATGGAAATGACATTTAACAACCTTACAAATAAACACCAAATTTAATTACATAAACAAAACAAAAAAAAACCTCTCGGTACCTGCGTGATGTTGAATAAAGTATTGGTAAAGTCGTGAAAGTGAAATCTACAATTCATGAGAGATATGCAAGCTGTTATCAAGGAGATGTAACTATGAGTTTTAAAGTAATTTGTAGCATAATTTTGTGATTTTCTCCATTTAAATTCATAAGCGTTTTGAAAACCGTTTTTTTTCTAGAAAATCAACTTTTCCTTTTTTTGTGCCCTTGTAAAGAAAAACATAATTAATTTCATTCCTAAAAAATCCCCCTCAATTGGTTTAATTTGAAAGAAAGAAAGTTTTTCGAAGTCATTATTTCATAAGGTACGATTTTGTGGATGACCCGATTATGAAATGTTTGAATTTTTTTTAATTTATTCTTAATTTGTTCCAAAAAAAAACAAGATAGATACTAGATTTCTGGTGTACAATAAGGTGGTCTCTATCCATCTTTACATTTTGTTGTACGACATGGTACTCACGGTAGGCAAAAAACCTGTGTTGTGATTATAAATTGAGTTTCTCTACCACTCACTAGGTACCTACATTTTCGAATTTATTCTGTACATACGAGTAGCTTAGTGGATGCAATAAATTCTATTGTATTATGTAAACGCTGTTAGTGGCCATTTTGGATGTAGGTATGCCACGAAATGTCAACATGAAACAATTTTCGCTTCATCTGTACTCATTTATCTTTATCACGTCCCACAGTGGTCGATTTGTACGATTTAGGCGGCCAAAAGTCCATTTCTCAAAGTTAACTTATAACAAAACTAATTGATTCCCGGAAAAATAGACACCCCGACTGCCCAAACCCCACCCCTCCCCAGTTCCTAGAACTGCGTGCGCGCCCCCACAGGTAGTCGGAACTTGATCGTCGCGCAAGCTGTACGCGTTCGTTATCGACACTCTTAGCGCAACCGATATTCTAAAGTGAATATTTCATTGGATATTATTCAGTTACAAGTGAAAGTGATGGAAGTCGAAAATTCAGGTAAGCTCCTTCAAATATAATTTAAATTAAGATAAGGAATATCAATATTTAGTGCAGTTACAACGTATCAAAGATCGCCCTTTTTCATAGAAAATATTATCATTTTTTTATTTTCAATAGTAAAAATGTTGTACTTCCGAGACCGTCCGAGTTAAATTCCTTATGGTTTCTAATAGTATAGCTCTTTGAGCAGATAACCACAAAAAAAATAGCCACCACCTTTGACCACTTCGCGAGAAAAATAATAATTCATTAACTTAGGCAGAAAGTGAGAAAAATTCCTTTTTTGTTTCTTTTGCGTTAAAATTCCTTTTCGTTGTTCTAGGTTCATCAAGTTACTCGGGCATGGAGGTAGTAACTCGCAGATATCTTTTTGATAAGATGATTGAGGAAAACTCTCCATCAATAAACGACAAATTGGAATACTTACAAAATTATTTGTTAGTGTCTTACGGGGACTCCGACGAAGACAAAAAGTATATAAATCATAAATTTTCATATTTTAAAACAGAAATAAAAAAGAGATGGTCCAAAGCACGCAACACGCTAGAAAAATTTCTTATAAGCAATGATGCATGGTTAGCAGGAACGTTCGAGATGCCCATAAAAACGCATAATAAGTCAGGACGACCTAGCAAAACATTCAGTGAATGTAGTGAAAGAACTAAAAGGAGGAAAACAGAAGAAGTTCGCTCCTCTGTAGGCAAAGAAGTGATAGTTCACGCAGCGCAAGTAATTTTACAAAAAGAAGGAAAAAGAAACGCCTCGCAAGTCCTAAAAGATATTACAAATTCGCCTGCAGCCGCAAACGAATGTAAAAAAAGACATTCCAAATCAAAGGCACAAGATCCCCTTACGCCTCGGGAGGCACTGCGAATGTGCGTGGACGCTGATTTGACACGAAGTCAATATGAAATTGTGCGAGCAACCAACAGAAGCTTTTACCCGTGCTACGAATTAGTGTTGAAGGCTAAACAGGAATGTTACCCACCCAAAGAGACGCTACGAGTGACCGCTTCCTGTGCTGAAAGTGATCTACAATCTTTGTTAGATCACACCGTCACGCGATTATCAATTTTCCTCGAAGAAGTACTAATGACTCTTACAGAAACTGAGAGAAATTCCTTGCAGATTATCTGCAAATGGGGTTGCGATGGTTCACAACAAGCTCAATACAAACAAAAGTTAATGAATGACGCCGACTCGGATGCAAATATATTTTTGAGCTCATTCGTGCCTCTACAAATTGTTTGCGGCGAAGACAAAACAAAAATGGTTTGGCAAAACCCGACTCCTTCTTCACCACGATATTGCCGCCCGATACGATTCAGATTTATAAAAGAGTCTACAGACATTACAAAAGATGAAATAAATTACGTTCGGGACAGTGTGAAGTCCCTAAAAGCCACGGAATTGGAACTGAATGGGCAAAAATTCTCGGTTAGCCACAGTCTTAAAATGACCATGGTGGACGGCAAAGTTTGCAATGCGGCGACTGACACCAAATCAACGAGTAGATGCTACATATGCGGAGCCACTTCAAAAAACTTTAATGACTTAAGTAAAAAAAACGAAATTCACCCAGAATCGCTTGAATTTGGCCTATCAACTTTACATGCCAGAATTCGATTATTCGAGAGTATTTTACATTTAGCTTATAAATTGCCCGTTGGGAAATACCGTGAAAAAAGAACCAAAGCAGAAAAGATGCTAGAAGAACAAAAAAAAAAAGAGATTCAGCAAAGATTCAGAGAAGAAGTAGGTATCTTGGTAGATATGCCAAAATGTAATTTTGGTAACACAAATGACGGCAATACTAGTAGAAGATTTTTTGAAAACCCACATCTGGCTGCTGAAATAACGGGAATAGACTTTAATTTTATTTATAGAATTAAAGTTATTTTGGAAGCCATATCAAGCGGTCACAAAATAGATGTCCCGAAATTTGATGAATACGCCATGGAGACAGCAAAACTGTATGTAGAGTTATATGGTTGGCATTCTATGACTCCTACCATGCATAAAATTTTAGTACATGGTGGAAAAGTTTTAGAAAATTCTCTAGTGCCTATTGGTCAACTTTCGGAGGAAGCTGCAGAAGCTCGTAATAAGCACTTTCGCTCATACCGTCTAAACTTTGCTCGAAAGTTTTCACGCGAAGACTGTAACCTTGATATTTATCACAGGTTACTCTTGACATCAGATCCACTCATCAGTTCAATGAGAAAAAAAAAGAAGATCCGATCAAAACCATTTTTGCAGGAAACTTTGGAGCTTTTGCTTCCTGCAGAGCCAAATACAAAAGGCACTTGTGATAAATGCATGGAAAGTGACGGTGAGGAAGAATTGTCTTTTAAAGAGTAACATAACAATTTGTATGTTAAACTTTCATAAAATATTGTCTTATTGTTTATGATTCGGTACCTAACATTGTAAGTAACATTTAGTATAATAATGTGGTAATAACTGTTGACCATTTAATTTTAGTGTATACTGTATTTTTTTGTCATCCATATTTGTTCGGGCAAAGAACAAATGAGTAGTCTGTGTAGGTTAGACTTGTTATAATGAAGTAATAACTTATAAAACATAGATTTTCTAATTAATCTAATATCGATCGCGGTATTGATCTTTATCGCGTCGTGGAGCAAGAGCAAGTAATGGCCGCCGGAAATTACGTCGAGCCCTACGATTGGCCAGCGCTCGGGCGCGTTCAAATAAACTTGCTTCGGCTACGTTCCGAGTTTCTGAGACGTTGGGTGGCGTTGCGTTCTTGGCGTAGACATCTTCCCGGCCCTTGAAAGCTGGATAGAGCTTTCAAGCTTCATTGGCTTTCTGTAGGCAGGACGCACAAGCGGTTTATTGCTCTACGTACGGTACCTTTGCTCGTCGTGACGTCAGCTACGCGAGGGACGCTGTCGGATCCGAGGTAGAGCCTGGTGACTCGTCCGAGGCGCCAACATAGTGGAGGAGCGTCTTCCTTAATGAGTACCATATCGTTGAGCTGCAGGTCCTTGCATCTCGTACGCCACTTGGAGCGCTGCTGTAGCTCAGCCACGTATTCGGCCGACCATCGCTTCCAGAAATGTTGCCGGCACTGCTCAAGGCGCTGGAATCGGTGGAGACGATTGGTGTTAGACTCCAATAAGCATGGTGAGGGCAGCGCCGTAAGTGCTCTACCAGTCAAAAAGTGGCCCGGGGTCAGAGGATGAAAATCGTTTGGTGAGGAACTGAGGGGACATAGGGGTCGGCTATTGAGGATAGCTTCAATTTGCACAAACAACGTAGATAGTTCCTCAAATGTTAGATGTGAATTCCCTATGACTCTATTCATATGAAACTTGGCGGACTTGACTCCGGCTTCCCAAAGGCCGCCAAAGTGAGGAGCGTATGCAGGTGAGAAGCGGAATTCGATGCCCCGACGAGCCGCAAAATCAGTAATAGAGTCACTGTGTGTCTTGAAAAATTGATTAATTTCCTTAGCTGCTGCAACAAAATTTCTACCATTGTCGCAGTAAATTACTTTAGGCAGACCTCTACGCGCTATGAAGCGCTTTAGAGTAAGTATAAAAGCCTCTTTGGTTAAGTCACTTACTAGTTCCAAATGTACACATTTATAGCGGAAACAAACAAAAATGCAAAGATAGCACTTTGTTATTTTGCAGCCGCGACCCTTACGGTCGGTTATAAAAAATGGCCCGGCATTATCTGTTCCCGTTGTATAAAATGGATAGTCAGGTTCGACTCTATCTGTCGGTAGGTTGCCCATAATGTTGGTCATCGTTTGGCCCTTGAAGCGCCGGCACACGAAGCAATCGCGTGCTACGCGTCTAGCTAGATCACGACCTCTGATAGGCCAGTAGCGCTCCCTTATGGACGCTAAGAGGTGTTGAGGACCGGCGTGTAGCAGGTTTTCGTGCTCTAGCTGGAAAATTAGTTTGGTCAAATGATGCTCAGCCTTTAGCAATATGGGGTGTTTTTTTTCGTATGTGTAAGAGGACGAGGAAATTCGCCCTCCGACGCGCAAGGTTCCTCCATCGTCAATGAAAGGGTTGAGTGAAGCGAGAGCTGCTTGAGATAGAGGTTTTTGTTTACTTAGTAGAGCTAACTCTTCTGCAAAAGACTCTTTTTGAGAAAATTTTATAAGGTGAACGAGAGCTTTGTCTAGTTCATTGACAAGTAGGGGCCCTGTGAGCTTGTTAGATGGGTTTCGACAGTTGTGAATAAATCTCAGCATTGTAGCCAAGGTTCTCTGTAGAGTCGAGAATTTTGAGAACCTTTTAAAGTCAAAAAATGGTTTTTGTACTTGTACAGCCTCCGCCACCAAGGCGGGGTGCGCCTTCAGCTCTGGCAAGTCTTCTTCTGCCTTTAAATTTAACGAAGGCCAGGTGGACTCCGGGTGTAGCAAAAAAGATGGACCATGCCACCAAATAGTAGCCTCACTTACGTTTTGAGGGTCTACACCGCGGGACACGAGGTCAGCAGGGTTCTGAGAAGTAGGTACGTGGCGCCAGTCTGATGGATCAGTAAGCTGAGTTATAGCTCCTACTCTGTTAGCCACAAAAGGTTTGGTTTGTTTTGACGTTTGTAGCCAGCCTAACACTACACTGGAATCTGTCCAGTGAACGTGACGGGAAATCTTGCAGCGCAAAGCTTGTGTGACGGTGTGGCTCAATTGGGCACCTAGGAGAGCTGCACACAGCTCTAAGCGGGGTATCGTGGTGGGCGGGTTCAGTCGAGCAACACGTGACTTAGCACACAGCAGGTTGACCTGTACCTTGCCATCCTTGTCGGTTGACCTTAAAAAAATACAGGTCCCATAGGCTCGCTGCGATGCATCGTTGAACGAATGCATTTCAATGGAGGCTGGATCGTCAATTAAAACACATCTAGGTATTTTTAGAGAGGAGAGTACTGAAAGATGATCCGTGAATTTTAGCCAAGAT
This sequence comes from Zelleria hepariella, assembly GCA_949319315.1. Classification (NCBI taxonomy): domain Eukaryota; kingdom Metazoa; phylum Arthropoda; class Insecta; order Lepidoptera; family Yponomeutidae; genus Zelleria; species Zelleria hepariella. The sequence continues at coordinate 19,217,769 of OX439381.1, forward strand.
TGTTTTATTTCTTGGGGCACAGGCTCATCCCAGTCTAATTTGAGACGCCACAAATCTTGCAGGGTCATTTTGGGCTTTATGGTACATAAAGATAGTAACCCGAGTGGGTCAAATATTTTGAATGTTGAAGACAGTATTGACCTTTTAGTTAGAACTTCAACAGGGGAGTACTGAATCTGAAAGTGGATCTCGTCAGACGAGGGGATCCAGCCAATACCTAGGGTACTTGTGGCATGACTGATCAGTAAAGATTCCTCTTTCATACTCACATCGTTATCGAATAGAAGGCCAGGTAAGTTGGTGCGATATTTTCGCAAATTAAACTTGCCTTTTGCAAGCTCGCTTGACACCGAGAGTTGAATACGGCGTAACTCTTCCTGTGAATCAGCACCCGTTAGTAGATCGTCACAGTAAAAATCTTTTTGAATTATGGTTTTCGTGGTACTATCGGGGCATTCTTCACCGAGCTGCCAGATGCAGCGAGTTGTTAAGAAGCTTGCACTTGCAAACCCATATGTGACGGTGTTGAGACGCAAAGTTTTTAATGGGTCGGTCTCATTATCCCGCCAGAGGATCAGCTGAAGATCCCGATCCTCTTCCCGCAGCAGCACCTGCCGAAACATTTTTTCTATGTCCCCTGAAAGAACGTACTTATGCTGTCGAAAACGGATGAGAATGTTAAAGAGGGAGTCTTGGACGATAGGTCCAACCATTTGTAGGTCATTTATGGACCTACCGGACGTAGAACGGGCACTAGCGTCAAAGACCACGCGAAGGCGCGTCGACTCGCTCTGTTCCTTGATTACCGGATGGTGTGGGAGAAAAAATGAATCGTCAGGTTTTTGTGTTGGACTTGGAGAGAGATGTCCAAGGTCCTCGTACTCATGAATAAAGTTTTTATAGGCCTCTTTAGTCTCTGGTTGTTTTCTGAACCGTGCTTCGAGGTTCAAAAATCTCTTTTTTGCCAGATAGTATGAGTCACCTAAGCTAGTGGGACTCTCCTGAAGAGGTAGTGCTACAACAAAACGACCATCTTCGAGGCGTTTAGTGGTTGCGAGAAAATGTTTTTCACAAAGATTTTCTTCTTTGGAAAGAGGTTGTTCTTGGGGAAAATTTTCAAGTTCCCAGAACTTGGCCAGTTCGTTGTCAAAGTTGTCGGACTGGTCCTCTTTTATTAAAAAATTGCAACGTACAATTTTATTTTTTGTTTCAATTTGATCTGGTTTGGTGTGCATGGGCCCCGCTATGAGCCAACCGATTTTAGAGCTTCGCAGTATAGGGTTTTTCTCACCTAGCGAGTGCTGCTCGGACCCTATTAGGTCCCAGAATAAGTCAGCACCTATGAGCATGTCGATTGGATGGGGTTCGTTGAAGCTGGGGTCTGCTAATAGGAAACCAGATAAATTTAGATGGCTTACGTCAAAAGCCGCTTTAGGTAGATTGCCTGAGATAGTAGGCAAAACCAGGCAAGTGAGTATGACATCAAACGAGCTGGCCTTGGAGCTCAGGCGCAGTGCACAGCGCTCGGTACCGAGCTGCAGGCGTGTGTCACCGATGCCCACGATATTAGTGTTGGAAGGCTGAGAAGTCAGATTTAACCTTTGTTTGACAGCATCGGTTATAAAAGAAGTCTGACTCCCGCTATCTAGCAACGCGCGGACGGTTATAGATTCATTTGTGTTTGGATTGGTTAGTTCAACCATAGCAGTACATAGAATAACCTCAGATGATGACATTGCAGTCATGGAGATTGACTCTATATTATCAGTGGCTTCAGTAGCCGGTTGTTCTTCAGCCTGGTGCACAAGTGTGTTGTGACGTTTTTTGCAGTACTTGCAACAACCGGGTAGCCTACATTGACGTACTGAGTGACCCTTTCTCAGGCAGTTGCGGCACAAGTTTTGAGTTGATACAAAAGATATCCTATCCTCTTGTGTTTTGGTTTTGAATGATGGGCACTCGTAGAGGCGATGATCGCCTTTGCATGCTAGGCACTCAATGATGTTAGGAGGGGGGGATTCTTTGTTGGCTTTTGTAACTAACATGGCCCTACTGTGGCTCTTCTGTGGAGCAGAGAATCGCGGTAACGGATTATTTGGCTTGGAACTGTCCATCGCACCAAGCTTGTTGCGATGCACCGTCTCAAGGACGTCAGCGCGACTCCTTAAGAAATCAAAAAAATCATCAAGGCTGGGAATGTCAGATAGCCTACCAGAATTCCTATGTTCTTCCCATTTAAGGTAGGTATTGTTGTCCAGCTTGCCTGTGATGAAGTGAATTACTAGGACATCCCATTTATCGGTAGGTAAACCTAGTGTAGCGAGAGCACGCAGATTTTTTGTGACATGATCGATTATGTAACGTATAGATTTATCTGTCTCTCGCATGTTATCGAACATGAAAAGTGATTTTAGGTGATTATTAATCAGCTGCCTTTTATTGTCGTACCGCTTATGCAACAAGTCCCAGGCCTTGGCATAGTTGGCCGAGGAAACCTCCAGATTGGATACTACTCGAGCCGCTTCACCCTCTAAGTATGAGTTGAGGTAGTGGAATTTGTGAATATTCCCTATTTGCTCGTTTTCATGAACAAGTGAACTGTAGGTTTCCTTGAACTCCAGCCATTTGTAATAAGTGCCATCGAAATTAGGAATTTTTATGACAGGTAGCTTGAAACCAAGCGTGCTGGTTTGTTGATGACATTGTGACTGGGTTGAACCACCACACTGAGACGCATTGCAGGATTCAAACGGTTTTTGTGCAGACTTGGACTCAATAATATTTTGCGCTGTAGCAATACAATGGTAGAAGTCTTGCTCTATGAGATCTCGAGTTATTCCTTCCGCTTCCAAAGCGTCAGAATTTAAAATTTCAATTTGATTTTGCAACTCGTCAAATTCACCGAACAAGGCCTCAATTTTTGTCAGTCTCAATGCAAGCTTACTTAACTCAATGGGTGCAATGGATTCAAGACTGCTTAAAACCTCGAGACAGGTTTTGAACTTAGTGACACGCTGTCTTACAGCACCACGCTGAGAAACTAATTCCTTTAATTTGTTTGTTTCTGGTTTTTCTAAAGTTGGTGGTGGTGACATTGTAAACTTGCAATGAAAGCAAAGACAAAATTAAAAGTAATTAAATGGCATACGGTACGCTCCTCGCTTTGTCGACCGCTGATGGGATGAGCCGGGCCAGCCGCAGAACAAGTTTCGCAACAGCTCAGCTGTGCAGTGCAGGTCGTTGACCCTGGCAGTGGCACGGAGCTCGGACATGCAGAGCAGACCGATGTGCTGGAATAGATTGTTTACAACTAGCTAAGCGTCACGCAATAACAATATTTTATTTAGCGTTTAGGCAGTGAAAAATAGAAACTATTTGAATGGGATAGAGAAGATAGGCATAGAAGATTGACTTGCTCTTGCGATAGGAAGTTGAAAAAGATGATGTGATTGACAGGTATGCTACCTTAGGCTATAGTTTAGGCTAGATTTAGGTTATAGTTTAGGCTAGATTTAGATAGATGCACGTTTGGAAGGTTATGAAAACTAGGTGCATGTGACTTTAGGTTTGCTAGAGGTTAGACGAGGTGTGCAGTTGCATAGGGCATAGGCTTCGAGATAGAATGCAGCTGCTATGCGTGTTGCTAGGGCTTCAGCTCGATAGATAGATAGCAAACAAAACTAGGTAAAGAAGTCGTGACCTTAGTGCCTAACTTTGAGGAACCAAATTCACTGAATGTGCAAATTAAAGAGGAGAGAAAAAAGGTAGGTAAAGGAACGGGCTCACAATTAGAAAGGCAGGCTAGTAGTGCAGGGGCCGGCATTCGATGCCGCGGGCCGTAGGCTGCTTCGTGCTGCTGCTCTTGAAGTGTAGATTCCCGATGAGAAAATGTCCCCGTTGATTGTCGAAGGGAAGGCTGCGCCGCACGTTGAACCCTTGTAGTCGGATGACGTCGCCGTGGCTTTCTTGTTTCTTGACTGCTTGATTGCGTGCCGGCGTGGCGTCTTCTAGGAATTCTTGGTGTGTCACGTGGCTCTTCGATCGGGGAATCAAGACCAGACTTTTGCAGGTCCTGTCACGGTCGCCACTTTTGTTCGGGCAAAGAACAAATGAGTAGTCTGTGTAGGTTAGACTTGTTATAATGAAGTAATAACTTATAAAACATAGATTTTCTAATTAATCTAATATCGATCGCGGTATTGATCTTTATCGCGTCGTGGAGCAAGAGCAAGTAATGGCCGCCGGAAATTACGTCGAGCCCTACGATTGGCCAGCGCTCGGGCGCGTTCAAATAAACTTGCTTCGGCTACGTTCCGAGTTTCTGAGACGTTGGGTGGCGTTGCGTTCTTGGCGTAGACATATTTTATTTTCAATTTAAATAGGCATGCAGACTGTAGAGAAAAAACATTTTTTTTTATGTACGGCCGTCTTTTACTTAACAAATTGTGATAATTCTTAACCCAAATATCAAAAACTACTAAGCCGATTTCGATAATTCAAATGAACTCAAAATATATATTTTACACCAAAGGGAGATTTAAAGAAAATTTAAAAACATTGGCGCTATTTACAAAAATATTTTCACAGAAATGTTTTTTTGTATAGAAAAATACGCTTTCAATGAAACGAATAGGGATAAACATATATATTCACTCTAAAATACCAGATTAGCATTTGTTGTCGTATTTATTACTGAAATAAAGCATAAAATAGTTTTGGCCGCCTAAATCGTACAAATCGACCACTGTGCGTCCTTTGTTATTCTAATTTAATGCTAACTCATTGCTGTGCTCAGTAACAGCTTTACAAAGTACTGTCTCTCTCGAAATAATGTATTCGTAAATACTTGTATGCTGGAGTTTCGCATATCTAAGTGACAAACGAAAATGAGAACTTTTTGTTCTTACCGAAATATTGTTTGTTGTTGAAAAGCGACGAATGATGGACTCTACCTGCTGGCTTGCCATTAGCGCCATACCTGCATGGATACGATATATCTCTCGGAAAGACTTTTGATCTGCATAGAGTTGTACGGACATAAGTCTATTCGAGCTATAAACCTCGATATGGCCACTTAAGGTGAGAGAACCAGATGGCACATATCGCTCTCGTATGAACCATGAGCTGGACGCGCTTATGGAGCGAGAAACCTTCGTCAGGTTCTGTAAGTCGCAGCGTCTTCAATGGACCGGTTACCTGGAGAGAATGCCAGACATCAGAGCTGCAAAGTTAATGACCAAATGGAAACCACAACAGAAGAGACCCATAGGCAGGCCCAAAAAGCGTTGGATTGACTGCATCGAAGAAGACCTCAGAAATATTGGCAAATACACTGTGAACTGGTGAAAAAAGGCAAGGGGCAGAGACAAATGGAAATATACTGTGGAGGAGGCAAAGACCCACAAAGGGTTTTGTAGCGCCAAAGGAAGTAAGTAAGTTGGCCACTCATGCTAAGTAATTCAGCTGGACTCTACTCGTGATACCTACGGATTTTTGTTTTGACACTTGATTGTATTCTGACATAAGTAATTAGTTGGCCTCCGATCCAAACTGTGTCAAACTCAGCAAGTTCAGTTTGGAAATATATTTTTTCGTTCATTTTCATAAGTATCGTTGTAAGAAAACCAAAGTGGTTTATCATTTTCCACTTTTTAGTTTATTGTGATGTACGAGAGCATACATTTGCGTATCTATGCAGAACTCTGGTGGAACGAGGCTTGCATGATTTTAGAATGTGTAATTACTTTGCTAGTCAAAAAGTAAAAGTCCAAACATTTGCAATTTAAATAACTATTAAACATGCATGCGTTATTCTGGACGCATCCTCTGGACTCATAAATTGCTTGGTTTGACCATGACATGGGAGGTCACGTTTTTAGTCCTTTCCGAGAACGCAGGGTGCGTTCTCGGAACGATCTTTTTACACCCTAACTCTTTTTACAGGGTGTAACCTACTGGTCAACAAGATGTCAGTTATGTGAAAAAAGTTTAAAAAAATATATTTTTGTTTTTAACCACTTTTTGTATTTTCTAAAGCACTAACCCGTGCTAGGGAAAATCTTTATAAATCTATATTTTTGTTTTATAACCTCAATTAATTTTTTTATAACCTTTTTGTTTTTGGTATTAACTCAAATTTAAAAATATGTTTGTGTGTGTAGGTGTATTTGCATAGGTAGCTTTGAGTTGTTAAAAAATTGTGAAAGTCAATGAAAACAATATTTAAAAAATACTTTTATACCCGCCACAGCGTCAACATTTTAATAATTTAAAAATTAACGGAACTTCATAGAGAAAAACAAAATGTTGGTTGTGATCCCTATCGTTGTGTTGGGTGCTATTACCCTGTAAAAAGAGTTAGGATCTTTTGTAACACCTTGTAGTTCGTTATAAGATGTGTGTGGGGGTCATCTCTACTCCGTGTAATTTTAGTGGTTTTAAAGCCGACCGAAGGTATTTTGTTGCACTGGTGTTTCTGAGCCAAATTACAAAATTTCATTCCAAAACGCGGTAAAAAAAAATCACTTTTCTATACAAATGGTGTCGATTGGCGATAGTCGTTTGTATCGGGAAGTGTTTTTTTTTTCGCTCGTTTTGAAGTAAAATTTTGGAATTTGGCTCAGAATCACGAGTGCAACTAAATTCATTCGGCTTTAAAACCACTAAAATTCCACGGTGTATAGCCCATACACAGAGCAATAATAAACTGAACCCTGGGCCTTAAAGCCCGATGGCAGTAGGGCGCCCCACTTTCCAGTTTAAAGTTCATAGGTCCAGAGAGTATTGAGAGCAACCCCGGTCGAGCCAAATCCCACCCGATCACATGGGGGTCTCGGCCTCTGACTGACCGGAACTCTCACCCCACCCCGTACCTAAAAACACGCTTCGATATCCAAACGATACAGAAATGTAAGGAGAGTGACGGAGTGCGACACGAATCGTTATATTTTTACGGTAACATAGTACTTCGTATCAATGATCGCTTTTCCGCCTGCCCTGGAAACGGACTATAGTACTAAAGATACACTAACACCACAGATAAGAATCAGGCTTGCCATGTTCAATCGGTAAAAATGCCGTGTCATATATTTGCAATTTTTATTCTTGAAAGCAAAACCATAAATGGTTTTGGATAAATATAGAATAGGTAGGTAGGATGCTGACATCACTACGTGATGCGATAAAATTAGCAAGCAATGAATTATGTTTCTGGTTATGATTATTACAGAATACGGCAATTTGTTGTACCGTTGGCAACACTGGTGAAATTTCAAATGACTGCCGTATTATGAGCCCCATCAGTGGAGAAAAAAAGAACTACGTTATTTTTTCTGAAAACGGGCCATTGCTGGGCCACAGATTGAATCTTTCTGCCTAACTCCTATGACGCAGGTCTTGAAAATCTGGAAGTGTAGGTATATACGACCGGCCACAGTCTAGGATACCCCATGGTAGCTCTTACAGCGCACCCCATAAGAGCATAGCGCTTCTAATATTTCAATTCGAACGAGTCCAAATGTCCATTCGTTGAATTTCGATTCGACTAGTCTGTATCAAGTGTAGTGCACCAAAGCCTACAATGTCCTTCATTAAAGGTGTCTACAGTGAAAGCCTACCCCAACGTTCAGCACAACAATGCCGGTGATTAGTGTGACACTTTATACGCGGCGTAAAAGTCAATTAGCGTAATAACCTCCCCTCACGTCGCGGAGCGTACACACGACAGCACGTCAGACTGTACACTTTTGTTGTAAAGTCGCCCCTAACGTAACCGAGTAGAGCGCTAGCGTGTAAGCGTCGACGTGCTGTCGTGTGTACCTATGTGTGGATTGGGGATTAACCTAGGGAATGGTATTGGGATTTCGTGCTTCGTTTGCTATAAAAATGTAGCTAACAGGGCCTTTTATACAGGGTGCAATCGAACTTAAAATGGGCTGTCTGTGTCTACTGATTACTACAAACAACTTGTACCTACTAGGTGTCTAAAAAATTTCGTTTCCATATAATTTTTTTTTTTCCTTTTGCGATACTGGGTTTCGGTGTAGGAAAAATGAATAGCTCGACTCGAATTACGATAACGTACTTACCAATATATTCAATTAACATTTTTCTTCCCTGAAATCCATAGCTCCAGCCCTGTGCGGGACCAATTTGTGCGCGTCTCAGGGGCACATATCAATACACTTAGCTTCAAAGTAATGGAGGCACCACGGCAGCGGCGGCGGTACCTACGCTGATACATTGATCAAGACGAGGCTTGGATTTTGATTAGCAACTTCATTCACGCAAGTGGAAATGTCACCGAAGCACAATCAAAATAATGCTCAAAATTATGTTGCGCTGCAGCGCCGTTACGACAATCGCGCTAGAAGTTCCCGCCCGTTTTTACTGTTTATGTCCGTTTTGTTCAAGGCAAATCAACTTGAATACATAAAGGACGTATACATAGTATAATAATTACTAAAGCTACATTTTCTTATTATTGTAAAAGTTTAAGATATAAAGGTCCTGTACCCTCGATTTAAAATTGATAACAGACGAAAAAAGGCAGTGAATGAATTAAAAAAAAAACTATCCAGCTAAAATTATCAAATCACGTTTCTGGGAACGTAGGTACGCTTACCGAGAAAGGATGATTTTAAAGTATACTTAAATTACGACTGCTACAGATTCCGTGGACAGCGATGAGAACAAATGAGTCTATACGCGAAAAGCTGAAAACACGCACCCCATTCTCAATCATATGTCAACGACGTATTCCAACGTTCTTCGGACACATAGCCCGTAGAGGACCTGATAGCCTGGAAAAACCAATTATGACAGGAAAGGTGGAGGGCAAGAGAGCTCGAGGCAGACCACCCGCTAGATGGACGAATATTATGACCAAAGCCAAGCAAAAACACCAGCACGGACTGATCCACATCGCGAGTGATAGAGCGCAATGGAGAACTCTACTGTCCGCCACCTTCAATGATGGTCACTGTCCTCAGCATTGAGGGAACGACTGAATGGAATGGAATATTACACAATTGTTGAATAGGTACTTAGGCAGGTGACTCAGAAAATGGTTCGAAATGTTTAGTAAAAATCAAAACCTTGTTTTAAACGTGGGGGTTGAATTAATAAAGTTACATTTCGTAGGTTAGGGGTAGGGTTGCCAAGCCGGACATAAGTCCTAATAAGCAAAGAAAGTCTCTAACTTTGTAATTTCTTTAGGTCATCAAAAAAGCAATTTTTTATGCTTAAATTTGTTCTCCTTCCGTCTTCATACTTGGAAGTCCAACATACCGATGTCGGAATGATCCTTACTGTCTAAGTTTTAAATCACAATCGCTAACAGAACGGATAAATCAAAACGCCATATAAATTGAATGACATTGAGTAAACGATTATGCTATTTTCTTCACTCAATATCCGTCAAAATAGAGTCGCAATCCCAATCGCTTTCAATGACAGTTTGTGTCATTGTGTCAAATAAATTAAGTTCGTCAGCACCCTTCAAACGTCAATTTGAAAGGGATTGCGATAGGTTCAAATCGGTTTTTGCCAAAGCAAAGTTGGAATGTCGAGAGCTCCATATTCATTTTCATCGCTTTCATACTCCTGTAATTAGTTCACGCTGAAATGTTTTTGTTAAGTAATTAATGCTTTTAGTTTTGTGCTCACTATTGTGAAAGTGGAATGGGGGTTGTTATTATTTTTAATAGCTTTCTTGCATAATGGGATTTTGTTGATCACATTACTTTGCATGCAATTTAGGTTTCGTAATATGTATAAAGAAGGTACTTAAGTACCTAAGTACCTACGTAATATTGTATAGCTTTTATCTACGTAATAAGCCTACTTAAAGCTTGAAATGTCTGCTTATCTCTAAATAATCATAACTGAAGTTAATTTCCATCTCTCGTTCCAACTCTAATCCTCATTGAAGACGAAACAAGTAATCGACTTATGTAACTATGTAAGTACGTAAAAAAACCGGCCAAGTGCTAGACGGACGGATGGACAGACAGACAGACTGTAGGTCCGTGCGAACCACCAGTACCACAGTTACTCAATAATATGAGGCCGAATTACTGACTCTAGCCCTGGGGCCTTAGCCTGTAACACAATGGCGTATCAATGGCGTCCCAGGTAGAAGGACAAAACCGGGATTTTTTCGTTGTTCTCCTACAACCAGTGAACTATAATCCTCTCGAATTAGACTCATAATATTCTTTGCTGTACTACAAAAATATTAAAAGGAGCGACACTGGACCGACAGCATTTTGGCACCGTTGCGTTACAGGCTAAGGCCCCTGTAATATTATATTCTGTGCTCTAGCTTCCTTTTTTGGATGCGAACTTTAATTATTTTCTATCTCCAGTTGGATGCGGCTGAGGTTCCTCACGGACCCACGCGGTAAAGTGCCTGTGAAGGTGGTGGCCCGGACCTTCGCCTCCGGAAAGACTGAAAAAATGGTAAGTGGTATATCGAATACCTACATTTGTATGTAATCTCAGAATATGAAGTCAAATTATCAACAAAATTACCCCCCCAAGAGCGTCCATGAATTCGGAACCCAAAGTTTTTTGTCTCACAACTAGCGCCGCCACTGGGAAAAAAATCACATCTTTTTTTAGGATGCGTTTTTAGCAAAAAACGCTTCTGCGATTTCTCAACGCGAGGCTTAACTATTTTTAGGACCTAAGGTTTGGATTCCAGATCCTAGAACTTAAGAATGCAATCGATTCTCGCCAAAAGTGGCCACTTTTGGCGAGAATCGATTGCATTCGTAGGAAATCCAATCCTGGAATCCAAACCTTAGGTCCTAAAAATAGTTAAGCCTCGCGTTGAGAAATCGCAGGAGCGTTTTTTGCTAAAAACGAGACGTACGGCATCTTAATCTTATCTTTAGAGAATATTGAGAAACTACCTAATTTAAATATTTTTTTCATCTCCCATGCTCGGAAAGTTTGCTGTTACTAGTAACCTACTGTAAAATATGCTTTTAAAAGGAACTTATTTGACTCACCTGTTTTGCATGTAAGTACGTAGTTGTCTATAGAGTTTTTCCCGCTTGGCTAACAAAATCATTTCCTCGCTTCTGTGAGATGAAAAGTTTTGTGTTTCGCACGAATGCAATATTATTTGCGTCTCGTGCTTCTGAATACCTCGCTACGCTCGTGGCTCAATTTTAGAAACCTTCGCTAGCTCGGTTTTCAATACAAGCACTCGCCGCAAACAATAATTTTGCATTCTTGCATAACAAATAACTATTATTTTGGTCCAGTAGTTTTGTTTTTAAGCGCTAAAATGTTTTGTTCCTATTACCGCCAACAGTATGCAGACTGTCGCGTGACGTCATAAAACTGTATCGTTGTAAATAGAGCATGGATACCGGTTTTCGGTAATACCGAAAAACCGGGATCCCGGACTAAATATCTACATTTGAAAAACCGGTATTGTATATTATCTTAGTACCGGAATTTCGGTATTTTCGGTATTACAGATAAAACTCTGAAACAAGTATGGAATATCAAAATTTCGCGCGCATGCGATGCGTGCGATTGCGCCGTGCGGAATAGTGATGTGAACCGGTTTTAGAAACCTACAAAAAAAACGTTTTTTGTAAAAACCTATAAGTATAAACGCCGGTTTTTGTTTATGAATTAAAACCGATTACTTTCTTATTTTGGACTGCAGTCCAGGGGCCTTAGCCTGTAACGCAATGGTGCCAAAATAGGCTCCGAGTTGACGGCTTCAATGGGGGATTTTCTGACAGCTTTAAAAAATAAAAAATAGTTATAAAAGCGTTGACAGATGGCGTTGATCCGACATCACAAAGTAAATTCGTGCTTACTACAGCGAAAATACTTTTTCACTTCATTGCTCTGTGACTTCATCTTTCACCTCATTCCATTTTGGTACATGAAAAAGTGCACGACTTTGTTATTGTTCTTGTATGAGTGAATGGTAGAACCGGAAACACTACATTTTGCTCCATCACCAATATTGTGTTTGGACGTATCTACGTATCTACGAAGCCCAACGAGCGCGAACTGGCTTATAAAAAATACATCTCGTCAGCGACATCCAGTTACAAATTTGGAACTACAACTCATGAGCTGTCAGAAAATTGCCCATTACGATTTATTAATGCGGATTGCGGACGGTCCTTTTAATGTTTTTGTAGTACAGCAAAGAATATTCTGATTCTGCAACTTTTTCTCCGAGTGCGCGGACAGTTTGTGAGTGAGTGAGTGTGTGTATTTGTTTTCACGCTAGAATTGCAGGACGAATTTGCCTGAAGGAATGGAGATAGCTTAGAAACCAGACTAACATAGACTATAAATTACGAACTAAATTCGTCTGGTTATGTCGATAGCGGAAAAAAAAATCTACGCGGACGAAGTCGTAGGCAAAAGCTAGTATAAATTAATATTATCGTTCAATTAAATAAACTCACTTATTTTAAATTTTCTATTTGTTTTATATAACTTAGTTTAATTATTTTATAACAATTTAATATTTTTTAATTTAACAAAAATTTAATACCGAAGAATACCGAAAAACCGGTATCCCGGTATTTAAAATCTTGATACCGAATGAATACCGGTATTGGGAAAAGGCTCCGGTATTCCATGCTCTAGTTGTAAAATCCAAACTACTGAACTAAAATAAAAAATATTGAAATTAGTTTCTTATAATAGCCAAAAGTTTTGAATAAGCCAATAACGGACTTTCGAACAAAAAACTTTGCGTTCCGAATTACGTGGGGCGTATAAATAGCAGAACTTTAGGTAGCCTGTCTACTGATTACTACAAACAACTTTTACTAAGTGGCAAAAAAATGGAGCGAAAAAAATATCTCAGTACTGCACCAAATAGGGTAGGTAGAGTAAAAACTAAAAAGTATACCTAATATTTAAGGTGGGACGATAGCAACGTGGCGGGAAATTCAAAATTTTCACAGTTTTTTACATTTTGTAGCTAAACTGAGCTATTTTTGTTAAGCGATTTTTCTTTCGTGGCATTGAACATAGTATTCTTTTCATTATTGTTAACAACAATAATTCATCTGATTATGTGTTCTGGTCATCAACAAGTTTTTTGGGCAGTGCCACTGCTTCGTAAACCAGAACTCATAATCGTCTGAATTATTGTTGTTCTGTTGTTGACAATAATGAAAAGAATACTATGTTTTTGCCGCGAACGAAAAAAATCGCTGAACAAAAATAGCTCAGTTTAGCTACAAAATGTAAAAAACCGTGATTTTTTTTATTTCCCGCCACGTTGCTATCGTCAAATCTTAAATACTCATAAGGAACTTGGCTTCCTAGCTGTCACCATCTTTAACCCACAGTTTCCTCCAGGTATACCAGTGCCTATCGGACCTGGAACTACCTTCCGGGAAGAACGACGCAATCGAGAAGGATGCCTTCACATTCGACAAGTTCTACGCGCTTTACCACAAGATCTGTCCAAGGAACGATATCGAGGAGCTGTTTAGAACTATGTAAGTCCTCTATTTTGAGGAGGAACGGATGATCGTGCTCCTCGACTATAAATGGAAATTTCTTGTGGAGCAGTGTTATGCTTGGGGACCGGCCGGGTACAACTGACCAACGTTGGACGTTCTATAAATACCCGGCTACGAGAAATATTTTGCTGGCGCGATGCAGGATTGTAGCGAGCAGCGTTTTGACAGCTAGAGTATGTAGCAGTTTTCTGTGCGCCCGACAGGGGTCGCTACAAACTGATCATCATCTGCAATGCAATAGTCTGGTACACACGATAGCACGTAGACAGCACGCTAACACGACTCTATTCACTTACGTTACGGGCGACTTTGCAACGAAAGTGTAAGCGTCTACCTGCTGTCGTGTGTACAGGAAACTACTACATACTCATCTGTATGACGAGCTACCTCGGTAGGAATCCTGCATTGTGACCGTATGCTTTTGCAATCCAATCAATCCGATAAATTCGGGTTAAGGGTGGACGATAGCAACGTGGCGGGAAATTCAAAATGTTCACAGTTTTTTACATTTTGTAGCTAAACTGAGCTATTTTTGTTCAGCGATTTTTCGTTCGCGGCAATAAAACAGTATTCTTTTCATTATTGTAAACAACATAACAACAATAATTTAGCCGATTATGTGTTCTGGTCTACGAAACAGGGGAAAAACTGTAAAAAAATTGAATTTCCCGCCACGCTGCTATCTTCCAGCCTTAAATTATACATGTACAGTTTATGAGTTTTTCTGAGACGGACACTGCTTTATTATAGCTTTATGCCAGGTCTTGAGGTGCTGGTATCCTGCTGGTGAGCTTTTAGACGCGGCGTATTACTATTTATTTATTTATGTCCCAGGCACTGCAACGCCGAGTGGTCTCTTCACCCATCTAGTGTGAGTGAAGGTGCCACTGGACGCTGTATAAATCATCTCAATACATAAATGCAAAGGCCTTAGTAAGTTATTATTTTATTATAGATTTTAGTGGTTTTTAGTGCGCTTCACGATCGGCCCTATGGCCCTAACTAGCGATGGCAATAATCGAGTGAAACTACTCGAGTTACTCGATTATTTGAATAACTCGGATAACTCGAGTTACGGATTTGTTGTTTACTCGATAGTTATCTCGAGTGATTTTTGCTCGAGCGATTTTTGCTCGCCCACTCACACCTTCCGATTCAACGCTCGCTGTCTAGATTAATCGAGCAACTCGAGTGGGTAGGTAACTTTCTTGCAACTCGAGAGTTTACATTCATTTCGTTCATTTGCGCTCGCTCGTGCACTTACCTTCATGAGTTTCAGAGATTATTTTACTCGTTGAAATAAAACGTGTGTGTAAAACTGTAAATTTATGTAAAGTAAAGTGTAAACTGACGCGTGTGAATGTGTGTAGGTAGTACCTTGTCATCAAACCACTCGAGTGATTCTCTCACCAGATTTTATTTGCTTAGAAAAGTTTTTTAATCAAACTGAACGCTCATCCAACCACTCGAGTGATTCACTCACTAGAATCACTCGATTATTGAAACCACTCGAGAGGTGAGTACTCGAATATAAAATTTACTCGATTATTGCCATCGCTAGCCCTAACTTCTATAAGTTGTTTTTAAATATTGACGCGTTTTGTGTTTGCATCGCTTGAAGGGCGTTTTTTTCGTGAACCCATACAACTTGCTCAAAAATGCTCAAAAGTGAAAATTAAGAAAATGAGCCGTTTTCGAATAACTGGAATACGGCCAAGCGAAATGTGACAGCCATATTCCGGTTCTTCGGAAATGCTTCGTGAATTTGTGCTGAAAACGGCTCATTACCAAAACAGCAATCCTGTTTCATGCCGGTTCACAATAGATAAATAAAAACTACGGAACACTAGTTAACCCCCCTGTTTTCCCCTTTCAGCACGCAAGGCAAGTCGGACCGGATCAATCTGGAGCAGTTTGTCAACTTCCTCAACGACAAACAGCGAGACCCGCGACTGAACGAGATCCTCTACCCGTTGTATGAAGACAAGCGAGCTGTCGAGATCATACACACATACGAGCAGTGCGAGGAGGCCAAGACTGCTAGTAAGTGGATGAAATAACTACTAAGTAAAAAAAAATACCCCTCACATTTTAGCTTCAAATTAGCATGCATATCTCATTAACAGCTGAACCGATTTTGATAAAACATATCTAAGAACACTCGCTAGAAAACCTGCTTTCAAATTAAAAAAACCGCATCCAAATCGGTTCACCCGTTAGGAATCCTGCTAGGAATATTATACCTAGGTGCTCATAAAGAAAAATATAATGCATAGGTATACCCGTTAAAAAAGACGGAGTTAAAAACCTAGCGTTGTCTCGCTTTGACTGTATTAATTAGAGCGAGAGGGCGAGTGTTTTGAAGTCCATCACGGGTTATACCTTACCTACGCGCGAAAAACATGTTACCTTTGCTTGCGCAGTCCGGCAAAGATAATACATAAGTATGTACGAGTACATAATTATAAGCTGACTGAAAGATCCGCGGTAGGTAGTAGTTCAATAATTTTAACATAATGTTTTTTTTTGTTAGTAGGTATCTTGAGTAGCTACTAGCAACTCAAGATGCAGTTTTCGTTCAGAAGAGCACCTTGAGATTTCAAATACTATGAATACCGGCCAACCACAACACTGGTGTAACAAGTGTAAAACTAAATCCTCCCCAGAATGCCTAACGAAGGACGGCCTCATCCGCTACCTGATGTCTGACGAGAACGCCCCAGTATTCCTGGACCGTCTAGACTTCTACATGGACATGGACCAGTCGCTGGCTCACTACTACATCAACAGTTCACACAACACCTACCTCTCGGGGCGGCAGTTCGGTGGGAAGAGCTCCGTCGAGATGTACCGGCAAGTTCTGCTGGCTGGATGCAGGTCATTATCAATTTCCTACGAATTTACTTTTGCCCAGATCTATTTTCAAGATCCCCACATAATAACAACAACGTAATTAGCAGACGAAACGTTGAAATAGATTATTTTGTTGCATTGCAATGGATATTTTCATTGCAACGGATTGTTTTATTGCAGTGAACTGTTTCGTTACAATGGATTGTTGTATTTCAATATATTGTTTCATTGCATTGCAATGGATTTCTTCATTGCGTTGAATTGTTTCTATGCAATGCATTATTTCAATGCAGTAGATTGTTCTATGTCAATGGATTGTTTTATAGCAATGGATTGTTAGTTTAAATGCATTGCAATGGTTTGTTGTATAGCATTAAATTATTATGTTCAAATGGGTTGTTTAACGTTGACTACTCCGTGATGGAAAACATTGTGAGGAAACCCGTTCAGTAGATATGTGTTCCTGGACTGGAGTTAGTGCACTTGTACACACGACAGCACGTCGACCTTTACACGATAGCACTCTACTCGGTTACGTTACGGGCGACTTTACAACAAAAGTGTACAGTCTGACGTGCTGTCGTGTGTACATAGACATGGACCAGTCCCTGGCTCACTAAGTAATACATCAACAGTTCGACGGAGTTGGAAGAGCTCCGTCGAGATGTACCGGCAAGTGCTGCTGGCTGGATGCAGGTCATTACACACTTATTTCTTTCGAGTATTGCTTTTCTTCCAGTTAGATCTATTGTGGATCTTGTGCTACATGGGTCACGCTCTTGAAACTGCAGCAGACAAACCAATATTCTTTGCATTGGATTGTTTTATTGCAATGAATTCTTTTATAGGAATGGATTGTGGTCATTGTATTTAATTATTTGCTATGGACTGGTTCATTGCAATGGATTGTGTCATGGCAATTAATTGATTTACTGCTGTGGATTATTCCATTGCTGTCTTCGTGAAATGGTTTATTCTGCTGCATGAGATTGTTTCATTGCAGTGGATTGTTTCATTGCAGTGGATTGTTTCATTGCAGTGGATTGTTTCATTGCAGTGGATTGTTTCATAGCACTGGATTATTTTATTGTAATTTCTTGTGTCATTGTAATAAATAATTTAATTGCATTAAGTTTTAAAATAAGTTGCCAATTTGCAATAGATTTTATTATTTTCATTGCAATGGAAACATTCATGGCAGTGTGGATTGTTTCATTGCAATGGATCGTTCACTACCCAAGTATTAACCCTGTACCTTTTGCTTTCAGATGTGTGGAGTTGGACTGCTGGGATGGTAAAGGCGAAGATGAGGAGCCGATCATAACCCACGGCATGGCGATGTGCACCGATATCCTCTTCAAGGACGTCATCTATGCGCTTAGGTAAACATTATAAGTGAATATAAGTTGATACTTTTTAAACATAGGTATGTAATAAATAAGTTGAAAAAAAAACACTCGGGACAGGATTTGAACAAGACTGCAAGAAGATGCGGGTTCAAGTCCTGTCCCGAGTGAATTTTATTAACTTATTATAAATGTTTAAAATGTTCCCTAGCACGGGTTAGTTCTTTAGAAAAAACAAAAAGTAAGGTGATACTCCTTCATCAGTTCCTTCCACGTTCCTGCTGCTTGGATAGATGGGTGACCGCTAGTGGGTAATATCAAAGCGCTTCCGTGCTTCGGAAGGCACGTTAAACCGTTTTTCCTGTTTGTTGTTGATTAATAACAAATTTTTAAGCCATGTCAGAGGCCCCTTGGGCGTCCTAAAAACTCTGACACTACCTCATACGATTACCTACCTACCTGGCTCCTTCCCACTATAATTATGTTAGGCCGTAAAGATTTTAAATAATTTTTACACCTGATGTATCATGGTTCCATGATTTTTACCCACGAATTGGTCCACAAGCGAAACCCATGTTAATGGTCTGCTAATGCGCTCACTAGAGAAACCTTATTTTTTCGTCGACACATTATTTTTACGATTAGAAACGTTTTCCTTCGTATTGTTTGCTTAGTTTCATATAATTTACTTATCACCTAACTCACATAAATTATTCGGCCCGGTTTCTGAATTGAGAATTTTACTAAGTAAATACTTAAATATCGTTCTGTCACGTTCTTTTGTGAGAAATCTGCAGAGACAGAACGATACATAAGTGCTTGCTTAGCGAATTTCTCAATTCAGAAATCGGCAGTTAGTGCAGTACCTAACATGGGCAGAGTCCCCATTGAGTTCTGTTTCACGCAAACTTATATGCAAATATTTGACACGCATAAAGACAAAACTGTGCTTCACCGTTCCAGGGACACGGCGTTCGTGACGTCAGACTACCCGGTGATCCTGTCGTTTGAGAACCACTGCTGCAAGGCGCAGCAGTACAAGCTAGCTAAGTACTGCGATGAGATACTGGGGGACTTACTGCTCAAGGAACCACTGCCTGACTATCCGGTAAATATGATTATACTTTAGGAGGAAAGGGTGATCATGTTCCTCACTACAAAACTTTTAGTGTTTCGTTCTGTGCTTCCCAAGTCCCCACTATGATCAAAACTTCCTGCCAAGCAGATGCTTAATCCCTTTTTTATTTATTACTTAAGTAGGTACACAAAACAGAATACAGTCGGTAGGTATAATGCGTGCGGGATGAGAATGGGAAGGAACCTTGTCAAAGTCAATCGAAAACATACTGTATTTTACTTTGACAAGGTTGCATCGACGCGAGTTTGCTTACCGCGCGCGTCTCAGTTCCAAAAGGTCGCATCCCATTCTCATTCCGCACGGATTATACATGACAAATCAGCACTTTCATATTAACGTTTGAAGCATGCTGACTAACTTCAGACTGCTTTTATTTGACACAAATACTGTTATTGAAAGCGATGTTGAACCTTAAGGTTGGACAATAACAACGTGGCGGGAAATTCAAAATATTCAGTTTTTTAAAATATTTTGAAGCTAAATTCTATTCTTGTTCAGCGATTTTTCGTTCGCGGCAATAACATAGTATTATTTTCATTATTGTAAACAACAGAACAACAACTCAGCCAATTATGTGTTCTGGTCATAAACTAGTTTTTTGGGCAGTGACTGTGCCACTGGTTTGTCGACCACAAAACAAAATCAGCTTTATTATTGTTGTTCTGTTGTTTACAATAAAGAAAAGAATACCTACCATGTTATTGCCGCGAACGAAAAATCGCTGAACAAAAATAGCTCAGTAGGTAATTTAGCTTCAAAATTTCAAACTCTGTAAAAAAAAAATTCCCCCCTCGTGGCTACCGTTGGACCTCAAACCAACCCCTACCCGTAATCTATTATCAGCTGGAGCCCGGCGCGCCGCTCCCCCCTCCCTCGTGCCTCAAGCGCAAGATCCTGATCAAGAACAAGCGGCTGAAGCCCGAGGTGGAACGTCAGGAGCTGGAGCTGTTCCGTCAGGGGCAGTTCGTCATTGAGGACGAGGTCAAGGAGGACGCTTCGGCTGTTGCCATTCTCGACAAAAAGGTAAGTGGCATCGACAAAAAGGAAGTAAGTTTGGCCATAGCCAATAGCCAGCGTTCTACGTTTTCCGGACTTTTTACGAAAAAAGTAAGGTTTTAGTCAGATTCGTGATTTTGTACTTCATGATGGATGACACACACAATAATACACAAAAATATCAGAAGCAAAAACACAATCATGTAGATTACAAGTTTACAACAAAAATAAAATAAAACAAATAAAAACTTAGAGCTAACAAAATATTATTATGTCATACGTTGATCTTTCACCAGATGGCGAAAGCCGTTGTAAAAAAAGTACACTATTGTATAGAAGTCGGCCACCAGGATCCCCTAGTCCGATCTCCCGGGGGATCCTAGAGAACTCATCGATTCATCAGAATTGGTGTCCTTCGTCCGATCGATCCGAGGCAACCTCCTAGACAGAATATTTTTGATGCCATCGATTGTTACAAAAGGCCTTTAACAGTTTTTTTTTGTAGCCTGTGTTGTCCCACTTTAGGGCAAAGGCCTCCCCTTTTTTCTTCCACTCCTCTCTATACTCGGCCGCCTCTTGCCCCGGCCCCCATCTTTGTCTCAAATCATTTTTTTACTTCCTCAGCCGGAAGAGATCGTGGCGGAGGCTGCGTCAGCGGGCGACGACGCGCCGCCACCGGTCGCTTACACCGGCTCCACTACCAACGTGCATCCCTGGCTCTCTTCCATGGTCAACTACGCACAACCCATCAAGTTTCAAAGCTTCGAGGAGGCTGAGAGTGAGTTTCACCGACACATTGCACAACTAAATCACTAACTTGCTCCCCTGGCTCTCTTCCATGGTCAACTACGCGCAGCCCATCAAGTTTCAGAGCTTCGAGGAGGCTGTGAGTGAGTTTCACCGACACATTGCACAACTAAACCACTAACTTGCCCCCTGGCTCTCTTCCATGGTCAACTACGCACAACCCATCAAGTTTCAGAGCTTCGAGAAGGCTGAGAGTGAGTTTCACCGACACATTGCACAATATACCACTAACTTGCTCTCCTGGCTCTCTTCAATGGTCAACTACGCGCAGCCCATCAAGTTTCAGAGCTTCGAGGAGGCTGAGAGTGAGTTTCACCGACACATTGCACAATATACCACTAACTTGCTCCCCTGGCTCTCTTCCATGGTCAACTACGCGCAGCCCATGAAGTTTCAGAGCTTCGAGGATTCACCGACACCTTGCACAACTATACCACTAACTTGCTTCCCTGGCTCTCTTCTATAGTCAACTACGCGCGGCCCATCAAGTTTGATACACCCAATGACCAAACTCCTCGAAATTGGTCATTAAATAACTAACGTTTCATGGTAAATTTGTACCGACAGAAAAGAGAAAAAAATCTAATCGTTGTCGTCAAAACCTAATGAAACATAGTTACGAAAGTCCCTATCTCTTGGATATCTCTGATTCCACCTGCCAAAACAACAAGAATATGGCTATTTTATTTGGAACAGTTTTAACATTTTCTACCTAAAGGTTGTGAATCTTCTTCTTCTTGGAGACCTTGAAGTGACTCTCCATCACTGGAGGTTGGCAGTCAGCTCTCTGCACCGCTCTCTGTTCATGGCTGTCCTGAATAATTGTTCCACGGTTGTGATGCCGGTCCATTCCTTGATATTACACAGCCTTGTTATTTTCCAAGTTTTTTTTATCAAGGTTGTGAATCAGCGGGGCCAAATTGCGGTGCTTCCGTGCGAGTAGGTACAGTCAGCCACACGCTAGGATACCCCCTTTTTGGTCGATTGGCGCCCTTATGCCGCGCGAGGTAAGAGCTTCCATGGGGTATCCTAGACTGTGGCCGACCGTACGAAGTCGCAGTCATGTCAATGTTATGTTTCAGAGCGCAACATCCACCACAACATGTCTTCGTTCGCGGAGACCACCGGCATGAACTACCTGAAGCAGCAGGCCATCGACTTCGTCAACTACAACAAGAGACAGATGAGCCGCATATACCCCAAGGGTACCAGGGCTGACTCCTCCAACTACATGCCTCAGGTCAGTTTATGGTTGTAAGGCCCGCCACATACAGGGTGTTAAAAGACCGCCGACAGAGCGGGAAACCACGTATTGTCCTCATCATAAGGAACATTTTTTCCCAAGGAACTATGCCTGGGAAATCAACGGTTTCCGAGATAATGACGTTCAAAGTCGGACTTTTCAAAACTTTTTTTTTTGCAGAAATGTATTCAGTATCTAGTTCTTAACATACCTTCTCAAGAAGCCATATCAAAATTATGAATATTTCTTACAAAAAACGAGGTCAAAATTGGAACCCGCAATGTATTCTAAACATCGGCACTTCAAGCTTAAGTAACATAAACTTATACCTACGCTTGCGCAATATGACTTGTGTGCGTCACACGTCCATTGCGTGATAAAATATTTTCCAAAATTATAACCTAAAAAACCAAAATAATTTCCCAGCAATAATTTATCGAAAAAGTACTTTGTTTTGGTGTCTAGTATGCGTGGCTTTCGGGTCTGTTGGCGGTCTTTTAACACCCTGTATAATGATCAGAATGGGATAATACCTTTTGGAACTGAGACGCTCGCGGTCCGCCTGTCAGTGTCAGCTGTAGCGTCAGCATTTCGGCAAACTCTAGTTGTCTATGGCAAACTCGCGTCGAAACTTGCTTGTGTTTTCTGTGCGTGTGGGTCTGCTCGAGTTTTATCACGTTTTATTAAATTAATGCAATAACATTTAATCCTTTTAGATTACAACCAATAAACATTTTTGTGTATTTTCAATTTTATAACCCTATGATAGAACGTAGAACTATAATTTTTTTACTGACGCTACTCGAGAACTGTCATTTTCGGTTCAGTTCCAAAAGGTATTATCCCATTCTGATCCCGCACGCATTATACCAACAACAAGTCGGACTCGCGCACGCAGGGTTCCGTCCCATTATCCATAAAAAAGGCAAAAAAAAACACGTTTGTTGTATGGAAGTCCCCATACTAATTTTATTCTGTTTTTTAGTATTTGTTGTTATAGCAGCATCAGAAATACATCATCTGTGAAAATGTTAACTGTCTAATCACGGTTCATGAGATGCAGCCTGGTGACAGACGGACAGACAGACAGACAGACAGACAGATGGACAGCGGAGTCTTAGTAGTAGGGCCCCTTCGGGTACGGAACCCTAAAAACGGTTCGAATCAATGTTTCCATAACTTCGTGTTTGCGTGATTGCGGCAGATCTGTAACGAAACTGACCTCCCTCTTTTCTCCTCAGGTGTTCTGGAACGCGGGCTGCCAGATGGTCTCGCTGAACTTCCAGACCTCGGACCTGCCGATGCAGCTGAACCAGGGCAAGTTTGAATACAACGGCAACTGTGGGTATGTACCCACTTCACAGTACCTATAGTAGGAATTTTTACACTTGAGGTTGGACGATAGCAACGTGGCGGGAAATTCAAAAATTTCACAGTTTTTTACATTTTGTAGCTAAACTAAGCTATTTTTGTTCAGCGATTTTTCGTTCGCGGCAATAACATAGTATTCTTTTTATTATTGTAAACAACAGAACAACAATAATTCAGCCGATTATGTGTTCTGGTCTACGAAGAAGTGGCACTGGCCAAAAAACTTGTTGATGACCAGAACACATGTCATAATCGTAGGTCAGTTTAGCTACAAAATGTGAAAAAACTGTGAAAATTTTGAATTTCCCGCCACGTTGCTATCGTCCAACCTTAAGGTGACCTAGGCACAACTAGCGCCGCCAATGGAAAAAAAATTATATCTTCTTTTTGGATGCGTTTTTTGCTAAAAACTCGTCATTAGGTTATCAACGCGAGGCTTAACTATTTTTAGGACCTAAGGTTTAGATTCCAGATCCTAGAACCTACGAATAAAATCTTTTATCACCTTTTGTGGCCACTTTTGAATCGAAAACTCCATACACGAATCCCCCATTTTTCGATTTTGTAAACAAGCGAAGCTCCATTGTGTCCCTACAGGTATCTTCTGAAGCCAGATTTCATGCGGCGCGCTGACCGCAGTTTTGACCCCTTTGCGGACGCGCCGGTGGACGGTGTCATTGCGGCGCAGTGCTCCGTTCAGGTACTAGGCCTCACTAGGCGCACACTACGCGACACGCGACAGCGAGCGACTAGACACGACGACAGGCTATGGCCGACAATGTTCATATATTTTGTTCGAAGCTCCGCACACTTGGAGTCAGTGTCGCGGAGTCGCGACGACAAGCTAGGGGAGTCGCGCGAGCTCGCTACTAGTCGCCGCATCTGGGTGTCACACAGACACAATAATACAAAATAAAGAGGCAAGAGGGCGCGACAAGAATGAGCCGTTTTCACGGCTGTCAAATTTAGCTTTTTCTGAAGATATTATTAATCTGTGTAAGCGAAATATGACAGCCACATCCCGGTTCTTGTATGGTCAAGCCTATGAGCGCCATCTACCAAGGGCTTTGAATTCAGCTTTTAACTGTCAGTTGAAAACGGGCCATTTTGAGGCCCAAAATATACAATAATTTGAATTTACCGGGCCAAGTGTAAGGCCACTGGAAAATTCCGAGTAAAAAAATAAAACGCTCATCTTTCCGCTCAGGTGATCGCCGGCCAGTTCCTCTCAGACAAGAAGATCGGCACATACGTGGAGGTTGACATGTACGGGCTGCCCTCAGACACCATCCGCAAGGAGTTCCGCACGCGCATGGTGCCCGCCAATGGGTTAAACCCTGTCTACAACGAAGAACCCTTCCTCTTCAGAAAGGTAAGTGCACTGTAATGAAGCCACCTCTACAATGAGGTGAAGCTTTGAGTTTTAGTTCGAAGAAAACGCCTTTTCTCCAGCATTGCACCAACTCCCTCGTTCCTAGCGTCTGTAGGTAGTTCAAACTGCAGACCTAGCCCATGACTTTCTTTTCTCTTGTGAAGCAGAGGTCAATATTTACTTTCCAAACGCTTTCTTGCTTGATGATGCTTTTGATCTCGATGTCGAGAGTCAAGCGACGATAAATCCACGATTACGTAGCCTGTTGGATGTCCTCCTCCTGGGCAAAGGCCTCCCCCCTTTCAGACCAGTTCTTACGGTCCTTAGCAACCTCTGACCACTCTGGCAGATATTGGTCTTTTTGGACGACCTCGGCTGCGGCGACCGCCACACGGTACCCACTCGTATTGTGCTAGTGTTATTTTGTTTTACTCAACTAACCATCTCCACCAGGTGGTGTTGCCAGATCTGGCGGTCCTCCGCTTTGGTGTTTATGACGAGAGCAACAAACTACTCGGGCAGCGCATCCTACCGTTAGACGGGCTGCAAGCTGGATACCGGCACATCTCACTAAGGACTGAGGCCAACTTCCCCATGTCGCTGCCTATGCTTTTCTGTAATATAGAGTTGAAGATCTACGTGCCGGATGGTTTTGAAGGTGAGATTATATTTGTTACAGCATCGCACCCACTCCTTAGTTACTAGCGTTGGTAGGTATGTGCAGTACCCATAAGCCGGACTTAAGACAACTTCCCCATTTTACTGACTCGAGATTTATGTTTTATACTAAATATAATAGTCAGTGCGCTAACCAACTCAACTATTGAGCAAGTGCCTGACGTCAATTTTTGTAGCGTCTGAAACTGAAACCGACCATGATCTCATCACTTCACCAGTGTTGTTATTCACTGTTAGTTTCTAATAAAATTCTCTGGCAGTTTCCTGCCTCCAACTATTATTTTAAATCTCTCAATATATTTTAAACGTACATATTTTGCATAAGGGATTTCATTGACCAAGGCTCAACACTGGTGTTTTTCACGCAGATTTTATGGCGGCGCTGTCGGACCCGCGTGGGTTCATGGACGCCGCTAAGGGCCGCACCGACAACATGAAACAGATGGGGATCGAGGAGAGCGGACCGGAGAAGAAAGTCACCATCGAGGAGAAAAAGGAGGGTATGTTCATAATATTTACCTCCCTAAATCCTTGCCTGAATGATCCTTGTCTGAAGATCTTTTCAGGCGGGCTAAG
The DNA here is from genome assembly GCA_949319315.1 of Zelleria hepariella. NCBI lineage: Eukaryota > Metazoa > Arthropoda > Insecta > Lepidoptera > Yponomeutidae > Zelleria > Zelleria hepariella. The sequence continues at coordinate 19,243,672 of OX439381.1, forward strand.
AGGGCGTCCATTAATTACGTGAGACGATTTTTGTGATGTTTCGGGTGCAGCCCCTTGGGAGATGTCGTGAGATTTGGCTAATCGCCCTACCAACAAGAGATTAACAAAATAAGACGAGAGTTTAAGACTACCAATAACGTACGTAGTCTACAATCACAAGCGAGGAAATAGAAAATTATTTTTTAAACCTATTTTATAGCAATTTTACATGTTTCTTGGGGGGGAAAGGTCAAAATTATTTGCCGAGAATTTCGAGCGTTTAATCGCTGATCACGAAGCTGTGAAATTGGCACTTTCTCGATTAGATGGCCAACCTACCTCCACTAGTAGAGACGCAAAAAGAAAAGAGACCCGGGGCTTAAGGCGCTGGGCATAGTGAAATGGATATCAACACGAAACTGGCTGTTTTAGATAGCTCTTACCTAATACTACAGGGTGCACTCTAAGTCGATAGCGGAACTTTAAGTAGGCTGTATACTGATCACTACAAACAACTTTTACCAGGTGGCGAAAAAAATGGAGCACAAAGAAAAATCAGCTGCTCCATACAAAAGGTCGAGTCAGTACTGCGCCAAATGTATGAAACAGCTGATATTTTTTTCGCTCCATTTTTTTCGCCACCTGGTAAAAGTTGTTTGTAGTGATCAGTAGACAGCCTACTTAAAGTTCCGCTATCGACTATGTGATCATTTTCAATTTGTTTAGTGTATATGATACAAGAATCGATTTTGTGCATTTTTCTTTGCGCGCGGGCTATTCACTTTGCACGGCGCCTTAAGTCTGTAAAGCAATGGCATGTCGATGGCGTCCTAGTAGAAGGACAAAATCGGGATTTCCTCGTTTTTCTCCTACAACCAGCGAACTAATCCTCTACAGGGTGCACTCTAAGTCGATAGCGGAACTTTAAGTAGGCTGTCTACTGATCAATACAAACTTGTACTAGGTAGCGAAAAAAATATCAGCTGTTTCATACATTTGGCGCAGTACTGAGTCGACCTTTTGTATGGAACAGCTGATATTTTTTTCACTCCATTTTTTTCGCCACCTAGTAGGTACAAGTTGTTTGTATTGATCAGTAGATAGCCTACTTAAAGTTCCGCTATCGACTTAGAGTGCACCTGTAGAATTAGAATCAGAATATTCTTTGCTATACTTCAAAAACATTTAAAAGGTCCGACAGCATTCATAAATCGTAAATGAAGCCGTCAACTGGAAGCCCATTTTGCCACCATGGTGTAACATACTCAGGCCCCAGTAGCCAAGATTTAAATAAAATCGCAGTCTCGAGATTCGGCGCAAGCTTCTTTCGGCCTCGCAATTTTTCCTACCTCAGATTATAACAACTTGCTAAAAAATGGTTCCTAAAATACTCAGCAGAGAAAGTTATTCAAACCTGCATAACGTCTTTCTAAAATAAAATGCCCTCAAACCCGCGAACGGGCGATGGACATTTTCAAACATCGTTTACGTTAGTCCACGTTATGTTTACTTTTTGTAGGGTGGCCAGCGTTTTTCGAATTTACAGGGACATTTATTTTCCCTCGAGACAGGCCTTTGCCATAATTTGAAGGTAACTATGGTAAAGATAAAAAGTTGTTTATTGCCTCAAACAAGAAAAATACAAATTACAGTAGCAATAAAGAAACTTAATAGATCTAATAGATAAGAAGATCGGTGTAGTGAGACAAGAGGAGGACTATGGACTTACCTATCTAAGAAATGTTGAAATTTTTTGGTATGAGAAGCTCAGTTCCTATACTTATTAATATTGTTGGCGAATTCACTTATTTCAAGGAAATTAAGGTCACGCGTGACCACGCCTTCTTTTTCTATCTTCGACCATTCTCGTCCGACTGCTACTAGCAACATGGTCACCCTACAAAGGAAATAACTAGCTATCTTATTTTACGTCGATCCATAAAACTACGTTTGCCGAACTAATGGCTAGCAGATGTACAGACAAAATATTAAACTAAACAACTTCTCACGTCTGCGTATGATGCAGCTACAGCTCAGTTGCGGGTATTTTTAGCCTTCTCCGGCTCTTGTCGAAAAATCCTCAGTTACTCATTGGCATTTGGGTGAAAATTATATCATTTGGTAATCGATTTAAATTATGGTAATGTTCTGTTCCTTGTATAAGTGACGCCGTAAAATGTTTCGGATCAAGAAATCTGTGTGTTTCCAAGGTTCGTTTATTAAATCTGTGTGTTTCTGAGGTTCGTTAATTAAATCTGTGTGTTTCCAAGGTTCGTTAATTAAATCTGTGTGTTTCTGAGGTTCGTTGTTTAAATCTGTGTGTTACTGAGGTTCGTTACTTAAAACTGTGTTTTCCCAAGGTTCGTTAATTAAATCTGTGTTTCCAAGGTTCGTTAATCTTTTTCTTCCTAAACCTTCCGAAGCTGAATATGTTTTTTTTTTAGATAATCTCTAGGAGAACCGAGTAGGAAGAGGAAACGTTCTCTCCTGTGGCTTTCCTTCAGTCTTATCCTGACTCTATATCCGTTTGTCCATTTGCTGGAACAGAGCTCAGAAGTAGACTGAAAACTTATAGTGCCCGCTTCTGAGCAAAAACCGGCCAAGTGCGAGTCGGACTCGCGCACTGAGGGTTCCGTACCGCCATAAAAATAAAAATAAACTGGTTCTTTGGATCCTCGGAGTCCGGGTCGGTTCGTGAGTCCAACTCGAGGTTGTCCATTTTTATTATTATACAGGCTGTCCCAAAAAATTGTGTCAAGCTGAAGTCCAGAGATAGAGCACCTCTAGGGGTACCCGAATCACCCCCATGTATGTTCAGCGATTTTTTGACGTTTAGAAGTTATGAGGCTTTTAAGGTTTTTTTGGAAAGAATTTACCTAGCATTGATTTTTATTTTATTACTTTTTTTGTATGTAATTTTTTTTTTTCTTTATTGGGATCTTAGATAACTAGTCTATCACTTAAAAAATAATGATCAGCTTTAAAATTGTAAAAGATATCCAAAGCTCAAAAACACCGTTTTAGAGAAAACATCATCGAATAATTTAAACATTTATAATAAGTTGAAAAAATTCACTCGGGACAGGACTTGAACCCGCAACCTTCCGCATACCGTGCAGGCGCTCTACCAATGGGCATCGTCATTTTTATTTTTTTATTCTATAAATCAAAAATATAGACAAATATAAGAAACTAATTTGAATATTTTCTTAATTTTTTATGTAAATATTTTTTTATTAATTATTTAAAATTTCTAAAAGTTTTGTGTATGACGTCACCACTGGCATTATGTACTAAGTTCATTGCGTTCATTCATGCTTTTAAAAAATAAAAATATGGTGACGTTTGACAAATTTTAATGTCAGTGTCAAGTCAACAAGAAGGTTATTTTCTCAGTTATTTGACACTTTTGACAGTTGTTTTTTTAATATTTGTAGGCAATGGAACTACCGCATTAGAGGCTATGATGACGTCATCGAAAGAAAAATGAAGTAAACATTTTTGGCGATAAATATTAATAATCCGTTTTAATTTTACTTATTTAAACCCCTAATAGTAATCAGTATCCCTATTCCTCGAAATGGTTTTCAATTTACGGCAATCGATGCCTCACTGATCAATGCCCATTGAGCTACCGAGTCAAGTAACTGTCGATGCGAATTTCTTCAACTAGTCTCCGTCTCCGTCCGCTTTAGAAAACACAAAAAAAAAAAATCGAATAAGTTAGTATGAGGAGAAAAAAAAGTAGGGGTCTGAAGGATTTTTGATTTATTTCAAAAACTTTCCCACAACCTGAACCTTCAGAATAGCATAAAAATCTGTCACTTTATGGGCCTTTTATTTTTATATGCTTTTTTATGCTTTGGCAAAATGTTAAATGCCTTGCGCCACAGAACATTGCTCAAATTTATTGTAGATAGTATTACATAGTATTTAATAAACATTGCACAACAGACGTGGTGATAGTTCATTTACCTATCTACTTATTTATTGTTTAGGTACTTCCTACAACAGGCAGGCACATACGTTTTCTCAGATCATTCGAGAACTATGTTACGCTTTTGTAAACATGTCTACGGTACATAACTACCTAATTTATTACCTAACTAGTTGTGCTCGCGACTTCGTATGCGTTTTTACACATTTGAAATTTAATTTTAATTCGACTGTGGAGGAAAACTCAAAAGGAAGGTTTTTTTTTTAACCCCCGACCAAAAAAGAGGGGTGTTATAAGTTTGACAGCTTTGTGAGTGTGTCTGTATAAGTGTTTATGAGGATGTGTCTGTCTGTGGCACCGTAGCTCTTAAATGGGTGAACTATTTGGAAGCTTTAGGTTTTTTTTTTTTGGAAGCAAGTTTTCTAGCGAATGTTCTTAGTTATGTTTTGGCAAAATTGGTTCAGCTATTTATAAAATATGCTTATTCGAAGCTAAAATGTCGGGGGTATTTTAATAGTTATTATTTCTTAACTTGCGGTAGCAGGTCTCAAAAGAAAGCAATAGAATAAAATAGAATAAAAACCCTAATCTAAACAATACATTTATAAATTTAATAATAAATATGTATTGTTTACATTAAGGTATCGCCCGTGATAAGATACCAGGAAACTTAACATAAGAATTGCTTAGGAAGTAAAAGGGTTTATATGTATCTCCCTCGACGTAGAGTGGGATAGATAAAGTTATAAGCCCATAGATAAGGTTTTACTCATTCGCATGCTAAGCCAGCAAGCAAAGCATACGGCTAATAACTCTGTCTATCCAGCTCAACGGTAAACAATAGTTATTTGTTATGCAAGAATGCAAAATTATTGTTTGCGGCGAGTGCTTGTATTGAATACCGAGCGGTGTTAAAAGACCGCCAACAAAGTGGGAGACCACATACAGGGTGTTAAAAGACCGCCAACAAAGCGGGAAACCACGTATTGTCCTCATAATAAGGAACATTTTTGCCCAAGGAACTATGCCTGGGAAATCAACGGTTTCCGAGATAATGAGGTTCAAAGTCGGATTTTTCAAAACTTTTCTTTTGCAGATTTTATTCAGTATCTAGTTCTTAAGAATCCCCTGAAGCTCTGCAGCCCTCTCGCTTGCACTTTTCAACATTTTAATTGATTGTAAGAGAATGATTAAAACTTTGGACGATAAAATATAGTTGCAGACATAGATAATAAAGCTATCGACATGTGGACACACTTTTGATTTCATATTCCTCCTAATAAAAGAAATATCACAGAACTTCGGTTAAAAGTAGTAGTTCAGTAATATTTATTTTTTTAACATGTCGATAGCTTTATTATCTATGTCCGCAACTATATTTTATCGTCCAAAGTTGAATCATTCTCTTACAATAAATTAAAATGTTAAAAAGTGCGAGCGAGAGGGCTGCAGGGCTTCAGGGGATTATTAACATACATTTTCAAGAAGCCATATCAAAATTATGAATATTTCTTACAAAAACGACGTTAAAGTTGCAACCCGCAATGTATTCTTAACATCGGCACTTCAAGCTTAAGTAACATAATCTGATACCTACGCTTGCGCAATATGACTTCTGTGCGTTAGGTTATCTATTATCGTTAGGCACGTCCATTGCGTGAAAAAATATTTTTCAAAATTATAACCTAAAAAACCAAAATCATTTCCCAACAATAATTTATCGAAAAAGTACTTTGTTTTGGTGTCTAGTGGTTTTCGGGTGTTGGCGGTCTTTTAACACCCTGTATAGTCCTCATCATAACAAACATTTTTGCCCAAGAAACTATGCCTAGGAAATCAACGGTTTCCGAGATAATGAGGTTCCAAGTCAAATTTTTTTTCCGGAAATTCAATTTTTTTTTTCGGAAATGTGTTTAGTATCACGTTATTAACATATCTTCTCAAGAAGCTATATCAAAATTATGAATATTTCTTACAAAAAACGAAGTTAAAATTGCAACCCGCAATGTATTCTGAACATCGGATAGCCTAGATTGTTCCCAGAACCAGGACTTATCACGGTCCTAAATTTGACTGAAAACTATTCAGCGGTATTCGCGTGATGAGGTAACACACAGACAGACAGACAGACAGACAGACAGACAGACATAGACCGATTTTTTTGCATTTTTGTATTCAGTATAGTTTACTTAGTAACCCCTGCTAGTTTTTTTCTAAAAATATTCAATGTACATAATTGACTTCGCTAGAGTTTTATTATAAGTATAGACTAAAGTTGGTTAATATTTTTGGCGGCTGTCAAAGTGAGCGGCTGCAACGGCTGCAAGAGCAATCATGCGCAGGAAAAGTCGTCTCACCCCTTTAGCGCCCACTGATACCCAGAATACAACGTGTTACAAAAAACCTAACTTGTTTTCTCTCTGAAATTCCGTAGATTTTTTAATTAATATATTTTTTTATTGATTATGATATTATTGCTTTTTAAATTCATAAATGTACTTACCGGTAAAGATACCTATAAGTCGACACTGCGCATGTCTAACTACGAGGCGTTTTAGGGCCTAGTTAGGCCGCGAGTTTCCACACGAAACCGCACTTTGATCGGTATCCTCCTTGCGTCGGTATCATCCTCGCGTCGGTATCCTCCTCGCGTCGGTAACCTCCTCGCGTCGGTATCCTCCTCGCGTTGGTATCATCCTCGCTTCGGTATCCTCCTCGCGTCGGTATCCTCCTCGCGTCGGTATCCTCCTCGCGTCTGTATCCTGCTCGCGTCTGTATCCTGCTCGCGTCGGTATCCTCCTCGCGTCGGTATCCTCCTCGCGTCGGTATCCTCCTCGCGTCGGTATCCTCCTCGCGTCTGTATCCTGCTCGCGTCTGTATCCTGCTCGCGTCGGTATCCTCCTCGCGTCGGTATCCTCCTCGCGTTGGTATCATCCTCGCTTCGGTATCCTCCTCGCGTCGGTATCCTCCTCGCGTCGGTATCCTCCTCGCGTCTGTATCCTGCTCGCGTCGGTATCCTCCTTGCATCAGTATCCTCATCACTGAGGGTCGCGGTCATGATTAATAATGTACTCTGTGCCTAACCCCCTATCTTTTCGCACACGCAGAGCCGCCCCTGGTGTTCGAGCCGATCACGGTGGAGTCGCTGCGGCAGGAGAAAGGGTTCGTGAAGACGGGTCGCAAGCAGCAGAAGGAGCTGGAGGCGATGAGGAAGCGTCACGCCAAGGAGAAGGCGACGCTTCAGAAGCAGCAGTGCTCCGCCATCGAGAAACTCATCAAGGGGAAGAAGTAAGTTCGCCTGCAGCCCAATAGGAGCAAAGTACGTTTCTTGCTCAACCCCAGATCCGCGGGCCACACTATAACCCGCGAAAGAATTTTAAATAGCCCACGCAAGTAAGTTTTGAAATTCGCACTCATGTCCTGAGAGTAACTGAAATAAGTACCTATTGTCAGTGGCCCATAGGGGCTCAAGCCCCCCCCTCTATGGAAAAGTTTTTGTGGGACTTGACATTCATTTTGATTTCCATAGTTTTTGCAGCTAAGCAAGTACCCATGATAACAGACTTGGTCCCTTTTTTTTAGCCGGCTAGGTACCTACGCGAAGCAAAAAGAAGATTACCTACATTGACCTACATTTTTAGACACAACACAACGCTAGTTTGTCGGGGAAAAAAATCAATTCAGCGTTGACAGAGTGGCCATACAAACTCAGATTTCTCAACCTTGTTTGACAAGACTAAAACCTTGCTTCTTCCAATTCCAGCAAGGAGCAGCTGAGTAACGAGCCCTCATTCCGCAAGCTCGTCTCGGAACAGACGGTGGCATGGAGCGCGCTGGCGTCCCGTCAGCGACGCGAGGAGTGGGCCGGCGCCCGGACCAGGCTCGACGAGCAACGCGAGCTGCTGAAGAAGATGATGGAGACCACGCAGCAGAACCAACTCAAACAGCTCGAGGGGAAACATGAGAGGTACAAACAACTAGGTGGCTAGCCTTTTCGCGGGGTCTACCTAATACGCAGAACAACTTCTTCGCGTTATGACTAAACTTATTTTTTTATATGCTTTCTGCCTAAGTGTCTGTTTGCCCAATTTGCCCATATCGTTCATGTCGTTTCCGTGAAGGGAAAAGAAATAGAAGAATATTAAATTCAAGAAACAGAAAGGAGCTGGAAAATTGAAAAATAACGATGTAACTGGACTACAGGGCTTATTCCTGAAACACGTCAACTCTAAAAGTGATTTCCTCGATAAACGAGCGGGATTTGGTGTCTTGATGGGAGCGTTTGGCCCGCTACAAGCTTCGCTCTACGCGACACTCGGCCTTCGGCCTCGTTAAACGGAGCTTGGCCTTCGGCCTAAGGACCTAAGACCTTGACACCAAAACAGATACTACGAATAAAAACACAACACGGGCCTTGGATTAAGAACTTGACAGTCCGTTTTCCGTTTTTTCATTGTCAGCGCTAGTCCACATCTCCTTCGCCTATAATAAAGCGAGATGGCGCTACTACAGGGTGCACTCTCAAGGCCCGGTTTCTGAATTGAGAATTTTGCTAAGGAAATACTTAACTATCGTTCTGTCACGCTCTTTTGTAAGAAATCTGCAGAGACCGGACGATACTTACCCATTTTGCTTAGCGAATTTCTCAATTCAGAAATCGGCAGTAAGTCAATAGCGGAACTTTAAGTAGGATCTCTACTGATCAATACAAATAAGTTGTACTAGGTGGCTAAAAAAATGGAGCGAAAAAAATATCAGCTGTCCCATACAAATTGTCGACTCAGTTCTACGCCAAATGTATGAAACGGCTGATATTGTTTTCGCTACCTAGTACGTACAAGTTGTTTGTATGGATCACAAGACAGCCTACTTAAAGTTTCGCTATCGAATTTGATTGCACCCTGTCTAATAAGGCCTTTGCATCTACATAATGAGATGATGATGATTTATACAGCATCCAGAAGCACCTTTACTCACACACACTAGATGGGTGAAGAGACCACTCGGCGCTGCAGTGCCTGGGACATTGTTTTAGATGGAGTAGGTTTGCCCAGCACCTATACCATCCTGACAGCTTAGTCGGCCTAGCCCACAGGAAAGACAAGTCAATACGTGTGGAGCCAACTAGCCGCGGGTTTCCTCACGATGTTTTTCCTTCACCGTTAGCGAGTGAATTTGCCGTTGTGAATTTGCACCCTGTAGTATATTATAATCTAATCTACAGGGTGCACTCTAAGTCGATAGCGGAACTTATATCAGCTGTTTCATACATTTGGCGCAGTACTGAGTCGACCTTTTGTATGGAACAGCTGATATTTTTTTCGCACCATTTTTTTCGCCACCTAGTACAAGTTGTTTGTATTGATCATTAGATAGCCTACTTAAATTTCCGCTATCGACTTAGAGTGCACCCTGTAGAAGCGCGACGAAAACGCTCTTCGATGTGTTGCGCTGCCGGCGCTGAATCGTGCTTTAGAGATAATAGCCCCAAAGTTTCACTCGAAAATTGTGTTCGTTCGTCCCTTAGGGAGCTAAAGGAGATGAACGCGCGTCAGGCCAAGATCAGCATGGAGACCAGCAAGGAGGTCGCCAACGACAAGACGCTGAAGACCAAGCAGGAGAAGGACCGGCGACTGAGGGAGAAGAAACAGAACAACACCAAGAAGTTTATGGAGGAACGGAAGGTGAGATCTCGAAAAGACCGCTTTTAGCGAACCGCCCCATCTGGGGGGTTACCCTTGACGCCATTGCGTTCATTACAAAGTTATAAAATTAATTTCTCTTTTACATCGCATATTCATCCTTTGATTTTATACACTTCGTAATGTTTATTCAAAGGTAATAATATTTTGTATAATCCCAATATAAAATGAGTCTAATTCGTGAAATATTAAATTTTGTAAATTCCAAAAAATATTGAAAAAAATGCGTCGAGGGTACAAGGGTTGTAATCCGTGTAAATCTTGCTGTTAGCAAGCAGAAAGCTCATTTTTTCTCAGGCATCACAGATTATACAGGATGGATTTTTGAGAGGGGGCAGTAAGGGCAGGTACCTTAACCGTTATACAGATATACGAGAAAACGTTCCTAGGATAACATCTATAACTTTTTGAGATATTATGAACTGCATTCACAGATTTTGTAAATAATTTACAATCAGAAAGAAAAATACTAAAATAGGTACCTTTTTTTTTTACTGCCAATCGATCTTGTTTCATGTAGGGATCAAAAGACTCCAAGCAGCCAACTGAGGTTTGGGTACTAGAAATGACAGAAATCGCGAAAAACTTTCCCTATACCCTTTCCCTTTCCCCTACCTACATCATGAGTTCCGCTCCCACACTAATATTTCCTTCCAAGTATTTAAATCAAATATATTTTATTTGACTACAGACGCAAACGATCAAGCAGAATCGGGAGAAGGAGAAGCTGAAGGTGACACACGACAAGCAAATGGAGGAGCTTTCCAAGGATGTCGACAATGTGAGTATACAAGGTGTTACAAAAGATCCTAACTCTTTTTACAGGGAAGGTCGCATCATGTAAAAAGAACGCTAGAAAAAGGCGGAGGGGGTGTGTTTGCGCATGGTAACACTCGCACACGTAATCACTAGGACTATTGTTTTATTTTCTAGCTACAGCTACTAGCTATATTAGAAATCGCCTAATGCGCAGCTCGACCGGTAGCGTTCTTTTTACATGACGCGACCTATAGCACCCGGTGACAGGGATACTAAACTAACCTTTTTTTTTTTTGCTTTATCAATAAGTCGCACAATAAAAAGAGTGCGGCGCCGAGTGGTCTCCCCACCCATCTAGTGTGAGTGAAGGTACCACTGGACGCTGTATAAATCATCATAATAAATCATCTCATTACGTAGATGCAAAAAGGCCATTTATTATTATTATAATTTACATCCTACAGATTTAAATTTTTGTTCCGATTTATTTGAATACAATTTTATTTAATTTTTACTCTATAATTTGATTACTTTTAATTTTACTATGGATTTTATAAAGTTTTAATAATGTTTTAATAATCTGAAATAAAAATATTTTATTTATTTTATGACGTTCGTTGATTTTTAAATTAAGTATTTTTTAAATGTTGTTTTCATCGACTTTCACAATGATTTAACAACTCAAAGCTATGCAAATGCACCTAGGCACACAAACATATTTTTAAATTTAAGCTATTATCAAAAACAAAAATATATACAGGGTGTTAAAAGACCGCCAACAAAGCGGGAAACCACGTATTGTCCTCATCATAAGGAACATTTTTGCCCGAAGAACTATGCCTGGGAAATCAACGGTTTCCGAGATAATGAGGTTCAAAGTCGGACTTTTTAAAACATTTTTTTTGCATAAATGCATTCAGTATCTAGTTCTTAACATACCTTCTCAAGAAGCCATATCAAAATTATGAATATTTCTTACAAAAAACGACGTTAAAATTGCAACCCGCAATGTATTCTAAACATCGGCACTTCAAGCTTAAGTATCATGAACTGATACCTACGCTTGCGCAATATGACTTCTGTGCATTACACATCCATTGCGTGATAAAATATTTTTCAAAATTATAACCTAAAAAATCAAAATGATTTCCCAGCAATAATTTATCGAAAAAGTACTTTGTTTTGGTGTCTAGTAAGCGTGGCTTTCGGGTCTGTTGGCGGTCTTTTAACACCCTGTATATGATTTTTTTTCAATTTTGAGGTTATAAAGTAAAAATTTTATTTTTCAACGTTTTTTTTACTTTTTTGTTTTTCCTGTTGATCATTAGGTTATCTTAATATACAGGGTGTCCCAAAAAATAGTGTCAAGCGGAAGTCCACAGATAGAGCACACCTAGGAGTACCCGAATCACCCCCATGTATGTTCAGCGATTTTTTGACGTTTAGAAGTTATGCGGCTTTTAAGGTTTTTTTGGGAAGAATTACCTAGCATTGGTTTTTATTTTTTAACTTTTTTTGTATTAAACTTTTTTATATATTTTTTTCTTTATTGAAGTCTTAGATAACTAGTCTATCACCAAAAAAATAATGATCAGCTTTAAACTTGTAAAAGATACCGAAATTTTGATACAAAGTTCAAAAATGCTGTTTTAAAGAAAACATCATCGAATAAGTTAGTATGGGGAGAAAAAAAAGTAGGGGTCTGAAGGAATTTTGATTGATTTCAAAAACTTTCCTACAACCTGAACCTTCAGAATAGCACAAAAAATCTGTCACTTTATGGGCCTTATATTCGAGTAATGAGCGGTCAAAGTTGAAAAATCGGAATTGTGAGAAATGTAATTAAGATCGTTTTTCTTTTATTTCTGTTGATTATGACAAAAAACACTGCAGAAAGGCTTAATGTCGTCTGTCATTATGATCTGCATTGGAAATTCACAGAAAAATAATAAAAAAACTCGAAATTTTTTTATTTATTTATTTTTTTTTTTCTTTAATTTTTTTTTTGTAACGTTTTGTCAATGAATTCGGTAAAAAAATAACTTAAAATAAAAATAATGAAAAAAAAAGGAAAAAAAAATCGAGTTTATTTAATTATTTTTCCGTGAATTTCCAAATTTCATTACTCGAATATAAGGCCCATAAAGTGACAGATTTTTTGTGCTATTCTGAAGGTTCAGGTTGTAGGAAAGTTTTTGAAATCAATCAAAAATCCTTCAGACCCCTACTTTTTTTTCTCCTCATACTAACTTATTCGATGATGTTTTCTCTAAAACGGCATTTTTGAACTTTGGATCAAAACTGCGGTGTCGTTTACAAGTTTAAAGCTGATAATTATTTTTTTGGTGATAGTAATCTAAGACTCCAATAAAGAAAAAAAATATTTAAAAAGTTTAATACAAAAAAAGTTAAAAAATAAAAACCAATGCTAGGTAATTCTTCCCAACAAAACCTTAAAAGCCTCATAACTTCTAAACGTCAAAAAATCGCTGAACATACATGGGGGTGATTCGGGTACCCCTAGGGATGCTCTATCTCTGGACTTCCGCTTGACACTATTTTTTGGGACACCCTGTATAAAACAGAGTCGTGTTAGTTACACCATTAATAACTCGAGAACGGGTGGACCGATTTTTATGATTTTTGATTTGTTGGATTTCTCTCCGCCCCGAATAGCAGAATAACCATTAAAACAACGGAAACTCTCACGAGAAAAAAAAGTCTGCGCGGACGAAGTCGCGGGCAAAAGCTAGTAGTACCCTATAAAAAGTTAGGATGTTTTGTATAATCCGATGTCTAGTAATAAATAACCGTTCCGATCTGTCTGCCCCCAGCTCATCGAGATGTACAAGCTGGAGGAGGCTGATTACGAGATGAGCTCCAAGACGGAGTTCTTCGCATGAAAGTTCCCCGACCTCGCTCCGCTGCTGGAGCGGCTGTCCTGAGAGGAGGCGGCGCTGCCCGCCACCAGCGGGGAAGCGCCCTCTCAATAGATGTTACTACAGCCAGCCCCCTTCGGTCACGGACGGATGAAGAGCAGTGACCCAACTCGGCTGTGTCCTTGAGAAAATGGGCGTGTCAAATATAATTAGCCGTTTTCAGCACAAATGGCCCGTTTTCAACTGACAGTTAAAAGCTGAAATCAAAGCCCTTGGTAGATGGGGGCTTATAGGCTTGGCCATGCAAGAACCGGGATGTGGCTGTCAACTTTCGCTTACACAGATTAATAATATCTTCAGAAAAAACGAAATTTGAAAGCCGTGAAAACGGCTCATTCACAAAGCATTTCATAGATCGGTTCTTCTATGGCCACGCCTGTAGGCACCAGGGCCCTTAGCCTGTAACGCAATGGCGGGTCAATGGCATCCCGGCAGAAGGACAAAACCGGGCCCTCCTCGTTTTTCTCCTACAACCAGAGAACTAATCCTCTAGAATTAGAATCAAAATATTCTTTGCTGTACTACAAAAACATTAAAAGGACAGACAGCGTTAGCAAATCGTAATTGAAGTCGTCACCTGACAGCCCATTTTGGCACCATTGTGTTACAGGCTAAGGGCCCTGACGTGGCCATAGAAGAACCGGAATACGGCTGCCAAAATCAATCCGTGCTAAGCGAAATTTGTCAGCTGCATTCCGTCATACTTGCTGAATGAATGACTTGGGTAATGAGCTTGAGAAGAAGACGCAAAATCGGCCAGAATGGAAAACTGTTTAAGAGCCCAATTCCCTGATTAGGAATAACAGGAATTGATGATGATGATGATGATGATGATGTAATACTTTGTGAATTTGTGCTGAAAACGGCTCATTGCACTCGCTGTCAAACGCAGTCTATTCGTCTGTGGTTTCCATATAAACCACGGATTAATATATGAATGAGTTTTTATTTGACTGTGATTGCAAGATTGCAACTATATTTGACAAAAACGCACATTGCCTAAAAAGGCTCCCTGTATCTTAGGGAAGAGCTAACCGACGTGAAACTGAGGTACAGTACGGGAGAGCCTGGGTTCAAAATTGCGGATAAAATATATACTGAACTCCATGAACCTCATACTAAGTCACTGCAAAGGTCGATAAGTACCAACCAATGCCATGTACGCGACAAAGAAGCTCCGTCTCGCTCTTTACTACTGGTAGATTAACTGAGTGAGAGAGGTCACTGTATCGCGCGCTAAACTTCATACTAAGATGGGCAGAGTTCAAACACGTGACTGAAAAAATCGCTCCATCGCCCCAGAAGGACAGAATAAAGTGATCTCTATCGTACTATACCATGAGGACTAGAATACAATGTTTACTATATCTACGGGGTGTCCGGAAATAAACGTATGTATCGATAGAAATATATTTTGCAGTAGGTAGAAAAATAAAGAAAAGTTATTAGATAGAATTATGACAGCATTTTGAATATTGAAATGATAGCATTTTGCAGATTTTTTCCTGACACCCTGTAATTTTAATTTGTGTAACAAGTATTGTAATGGTAATCGGGTAAATTGCAATTAATTAGGGTCAAATTATTTATAATTTTAATATTAAAAAGTAAGTATGTATAATTATAATAACATACATTAAAATTTAATATCAAGAGGAAAATCAAATTTTAATAAGTACATATTATAAAAATATGTAATAACCACATAATTTCGCACTTGGACATATAAAATAATTTGCAAAATTTTAACATACCTACTTTATAAAGTATCAGTTTAATTTTGTGTTAATGAAAAAAAAATTAGGTAAAAATTATTTAAATAACGAAATTATTGAAACGAACAAAATTTTTACATCTTTTTTTTAGTTTATAATATGGTGTAGGTATTGTATCCAAACAAACGTGATATTTTCGGCCTTTTCCTTTTCATATAAATAATGTAATGATCATGGTTATATTGAGAATAAATAAGGTATACCTACTGTTCATTTTACGGGTTAAAGTAAACTACCTATAACTTAAATCACAAAAAACAATCTTCTACATACCGAATTTTCTTTGCAATAAACGCAATAATCTAAGAAATGCCTCGGAGATATGTTATTTTCTCGAAACAACTCTACAATATTCACTATTCACGACCGTGAATATATTTATATAGAGGGTGTTAAAAGACCGCCAACAAAGCGGGAAACCACGTATTGTCCTCATCATAAGGAACATTTTTTCCTAAGGAACTATGCCTGGGAAATCAATGGTTTTCGAGATAATGAGGTTTAAACTCAGACTTTTCAAAACTTTTTTTGCAGAAATGTATTCAGTATCTAGTTGTTAACATACTTTCTCAAGAAGCCATGTCAAAATTACGAATATTTCTTACAAAAAGCGACGTTAAAATTGCAACCCGCAATGTATTCGAAACATCGGCACTTCAAGCTTAAGTAACATAAACTTATACTACGCTTGCGCAATATGACTTCTGTGCGTTACACGTCCATTGCGTGATAAAATATTTTTCAAAATTATAACCTTAAAAACCAAAATCATTTCCCAGCAATAATTTATCGAAAAAGTACTTTGTTTTGGTGTCTAGTATGCGTGGCTTTCGGGTCTGTTGGCGGTCTTTTAACACCCTTGTATTAATACAGGATGGATTTTTGAGACGGGGCCGTAAGAGCAAGTACCCTAACCGTTTTAGTTACAGGAAAACTTTCTTAGGAGACCTTCCATAACTTTTTGAGATATTATGAACTGCATTCACAGATTTTGGAAAAAAAATACGGTCAGCGAAACAAATGCTAAAATACCAAAATATTTTTTTTTAATGAAAGAGGATCGCCTCTTTCATGTAGAGATCAAAAGACTCTAAGGAGCCAACTAAGGTTTGAGTACTATAAATGTCAGAAATTTACAAAAAGTTTTCCCATACATTTTCTGTGGAAAAAAATCTGTTTTTATTTTATAATGCAATTTGATCCTCTTTCGTGTAGGGATCGAAAGTCTCAAGGAGCCAACTGAGGTTGAGTGCTAGAAATGACAGAAATCGGCAAAAACTTTCCCCCGTACAAAATAGGTGGAAAAGTTTTTCGCGATTTATAACATTTCTTGTACTGTTAAGGTACCTTCCATTACTGCCCCGTCTCAAAAATCCACCCTGTACCTATACTATATAGTTTTACGATAATATTCAACAATACCTTGTTCGTATACATAGACATAAAAATAATAGTTTAGATGTAAATCAAGATCCATAATAAGAAAGAATAATTAACAATAAAGAGTTGTTTTGCAATAAATATTAAGAAACTTCCGAACTATACTTGTGTAAGCTTTCACTGTTCACTGTTGGTATAAAATAAAGGGATCAATACCCAAACATCTTTCCTTCTAAGCTTAAAAGGTGTTATTTCATTCCATTTATATATTTTGAACTCTCTTGTGTATCCCTCTGCTGGCGTAGGTCTCATACATTCGCGGAAAATACGACTAGAAAAGAACTCTCTCTAGAAGGCAAACTTTTACAGGGACTACCTTCAATGCTTCTATATTTTATATACAAAAAAATGCAATTCCGTTGAAGCTAAAATGAGGAAGTAAAAGTACCTATCTACGTTAGCGGAGGCTTATAATATGACATTATAAATGGTCATATATTCAAAACCATTAGCGGACCAAGCTATAGGTACTATCGCATTGTTATAAATTAACTTTATATTTAAGTGTAAGTTATCTCTATGTAGATGTGTAATCAAAATCAAGTTTTAGCATAAGAATATTGTGTAAGCCAAAGAAATCTCCAAGTTTGAATCATGTCATTGTCACGGTATATTAGTTAGGTAGGTTTAGGTATTGCTGTACTGGACTCTGGACTTAAGTTGTCAATATATTAAAATTTATGAATTCTTAATATTTAAAATAAGTCGGTACATATTTATAAAAGGAATATAAAATATTATTTTAGGTGCCTCGGTACTTTGAATCGTATTCTAGTCAATTTTATTTATGTAAACATGTTTAAACATTGTACCTATTTTAACATACAATTTATGATCTTGTATTATTGAATGTTGCCAAGATGTCTTTTTCTCTCTTGTTTGACCGATATTTAAGGGTACCTACTACATTCATAAAATCATAAATATTATAACGATTTGGATATAAAAAATAAAGTGAGATAGTCTTTAAGGTTTTCTTAAACTTTACATAAAACCGTGTGTAATTTTTTCGTATTTTAGGGTGTTGAATTAAAATTGATTATTGGAATTGCACTTTACTAAATTCGTATCATAGTGGTATACATGAAACATTATAAGTATCGAAACATTTTAGGTAATAATTAAATAAATAATTGTTATTTTAAAAAAATACGACATTGTCAAAAAAGAAATACGATCGTTAATGTAGTTAAAAAATTTAAATGTGATACAAAAAATTTGACTTTAGATGAAAAATTGGCCTATTAAATATTTCTGTAGTACTTATTTCTGAATTCAATTTATGTATTATGTAGAATTTAGAACATACCACTATAGTAAGATATTGTGACATTATTTATTTCTAATATGAGCACTTATTTGTCTCAATGGCACCACATGAACTAATACATAATATCATAATCAATCAGCACATCGTATATTTCCTTGTCAGAAGAGACCGCTTAGTTATAAGTATTGAAAGACGTAAAGCATATATTCTAAATTCATTATATTGAACATAGTAGTGTAACCATGGCATATGGAAACAAATTCGTACTACTTTTTATTGGATGTGGGGAGTCATTCGCCAAGTAAAGCATTACTTATAAGAGTGGTGTTTTCCAACATCCAATAAAAAACCGTCTCTAAATCATACTTTGCTAGTTGTAAAAATGAGAGTAAATAGACACAATTTGTATCCAAAGATTTATTTACTGTTTAAAAGTACAATAACTAAATTATAACTATTATAATGATAGTGTTGCATATTTATTTTAATCTATTATCTACACTTAAATAAAAAAAATTGTGAAACTTACGATGACTTTAAACTTCTGATCTTCTTCTTCTCCTTGTACAGGCTCTCTGCTTGGACTGTAAAAAGATAACATTATGTTTTTTTTTTACACATGTTCTAATGGAATAATTTTTTTTTTTGTTTGGCCGGCACTTTGGAAATAAGCAAAAAAATATATGTATGGGAAATTGAGGTTTTTCAGCCACCAAAAGTTGGTGGCCCCACTTTAGAGGCTATTCTTTGGTGGATCCCTGCCCTATGACATGAATGTGGAACACCTCAGGATCAAGAATGGCTACAATATAATCTGTTTCTAGGGAAGGCAGACAACACCCATACACAAACCATATAGTCATGTATAAGCCGTGTCAATAAAGAAACAATGTGAAAATGGCGGCTTATACCTATGGTAAGGTCAGAAAAAGAGGTTAAGAATGTACAATTTCTGTTTATATAGCCTTTTTAAATTTTCATTGATGAAATATCATTCTATCATGCTTTCTTTATTATTTAGGTAATTGTTTTACATGAAGTTTGTGTGTCAGTCTTTATGAAAATTAGATCAAAAGTATTGAAACGTAATAAATAATATAATCCTCAACAAATAATAATACTTAACGAAAACAACGGTAACATAAATTATAATAACACAATTTTAGCGTGTTTTTAATAAAAACACGCTAAAATAGTGTTGTTGTTGTTGCCCAGCATATGCGACTAATCAAGACTGCCTAAAATGACTTTGCTAAGGCTGTGTGAGTATAGATGGAGATATGATCAAACCGAGAGGATGCGAATGTCCGCCATTTATATGTATATCAATTCTTTATTGACACAGGTTATCAGGGTTTCTCTATCCTCCTAACGCCCAGGTTTTTTTCGCCCAAGTAGTGCTAGACGCTCAAAGTACTTTTAAAAGGTTCGCATGGCAGACGCCCAGAGATGTCGACATTCGAAAATGTACTTAAAACTGATCATAGAAAAGTGGGATTTTTTTGAGTGGATAAAGGATGTGTAAAGACGGTTTTACGCTAGGAAAAAAGCCGTAATGAAACAACATTTTAAAATGCATCTGGGTCGCAATCACTAGTGGAAATGAGTTTTGTATTTTCGACAATTTTAAAGTTATTTGAGTGTATGTACTGCAGAACGGTTTGTTTTCACGAAACTATGAGGTAAAAATTTACAGAAAACAAAAAATAATAATTTTTGTATTTTTTCATCGAAATCTTTTTTTCAAATCTGCCCATCAACCAAATAAATGGTAATATTTGTCTAATTTTCAAGTAAAATTGGCATTAAATACTATTTAATGTATAGCTGAATAACTTACCTTTAGGGTGAAAGTAAACAGCACTTGAATAAATAAAGTAATGATAACAATATTTTAAATTTTTGTTAGAGAGGTGCTCAAACAGCTCTTATTGTGATATATATAAAGCCCGCAAGAGTTTTAAAAGTATAGCAATGTTACGTAGCGCATTTTTTTTTTAATCCCTGAATCAGTGTTAATTCATGGATAATTTAATTTATTATATTATATATAACATATATTTTATAATATAACAACTATTTACGACCCATAAGCCTTTTAAAATTTAAGCAAATGTAGGAACCCATAAGGCTTTTAAAATCTAGGGTAATGTCGAAACCCAGATACCTTCCACAAAGGTCTTCTTAATTTAAGAAGCTATATAAAAAAAACTATTGGGATCTGGTCGAAAATCTAAACGTTTTATGAAAATATACTTCATCGGTACCACTTTCAATAATAAAAAAAATTAACAATATAGCAAACTAAACTGTAGGTTAGATGAGACGTCATAGGTGAAGTGTAACTAGGTGAAACGTGTTTCGGCAAGGCGTAGTGAACCCAGCAAAGATGGCAAAGAAAAACTATGAATAAATATTCATGTTTACGGCATGCCTCCACCTTCAGTCTTGTTTCGTCGAAAATGACAGGTGAAATTTGATTCTGTTGGCACCACTGACTGTCCATCGACAATACAGACATTACCGGAAATGTTCGAAAACCAATGTCTATCATTCCACATGAAATTTGATACGGCGGATGAAATCGAACTGAGCGCTGGGCGACTACCACTAACTTGTAGAAGGATTTTTTTTATGCCTTTGTGCGCTAGGAGGCTATAGCTTACATGGCTGCATAAAATTGTTCAACTCTGCTAAGTCTTTCCGCCTTCCCTGGTGACATACTATTTCACGTAGGTTCGATACTTACTGAAAGGGTCGAAACGTAGTTGCTCTAACTTGTCAACAAGTCGCTCTCTGATGGCAACGACCGTATGGCCAGACACCACGCTTTCCATGAGCACCATCACGAACCTGAAACAGGGTACATTTAAGTCTTTTCTAAATAATATAAAATTAAGGCGCTTTCGCGTCTTCCTACTTGACCCACCAACCTTTTTTATCCGAAAGCAACTCCTAAACTACGCAACAGATTTTGATGCGGTTTTCATCGTCAGTTACCTACATATTTTTTCACTGAAGGTTGATAATACTTTTTTGGGTCGCTAGTCCTTCCATTTATAATATTTAGCACGATCAATAAATAATAAGAGATACAACATAGAACTCTGAAATGTGTCTGGAAAAATAGAGGCCCAAATTGCCTTTGGGAGCTTATTTGCTCGTCGTCCATGCAATTAAAGTAAAACTGTACACTAATGCAATAAGGTTGACATTCGAATTTATATTAGACGTACGGTCCAAATATGTTTCGTATTGTTCTATTGCTGATATCTTTTGTTTCTGTGGGGACAAGTTTTTATTGTGATTTTATACGTTTGGGATTTTGTTCGGTGATAATAAGTTTCTAGGTTAGAAAAAAATATACTAAGAAAACATACTTGCTCTTGGCCTTTTTGAACAGGACATTGGTGAGAAACATCGCTGGAAGGTAGAATTATCTGCTGAAGTTATTTAAAACGCTTATGTATTGGTCGGTTCTAATTTTATTAAATTTTTTAGTTTGCATTTGCAACCCTCAGCTGGCTGTGTCACTTTGACAGGTGTTTTCACAGAACACAACTACATTAAAGTGTTTTGTTTTGTTTGACAGACACACAGCACAGATTAGTAGCAGGCGGCTGACAAAAATGTTGCCATAAATAACAAAGGGCAAAGGCAGAGGCTGGTAACCGGCGGGTACAACCAAAACATAAACGAAAATGTGAAGGGTTCATGGGGAGTCGAAGTGATAGTTTCATAGGAGTATGGGAGGCAGGCCGCATGCCAGAGGGTCATGGACACAAAGCTTGTGGCTCACGTTCAAACTTTAAAAATTGTCACCTAAGTAAATTGTCTCATTTTAGTCACCTACCAAGATACTAAAGTAAAGTAAATCGTCGATCGAACGAACATACATAATACATAGACATCGAACGAACATACAATCGCCGACCGTACGGCCACAATCTCAGATACCCCATGGCAGCTCTTATCGCGCGCGGCATAAGGGCGCCAATCGAACAAAAAGGGGTATCTGAGACTGTGGCCGACTGTACTACATACTTATAAACAGCCAACGCCGGATTGTTCAAGTGGACTCGGACTTCGGAGTCGCTCATAGGTGTTTCGCTTCACTCGCTCGTTTACGGAATGGGCGTTTTTCTTATGGTGAAATATTATTGCAATGGCTGAGAAACTAGGACACTGGGGAAAATGACAATCCCGATAATTATTATTAATTATTTTCGAAAAAATCGTTTTTATGCGGTTAAAAAATTCGCTCGAGAGTCGGGAGCAAAGAGTAGTATAATTATACAGGGCGTCCCACGGCGATGCCACATGGAGGGAAAGTACCTTAAATATTGTAGATGGAACATTTTACTGAAAGACAGACATTATTTTAATTTAAAAAACAATTTAAACTGCATTCATAGATATTTAAATAATTACATGGTTGAACCGGGAATCGAACCCGTTACATGAGAAAAATTATTATCCTGTAGTTTTATCATACCGATCGAAAGGCTTCATGATAAGGATTATATTTTGCCAAATAACATAGTGTCAGAAATAAGAGGAAGACCATGAATTTTAACATTTACCTGGTAGTATGCAACAAATCGAGCCGTATCCTGAGCCGAAAGACGCGTAAAATTTTGTCCATCGCAATGCGGCTGGCTGATTATAAAGAAATAATTCAAAAATGTGTTTCATTTTCATACTTTTATTCTTTTGTTACTGTCATTTTCATTGATAAATTGATTAATGTTGTATTAAAAATGTTAAAATTCATGGTCTTCCTTTTATTTCTGACACTATGTTATTTTGCAAAAAATAATCCTTATGATGAAGCCTTTCGATCGGTATGATAAAACTACAGGGTAATTATTATTCTCATGTAACGGGTTCGATTCCCGGTTCAATCATGTATTTATTTAGATATCTATGAATGCAGTTTAAATTGTTTTTAAAATTAAGATAATGTCTTCTTTCAGTAAAATGTTCCATCTACAATATTCAAGGTACTTTCCCTCCATGTGGCATAGCCGTGGAACGCCCTGTATAGTAAAAATTCGACCAAAAGTCGGGACAGTACGTGCAGCATGGTAAGCCCGAGATAGGCCCTTCTCTATGCAAAACTGTCAACTTGTCGGTCGGGCTCGAGTTGGCTCTACGCCAACATGGCGATGGAGACAAAAATACAACATTTATATTAAAATGGCAATAACTACTTGTTGCTCGGCATGACCCTAATCGATTGCCATCTCGAGTCCTGCCTGCCATGCTCGCACAATAGACATAGCACGTCTGTCACTCGAGTTCGAGAGAGTGTCAAAACGACCATGCTAAGCATACAGTACGTGCAGCATGGTAAGCCCGAGATAGGCCCTTCTCTATGCAAAACTGTCAACTTGTCGGTCGGGCTCGAGCTGGCTCTACGCCAACATGGCGATGGAGACAAAAATACAACATTTTTACAAAAAAATGCAATATCTACTTTCTGCTCGACATGACCCTAATCTATTGCCATCTCGAATCCCGCCTGCCATGCTCGCACAATAGACATGGCACGTCTGTCACTCGAGTTCGAGAGAGTGTCAAAACGACCATGCTAAGCATACTGGAATAGCCGTGGTTTTCCCACCTACACACACACTTACTTTTTTTGTTTTTTCACAGAATAAAATAACCATAGACAAACCACCGCACTATACCAGTATTGCCACCTTATTGGAATTATCATTAAACCTAGTAGTTTAGAGGCTTGTCAGCAAGCTTAGCATAATACTTGGTTGGAGCGTATCCATGGGCCATGGGCTTCAGTGCCGGATTAGCCCCTAAGCTAACTAAGCAATTGTTTAGTTAGGGCATCACGTCATGGGGGGCACCAGACGGGCCCCCCACGGGCCAGCCTAGCGGGGCTTGCCGCAAGCCAGCCAGGCGGTAGGTAGGATAGCGGAAGCGCGCGCTTTTCTTCACATTATTTCAAATGAATGTGAAATTTCGGGCCCGAAAGTATACATCGATTTCATTCTTATATATTCTTATTCAATAGACTTGCTATCGAACATTTTATTAATAGGACAAACGCGTTTTACTTTAATATAATAATCTCGATGTAATGTTTATAGAAATAAAATTGATGTTTAGGCATATTGCGCGCGTATTTATAAAGGATTAAAATAATTATAAGGGTAAAGTTGGTGATTTCGGGAGCGCTGCGCGTGCTTTTAACCTATTTGTTCGCTTTTGTGTCCACCCTCGAACACAAGAGGGTGCGCAGCGACTCGATAGGGGTGACCGAGCGGCTGCGATTGAAGGCGGGCGAAATGTGGTTTGCTCCTTCTGTACGGGCCCCGCGGCTTCTTCCGGCGAATGCAAAGTAACGAGGGGACTAGCTAATATGTTCAGCAATGCAAACTCACCGAAAAGCAGGCACGGCGAACGCGTAGAAAATAGTTGTATGCGGGATCAAAACAGTGAGGCACAGGGTTGAACGACAATGATGGTAGTGAGTGAGATTGGGCGGGGAAATTAACACAAATACACAGATTACAATAATAACAATACGAAATGGGTGATAGTGGGTCAAAATATCAATAAATACAGAGGGATGGAGCGAATTACAAATTAAAATAATAGAGCGAAAATATTTGTGGGCGAAAAATGGGGCGAGAAAAATGCATCTGTCAAAATATTCGAAAAGAGCGCGGGGCATAAAAAAACAAAAGAAAAACGTTCGGAAATATTGAAGTAAAAAGAAAAGTGGCCAGTACCCGGCAATGCAGTGAGGTCGCATTACCGAACACTATTTGTAAAATTGTAACGAAAGAAAGAGTAAAAAATCGGTAAATTTTCGGGCGCACTGCGCGCACCTTCGGCTATCCACAATGAAAACCCGACTATTATATTATTAAGGGTGCATTCAACTATTTTTGGGGTGCGCACGTTTTGCCTGTTCACCCTAAAATTACCTATTTAATTGTATGTTTATAGGTTTAGAGTTTAGTGTGTGCATAATCAGCGATTTTTCGAGCGCGCTTCGCGCGCGTTACTAAGGAATACTTTCTATGTGGTGTGAAAATGTCTACTGAAGGGGCGCCAAGAGACAATACCACTCTACCCTGATTATGGGCTAGGGCTGGCGCTGGATAGGGAGGCCCACATGCGTGGATTGCTTAGGGCTTAGGGCATCAAGTAGTCTTAATCCGAGACTGATGGGCTTATAACTCTAGCTATCTCACTCTTTTGTTTGACGTAGAATGGGATGGGTAGAGTTATAAATCCATGGATACGCTCTAACCCAATCTTATGCTATCCTTGCTGGTGACTTTGGGACAGAACTTGGGAGTTGGGAGTATAAAAATCAAACATCTTTTTTTTAATAAAATATTTTACAAGGTGTTATAAAAGATCCTAACTCTTTTACAGGTTAATAGCACCCGGTGATAGGGATCACACCGAAAAAACTTTTTTTACAGATATATAAACCTGTTGAGCAGGTAGGTATCCTGCAAAAAGAGTTATAGTTAGAGAGCTGGTGACCAATCGAGATATTTTTTCGTACAAGGCTAGGAGTTGGTAGGCTGATAGAGTAGACTTCGCTGAGTCTGGGAAAAATATTTTTTTGGCACGGTCGCGGTTGAAAGTTAGATTTTTTCGACTTTGAAAGTTTAAATGTATGGGTTCAGTATTTTTTTTTTTTGTCGTACAAGGCTAGAAACTTATAGGTTAGTTGTTGAGACTACGTTGAACAAGAAAATATTTGTTTTTTTGGCCAAGCGTGGTTGAAAGTTTGATTTTTATAACCCAAAAATTCACACTTTCTAGGTTATAAAAAACAATATTTCTACCGCGTTTGGCTAGTAATAAATAGTGATTTCGTGACCAGCGGAGACTAAAAAGGCAGCCTAAAAACTCCCAGCCTTGTAGACAAAAAAGAAATGACTCAACCCATACATTTAAACTTTCAAAGTCGAAAAAATCTAACTTTCAACCGCGACCGGACCAAAAAAATATTTTTCCCAGACTCAGCGAAGTCTACTCTATCAGCCTACTAACTCCCAGCCTTGTACGAAAAAATATCTCGATTGGTCACCAGCTCTCCAACTATTAGGCCCGGTTTCTGAGTTGAGAAATTCACTAAGCAAATGGGTAAGTATCGTCCTGTCTCAGCAGATTTCTCACAAAAGAGCGTGACAGAACGATACTTACCCATTTGCTTAGTGAATTTCTCAACTCAGAAACCGGGCCTTAGGATATTTTGAAACACATTGTGTAAGTAAAAAGGCTTAGGTTAATTCTAATGTGCTTGTTTTGTTCATACTAACCAGGATTTTCTTATATTTTAGCGATGTGGGACGAATCGATTGAAGCCAACTTTTTATGGATTCCGTAGGAAAAATAAATTCAATAGTGGTCGCGAAAAACACTGGGTCGCGAAAATCAATGTATGGCAACCCCGCATCCACCAAAGACAAGAAAAAAAAAAACCTAAAAAAATGTCCGCCGGTCTGCCGTTGCCACGTATTTGACGAATATTTTCGTAATTTTTTACCAAAAGTGATACTTTGAGTTCCAGCTATTTTATTACGTTTATTTAAAAACAATCGCATGGGCTAATAGAGTATAGTTTTTCATCTATCGATGTAAAATGTAAAAATATCATCGTGTTCTGTTACAATACAAGAAGCTGGTAACATTTGAAAAACAAACTCGTGTGATGATGAACTTGTGAACCGGCGCGTTCCTGTTGGCGTTTGCGAGTGAATTTCAGTTTTTTGTGTTCGTTCTTTGTTCATTTCCGATGTCGCAAGTGAAATAACAAACTCGTTATAGTGTGAGTTTCAACAGTATTTTGTTTTACGTAGTGTAGTTTTTGTAATAAGCGAACAATGAACAACGAGATGAGCGTGGAGAATGGCGGCGGCGACGCTAATTCCAATGTGTCACCGACCAAACTCATGGTCAACTACATCCCCGAGCTGATGACGCGAGACATGATGTACGCGCTGTTCTCGGCCATGGGCAAGATCGAGAGCTGCAAGCTGATCGCCAACCGCGGGTACGGCTTTGTGGAGTACGAGAAGCACGAAGACGCGGAGAAGGCGCGCGCCGCCTTCAACGGACTGCTCATGCAGGGCAAGACGCTCAAAGTGTCGTTCGCGCTGCTCAACCCCGAGAACAAGGTGAGCCACAAGCCCGACACCGAGTCCAACCTCTACATCAGCAACCTGCCGCCAGACATGACGCTGGAGCGACTCAACGTGCTGTTCGGTCAATTCGGCGTCATCACGAACAGCCGCGTGTCGCAGGGCATCGGCTTCGTCTGCTACGAGACGCGCCCGCAGGCTGAGGAGGCCATCAAACACATGAACGGCACGACGCCCATCCCCGGGGTCGGCGCCATCGTCGTCAAGTTCGCCAACAAACCTAACGCGAACAAGAACGCGCCGCGCCCGTCGCCGCGCGTCGTGGGCGCAGCGCCGCTCGCTTACAACGGTGCTGCGGCGGTGTTCAACGGTACCTCGCCTGCCGCCTTCAACGGAGCCAACCTCATCGGCGCGCGGGCCTCCGCCTTCGCGCCCGGCTTCCCGCAGGCCTCGCCGCCGCCGCTGCTGCCCTCGCCCGGCAAGGCGCTGCCCTTCATCAACAAGGGCCAGCAGCGGTTCAACCCCATGGCTGCGTCCAACCACTCGCCGCTCCCGCTGCTGGGCGCGCCCGCCAGTCCCGTGCCTATGCTCAGCGCGCCGCCCGCGCCGCACCAGACCACCGTCTATGTGTACAATATCGGTGAGGACACGGAGGAGCTGGGGCTCTGGCAGCTGTTTGGCCCCTACGGTGCGATAGACTCGATCAAAGTGATCAAGGACCCAGAGACTAAGAAGAACAAGGGGTTCGCGTTTGTAAACATGCGGGAGTATGACGAGGCAGCGATGGCCATTCAGGCGCTCAATGGGTACACGCTCAATGGACAGGTTTTGTCAGTTAGCTTTAAGACGCAGAAGAGAAATTAGGTCGTGAACGGACGTTGCAGACGCCGTCTCTCTTGTGATCGTGCTGAGGCCGAAAGCTTAAGAAAGATTTTCATTCCAATCTCAAAATATTTTTGTAGTCGAGACGCGAGATCCTCTACGTGCATTTCAGATTAGTCACATAAGTATTTTTGTAAGATTTAACATAGTTTTATATTCGCGAGAGCGCGGCATGACTATCTGTGAGTTTAGTTGGCTTGACAATTATCATACATACATTATATGTGTACTTTTATCTTATGATATGGTATTATATTATTGGACTATGATGAAGTATGGTATTATATTATGGCTATATCTCGACCGGCGGTCGCGCGGGCTTCGCTCCCGGCCTGCCGGCCTCCCGCGTGCCCGCCTTCACTGCCAGCTATTTTATTTTGTGTAAAACAAAACCATTGTATGTTTTTTACTCTTTAATAAATTTCATGGTTCAATAGAGTGTATTGTATATTTTTCTCTATTTTTTTCACTATATACGGTTTAATCCCTACCCTTTTTGTGTCCTTATTTACTTACATACTACGTATATTGATAAATAATGGCATCTAATATTTGTGGCAGTAGTTAACATGTACATTATAATATGTAATTTTTATGTGTATCTTGTCTGTGACTGACCCGCTCCAGTGTGCTTGACTGCATGTTGTGTTGTGAGAGAACCGAAATATCTTTAATTTGTTTATGTTATCTGCTGTTTATGGCCTGCCTTGTTGATCAGTCATTATGTTGCATTACTTATTCTATTATTATTTTTGGCACACATACACAAGTCAGGCCTCCTAATTTCATGTCAGAATGTTACGGGTTGTTTAATGTATTAACTTAATAATTATTGTTTTACATTGGAACTTGAGATTGTTAGTTTAAAACTCTTGATTTCACCAATAGTCCTTAACTTTTGGGACTTTAATTGTAAATGTTTTTTTTTGTAAGTGCGAAATGGTTGGATACCTACTGTGACAAAGTTCCATAAAAGTTAGGGAGCCTTGCTTAACGCAGCAATAATCTCCTTAATCTGTTATTGCTAGGGCTTCAAGTCCGCTAGTAGGGTAATGAGTAGTGTAGAGTACTGAGTCGAGTGTTTCTACAAGGAACTTTATTATCGTAGGGCGCGGTTAAAGAATACAATATAGCATGTAGGTAGGTATGTAAACAAGAGATAAGATAAAAAAAAAAAAAGCCGTTCCAAACAAAACAATTAAGTGAATGAAAATCCTAAAATATGGGTTACTAGTGATGTACTTGAGATTGAGACTGCCACAAATAATTATGTAGTGTAGGTAGGTAGTTAGGAGTGATGGACGCTCGCCCTCAATGCCTCGGCGGCTTTCGGTAAACAGCGGCTTAAAAGCAGTGAAAGTAAATAGAAAGTAAGTATTATTATGATGTGTCATCTGAAAGGTGAGTAACTAATTATATTATTTATTTTTTTGTACGAAATACGGCACGCAAATTCTTTTGTGTATAAAATTTGCCCAATGCAAACTAGTGTAAGAGGTAGCTGGGTTCTTTTTTACTGAACGTTTTGATACGAACTTAGCAACACATTCAAATTCAATTTTGGGATTGGCTGTAACTTTTTTTATTGCTATAAAATTTCCAATTTCAAGCACATTAACTACAATATTATTACCTACATCTTTAGGTATTAATGAGTTTTAATGTAGCAGTTGCTATAGCATTGTCACAAGTTCACAACACGTGCCTTCGGAGTGAGGCATATTGTAGTATGATAACATGGTATTTGTAAAGATAACACGCTGAACAACTGTTTAATCAATACCTCAATGGGTTGAACGTACGTGTTAGTCCCATTTACATACACAGTTCCTACAGGAAAACAATGTCCCAGGTACTGCAGCGCCCATGGTCTCTTCACCCATCTAGTGAGAGTGAAGATGCCACTGGACGCTGTATAAATCATCTCATTACGTAGATGCAAAGGCCTTAGTTTTTTCCTACAGGAGCGTAAACGTGTAGGCAGATCTTGAATATACTCTCCCTGTGCGGATAAAAATACAATAAATTAGGCCCTGCGACGAACAAGCGCGCTGTGCGTCGGCAAAATGATCGTGTGCGGACCCAGACTGCGACAGTCTCCGGTCAATATCCTTGAATATCATCTGTCCTTCAAACTTTACGTAAAGGTCACCGCGGCCGCTCGCATAGTCGCTCCGACTCTCCGCACACCAGTAGAGATAGCAAAAACCACGCGAATATACATTAAAATGAGGACTGGGAGTGTTAGCAGACTTTATTATCAAGAGTTTCGCAGAACGCGAACGCTCAATATGATAATAAGCTCTCGGAAACAGGTTGGCATTTTTTTTTTGCGAAGGCGTCTCCGAATGCCTGCCTACTGTTAATTGACCTAGACTTCCTGCTATAAAATGCGTATCTCATAGTTCCATTAAACTATCGGTAAATAATTTGTTGCCGTGCCAAATTAACGCATAATACATAGAGACGGCAGTAAAAACCGCGTCGAAAATATAACTTGGATGAAATTCGATCTAAATAGCGGCTGTCTCGATTTTAACTGCCTAAATCCGTTAGAACTGGATTTCCGTATAGACCGGGTGCCAAAGAATGATTGAATAAACCCAACGATTTTAAAATAGTTGTATTTTCAATGATTAAAGTAAAGTAACTGAGATGAGAAGTTTTTCCGAATTGACCGAGTATTGATATCGACATACGACACGTGTTGTGTTACGCAAAACCTGTCTGGGAAAGCTACACGAAATATAACCTGCCTATGCCGATCCATAAAATGTCTGGTGTTTGAACTTAGCCTAGATGAAAAATCTTCGCTATTTTCTGTCTGACCTTTTACAATTACAATTTAGGCACAAACAGTACAAAGTCACCTTCATTCATTACATATTTTATGTTCACCTGCAGTGCAGAGTAACATACCTACAGTGAACCTTTTTTTGTTGCAAAGTCGCTCGTAACGGGGACGAATAAGAAAGACCTGCCGCATACTGTAACAGGTTTGTTTTGCCGTCGCGTCGACTGTACATTTCTCGCGATGATAAATTATGAATTGGTCCTCGGGGCACAATAGTGCCACTACGCAGAACATCCTGTTCAAGGTTATGTCGCTTGGCAACTTGCCACGGTGGCTACATACATTTTGAGTTGAGGTAAAGAATTTAGGTCTGACAAGCTCAAACATCTATGGGTAGAATAGCGTGACGTGACTGTGTGCTTAGCTGGTGCGTTTATTTATCTCAGGTGCTGTCAGCGACACGCTAAGATATCCCATGAAGGCTAACCGCGCGGGGCATAAGTAGGTAAAGGCCCGGTTTCTGAATTGAGAATTTAGCTAAGCAAATACTTAACCATCGTTCTGTCACGCTCCTTTATGAGAAATCTGCAGATACAGGACGATACTTACCCATTTGCTTAGCGAATTTCTCAATTCAGAAACCGGGCCAAAGTCCATCAACGTCAATAGCCGTGTCCACACCCGATGATCCATGTGTTAAGTCTGTAACGCAATGGCGTATCGATGGCGTCCCAGTAGAAGGACAAAACCGGGGTTTTCTAGTTTTTCGCCAACAACCGGCGAGCTAATCCTCTAGTATTAGGATATTCTTTGCTGCACTACAAAAAACCATTTAAAGAACCGACAGCAGTAATAAATCGTTATTGAAGCCGTCAACTGGGAGCCTATTTTGGCACCATTGCGTTAAAGACTCAGGCCCCAGAGCGCTCCGAGCGGCACGGCAGGCAGGAGCGAAATCTACATGTATAGATTTCGGCATAGACTTGTGTCATAATTCTATGGATTTCGGATAATAATCAGTCAAAAAGGGGTATTGCAGCGCTGACCGTACCTATAACCCGTGTCATTAAAGAAAACATTTAAGACGGAGTTAAAAACCTAGCGTTGTCTCGATTTGACTGTATTAATTAGAGCGAGAGGGCGAGTGTTTTGAAGTCCATCCTAAATGTTTTCTTTAATGACACGGGTTATACTTAAAATTATAGGACTGTTGTTGTGTGTGTGACCCCAACTAATAATGACCCTAAAAATAACCAACTTTCACTGTTAAACATTGTAACATTTTAATCCATCTACAGATGGACGAAGATTCTACCTATTTTTTTTTTTTGCAACAATAAAATGATGTGGTATTGTACTGTCTGTACTGATCTGTAGGAACGATGCCTAATTCCTTTCGAATTAGTTTTTAATGAGACCCGATGTCGCGGAAAACTTCAAAACCGTTCACGCTCAAAAAAGGACACATTCATGTCATTGAATTCTCGCTATACTTAGGTTCATACGTATACGTCATTAAGCATGTGAAAAGCCGTATCTTTAAAATACCATGTTGTAGGTAGGCAAATAACTGTACTGAGGAATGCAGACAGACGTCGTTGGTCGCGGCGAATTCAGACACAGGTCCGACCAGACAGCCAATCGACGCCGCCCTCCGCAAATGACGGCCAATCACAAAGCCGTACTACCTATTAGTATGATAAATTAATAGCATGTATATCCTGGGGCCTTAGCCTGTAACACAATGGCGTATCAATGGAGTCCCAGGTAGAAGGACAAAACCGGGATTTATTCGTTGTTCTCCTACAACCAGCGAACTAATCCTCTAGAATTAGACTCTTATTCTTGCCTGTACTACAAAAACATTAAAAGGACCGACACTGGTCCGACAGCATTAATAAATCGTAATTGAAACCGTCAACCGGGAGCCCATTTTGGCACCATTGTGTTACAGGCTAAGGCCCCTGTAATGTGTGACGTCTTAAGAAAGCAGAGCAGGTCTTTCGTAATCTTCGCTTTCGTCAAGAGTTGAAGATCTGCGCTGTCGCATAAGTTGGTCCTTCGCGAGCCGGATCTTTTCCAGACCAATTAATCTATTAGTGAAAAGTCTGATCCACCGGGTGGAATGCTGACACTTTCAGATTGTTCTTGGCTTAATGCCATGTTAATCGTTTATTTGAGGACTAGAATGATTGGAACCTGTTTTGGTAGCCGAAGGCGGACTGCCTAATATAGAACGGGCCTTGTCTGAGTTTTAACGCCGCTTTGTTATTTTCTCTCCAATTTTCAGATCTGAATTAATTTTGTGATCTCTGATACGTAAATAAAATTGATATATTTATCGCTATAAAGCAGAGAGGTAACGTAATTTTGAAAATATAATCCACAATAACTCTTCAGACAAGGCCCATTGAGGAAAATCATTGCCAAAAAGTATGCATTTTATTTTTAGACCACCCATTATGTAATAAGGGTCGGGATATTTGAACGAAAGTTGAAGAATTTATAGCTACTTAAGAATCACCTGGAGCTCTGCAGCCCTCTCGCTCGCACTTTTCAACCTTTTAATTGATTGTAAGGGAATGGTTCATCTTTGGACGATAAAATATATGTAGTTGCAGACATAGATAATAAAGCTATCGATCGACATGTGGATAAACTTATGATTTCAAATTCATAGTAATTAAAACGTTGAAAAGTGCGAGCGAGAGGGCTACAGAGCTCCAGGGGATTCTTAACTTTATTATGTTCGACTAGTCATAGAAGAATGGCCACAGGATAGGCGTATAAAGATGTAAATTTGAAAAGATTGTGATAGTTCTGGTGATTCCCAGTAAAATTACATAATATAATTAGGCATTAAGATTGGTTCGGTATAAATTTAAAATTTTACTGTGTAGGCTCAAGGTGCATTTTATAATTTATTGTATTTTTTTTAGTTTGTAGATCTGTACCAGTTTTGTTTTTAGAATATCCTACTAATCTTTTTATAGGAGTAAGAGGTTTTTTCTATGAAATGGACCATATTTTTCTAACTATTTGTATGAAACTGTAAAAGTTATGTGATAAGAAATATCTGGCAGTTTACACTATTTTCTTATCACATAATTCATCTACCTAACTCATTAGGTAATAGATAACGTAAGAGTACCTACACTATAATAATAAGTAATATTTTTACATCGCATTGCACTGAAATAGTATTTTAAATCCAGTCCCAAAATGAACTTGTTCTTTTTATAGCACTTAGTAATTTGTTACCTCTCATGATTCCTAAGTCGGGATTCAACAAAGACTTCAGTTTTTAATCTAAACTGTTTGGTGAAAGTACCTACTTAATGTTTTTAATTTACTTGTATTCATGTTTCGATGTTTTTATTGGATAATTTATTTTTGAATTATTCAAACCATGATATGAAATAATAAGACTGCGTAAAAAGCTTAAATACTAATTTTATTTGTCGATTTAACATACAGATGTAAGGCATCCTCCATCTCCTGTTATTGGCACACAAAACCAGCATTTTACATTTTTTCGATATAAAATATACGTTACTGAGCGTAAGTTAAATTAAAATAATGGAATGTAAACTTTACAATATGGAATGCCCAAAGTTTTTGTTAAAATATAAAACAATATGTTCCTCAATAATATAAAAAATAAAATTGCCAGAATAATAAAATATCAATTTTACAAATTGTCAAGACTAGACTGTTAAGTACTTCGCGTCGTAAGTCAAGATAAATATTTACAGTGTCGTTTAAATAAATGAAATTAAACTAAATTGGACTCGTTGATTTGTGACCAATTACTGTAATATGCATAAAGTCCTTAAAATAATTTGGTTAAGATTTGGTTTGTACTGAATAAATCTCTAGACGCTGCAAACTGATCTGTATTGCAGAGCACCAACGTATATTTAACTTTCACTTGTGTCGAAATGAGCCCTAATAACAATCATGATTACTCGTATAGTAAGATGTCAACCAGGACAAATTTGTTGCAAAACACTGGGTTGTATTGGCACTGGCATAAAATCCATTTAAACAAATTCTAAAGCCAATTTATATACAAATTATAAACTACTAAATTCATATTTTAAAGGTAAGTACTCAATATGATAATATTTATACATATTATATCATTCATAATTTAATTAAAAACCAATACTGCATGAATACTGCTTATTATAAGTTCATAAAAAAGAATGGACGCAAATAAATTTCAAATTATTGCACAAAATAAAAATAAAACAGTTCAAGAAATATAATAAAACCATGATTGGAATTCACACAAAATACTGGCCGCCATAATTTTAACCAGCATGCACAAAATCTTTACAAATCCATCCATTGACTGTTTTCATTCATACCATTCCTGCTAACTTTAGGCACTGGTATCATAATAATATCAAAGCTAATTTCATTACGGATATACCTTATCATTATAATATAATACGTATATGCCAATAAACTGTATATTATATTAAGCATTTCGAAAGTAGATTTTAACTGAACTAAGTGTATGATTTATGTTTTATTGGAATGAATATATTAAATTATAAATCAAGCCCCCAGTTGTTAATTTGAAAAAGCTCAGTTATTAAATATTAATTTAGAAGGATATGCAAATTTTTATAGTTACATATTTGTGTATGTATGTATAAATATTTTAAGATAATTTTGCAAAGTTCCGACTAGTAATTCAACTAATTCACATCTTAGTAAATTAGAAAATGAAAAAGCTGCTATATGACTAATCTAGTCTTACGTTAGTAAAAAATACTAAATACCTACCTAAGTTTCAATTGTATTTGTACAAAAATGCATACACTCTAATTAATATTGTACGTGTTAAAATGTTACGAAATTTACTTTCACACATACTCGTTAACTATTTATTTATTACACACTCATAAAATCATATTAACATGTTAGATATAAGTAGGTACTTATCTTTAAACGCAGATTTACAAAATGTTAAGTCAGAAATAACTTTTTGTACTATTTTATTTAATACATATAAAATCAATTTGAGTAGGTATACTATAAACATAGTAATAAGTAGGTAAATGCCAAACAGATACGATAAGAAGATATAGGTACTATAATTAATGCTGTATGAATCTGCTAAAAGAGGGAAAAGGAAATAAAAAAAAAATTACGCATTTATAAATAACTTCCTTTGGACAGTCGGGTAAAAAAGGTTCTAAGGCTTTTCAAAATATGAACGCGGAGTCTGCCATTATCGACTTTGGGATAAAAATTCACTAAAATATGTACTTTGATAATTAATTAATACTATTTCGTGATACAACCACATGGAAACCTAACGTCATCGGTATTTACATTTATACATGTCGAATCTTTGTGCCTATAATATTGTTCCTCTTCACCTAAGTAGATAGTTACCTACATACAGCGAGTGAATGGTTGCATATGGAAGTGAAAAGGTTGCATATGGAAGTGAAGGTGCTGAATTTATACGTGATTTAGCAATTTCGTTTACAAAGAGTCGCTGTTCACTGTTATGTCTTTTTCCGCAACGTGAATCATTGCCTAAGACCAGTCCCGGCGGCGCGACAACGACAAAAGTTTTTATCGTGTTATCGAGTAGCGCTTTATCTTGCTTTAGGTATGTAGTGAAATAAAGCAAGATGGCGCCTTTAGTCAACGGGATGAAAACGTGCCGCCCGGGCACAGACACACAAGGGGCGAATGCAAAAATCCAACTTTTTTTTACCACCTATTCCTACAATGGCACTATGTAAATTTTTATTCTATGCTCCTCGGTGTGCACCCATAGGTATCCATTTTTTTAAATTATGTACAGGACTACGCGAAACCTAAATAATGAACACAATCGCAATGCTATACGGCTTATTGCAGTCCTTTCACAAATCACAATACCTACCTTAATATGATAATAACTCAACTGTAGAGATTCTATAAACTAGTGGTTCGCCCCGAACTATGAACTCGCGCCCCATATAAACTTAACAACCCCATATCTCAGCAACCCCTCGACCGATTTGGCTCATGTTCGAACTTAAAAATTCTCTTGGCCTCATTTACCTGCCTACCAAATTTCATGACGATCCGACTAAATTTACTCAAGTTATCGTCGAACGAACATTCATACATACATACATACATACATACATACATACATACATACATACATACATACATACATACATACAAACGCCGGATTGTTCCAGTAGACTCGGAGAACTTCGCTCGCTTCGCTCGCTCGTTCAAATATCTCGCTTTTTCAACCCAAATTGTGAAACTTCTAATTCAGTATTTATTTATTTTTTTGCTACACTTCGGGATATGTTGGCTTTATGTTCCCACTTTCCTTAAAACCCAACTATTTCCGAAGAAACATCCACTGATATCTGTTAAAAGCCACCGAGATTTCTCTGTACTCTGTAAGGCGTGAAGTATACAGAAACGGCATAAGGCGTAAGGCGTAAGGCATACGGCGCAGAGCAGGCGTGGAGCAGATAAGGCATGAATTATACAGAAACGGCATAAGGCGTAAGGCGCGGCGCTCTCCTCTCTCTTTCTCTCCAATACATACTGGGATGAGTTTGTTTTATTTCAAAGTTACGTACATTTGTGAATTTGTAGTAGCAATACCACTCGCTAACGGTGAAGGAAAATATCGTGAGGAAACCCGCGGCTTAATTGGCTCCACACGTATGACTTGTCTTTCCTGTGGGCTAGGCCGACTAAGCTCTTAGCATAGTATAGGTGCTGGGCAAGCCTACTCCATATAAAACAACTGCAGCGCCGAGTGGTCTCTTCACCCATCTTCTGTGAATGAAGGTGCCACTGGACGCTGGATAAATCATCTCATTATGTAGACGCAAAGACCTTAGTTTTTTTTAGTACACTCTGACGTACTGTCGTGTGTACATAAAATTCACTATCGTCACGTATTTTCTGCTCCTACTGTATAACAAACGGCGTGCCGCTTGCGCACCTCTCCGGTCGCGCCTGCTAGCGACGCGGAACAGGCGACGAAACGGCATGCCTTCGCCACGCCGCTTCAGTATAATTCAAAACGTGTCGCCTGCATACATTTTGTATTGAAATGTTTTGAAGCGGCAAGATGCCTGCGCCGCGCCTTCACCTTACGCCTTTTCTGTGTGGTTCAGGCCTTAAGGGGGCGTCCATTAATTGCGTGCAGCGTTTAGGGGGGGAGGGGGCCGAGGCACTCAATCTCAACGCACCCAATCTCACGTGGAGGAGAGGGAGAGGGGGGGTTGGGTCTCGGCAAATATCACTATTTTTTTCCCAAAGGAAACAGTCTAAAATTGGGTTAAACCTAGTAAAAATGTTTCTCCATATTTTTATATAGCTAAATCCTAAATAATAATATTTATTGCGGCAGTGCGAACGCCTAAAACTCCCTCGATTGTTTAGCCGCCAACGGCCAACCAAATGCGGGACATTTTGAAAAATCTCACGTGAGATGGGAGGGGGTCGAGCCAAATTTCACGACATCTCGCCTAGGGATGAAAAATCGCCAAAATCACCTCACGTAATGGCCCGTTTTCAACTGACAGTTAAAACCTGAATTCAAAGCCATTAGTAGATGGCGCTCATAGGCTTGGCCATACAAGAACCGGGAAGTGGCTGTCGAATTTCGCTTACACGGATGAATAATATCTTGAGAAGAAGCTAAATTTGATAGCCGTGAAAACGGCTCATTAATGGACGCCCCCTAACCTTTACGAAAATGAGGGTCATTCTACAAACCCAACATAACTTGACGCGACGCGTAAAAGCAAATAATATAATCTAGATAACGCAAACTAGAACCAGTACTCTTATGGTGCCGAACGAAACATCTGCCTACTGATTAGTTGACTGTTTTAGTAACTTTCAATTTATGTATTAAGGCCCAGTAGGACGCACAACTAGCGCCGCCAATGAAAAAAAAATCATATCTTCTTTTTGGATGCGTTTTTTACATCAACGCGAGGCTTCCCTACGAATGCATTCGTAGGTAAGCCTCGCGTTTTAATCGCAGGAGTGTTTTTAGTAAAAAACGCATCCAAAAAGAAGATATGTTTTTTTTTTCATTGGCCTCTCTAGTTGTGTGTCTTAAACGGTTACTAGAGTACACTCCGATTTTATCGTGCTATCGAAGTAGCCCGCTTTGATTTACATAGTCAAAACAGCGCTAGTCAACGAAAACTTATGTGGCGGTTCCGACTGGCGGTCGGGCCCGGTAGCTTTGATACATTTTATTC
The DNA here is from genome assembly GCA_949319315.1 of Zelleria hepariella. Taxonomy (NCBI): domain Eukaryota; kingdom Metazoa; phylum Arthropoda; class Insecta; order Lepidoptera; family Yponomeutidae; genus Zelleria; species Zelleria hepariella. Next base: position 19,282,550 of record OX439381.1, read on the forward strand.
GGAAAAGTATTAACAAAATATATCATGATATATCATGTCGATAAGAAGCGTTCCACGGCTAACTCGAAGCGTATTTATTTATAGACATCGCTTAGGGCAGCTGTACACATGCACATTACAACTCGGCTAGAACAAAATGGGAGATCTTAAACCGTGATTTTTTAAATAAAAGTAGAAATGACGAATAGTCTTTTTCTTTCTAGCACGGACTGAGTGGTTAACTATAAAATGGAAAATATTTTTAAGTCAACTGCAAAAAAAGGTATGATAAAATAGCGAACGTATCCGTTAAATATTTCTCTATGGTAGGATTGGTTTTGCTAAGCAGGTTTCGCGCCTATCATTCAGTATTCTCTATGCATTCTTCCCCTTGTTTGTTCTAGTCCCAAGCCGAACACGTCCAAGCATGTGTACAGCCGCTCTTATACAAGATAGTCGTCGAACTTTTTGAGCCTTCGCTACGTGTGTCTGGAGGGCCGCCTCTCCAGCTGCCCCTCCATCGTCTCCGGACTGAAGCGGACCCTGGACTGCGAGCTACTTGACGCGTCTCGCGCTGAGACGTAAGAACTGTCAGTTTCACTGGTTAGACTATCCGGGGGTGTGGGGTTAGTGGGCGTACCACCGCCGGAACTGCCCCCGGAGACACTGGTTTTCTTGTATTTTTTTAAGCTACTTCTTAGCTTCGTTGAAGTGAGCTCCAAGCCTAAATTCGCGGGCCTATCCTCGCTTCGCTCTAGTGACTCGTGCCTGTAGTAATCTCGGGGCGGCAAGGAGTAGTCGCTGTTTTTTCTGGGATACTCGGGAGGCGGTTTCGTCGGCGTCCTGTAAGTTTCGGTCTCGAGCCGCCTCTCTATCGGCTTCGCAAACTTATAGGGCCGCGACGGTGACGGTGAGAATTCGTCGGGGTGACAATTCGACGCGGAAGAATTTGAGGGCGTCCGTCTATGACTTAGATAGGTGGCAGGAGGCCTGTAGTCTGGGGTGGGCTCTCTATAATCGTAGGAGCATTCGTCGTAGCCGTAATAGGGATGTTTGACGGGCTCACCTCTCTCGTAGGGGTAGGCTTCCGCCCTGTAATAGTAGTCTCTATCCTGAGAGGGCGAGGGTTGGAAGTTCTCCCGGTAGTTGTGGTAGAGGTCGGCTATGTGGTCTGAGGCTGAGGAGGACGTCCGACGCGGCGAGGGCGTGGCCGGTTGTGTGGAGGTGTAGTTGGTGCCTAGTCCAGATGTACCGGAGAGAGGCTGGGCGGAGTGTCCGTAGCCCGAGGAGGAGGAGGGGTGCGCGTAGTGTGTCGGCGAGTCGGTGAAGCGGATGGGCTTCTGCTCGACGGCTTGCACGCTGGAGATCTGGAAGAGGGAAGGAAAGACATAATGTACACTTTTTGTAGATATGTTCTACAGCACGAACTCGTGCTAGAGAACATGATAAAGATTTTTAAATGAATTGAGCAAATAAAAAGTAAGAGCAAAAAGTAACAATTTGCTCAATTCATTTGATTAATTTATTCGATTAATTTGTAAGACTAGTAAGAATGAGGTTCTAAAATTCGCATCGACAGTTACTTGGCCAAGAGGTAGCAGGTTCAAGTCCTGTGCCGAGCGAATTTTTTAACCTTATAAAAATGTTTATAATGTACTGTTTCACTAAATCCGCTATAGCCCACCCGCTTGGCCCCCGTTGGTGGACATTAGGGAACCAGAATATCCCCAGCAAAGGAATGCAGCGGAGAATTAATTCAGTGGGGCTTTGGATGAAGCGGTAGGACGGTCGATGGCACAGAATTAATTAGTCGACAATCGGTGGATGAGTAGACCAGAAAGAAACTCGATGATATTGGAAACACAGAAGACTCGCTTTTGAACCAGGGTTGTCATAGACTAAATACGCTTTTGAACCAGAGTTGTCATGAAAAGCGAGAGGCATAGGTCCAGCAGAATAGGCATAGGTGTTAATGGTCTATCCTTGAAATTAAACATTTTTATGATTTTGTACACACGACAGCACGTCAGACTGTACACTTTTGTTGTAAAGTTGCCCCTAACGTAACCGAGGAGAGTGTAAGCGTCGACGTGCTGTCGTGTGTACTACCTATAATATTATTATTTAAGGATAAAGTTTTATGTATTTTTAATTAGCAATAAATATTTTTTTGTTTTTTTTTTTATCTTTTTTTTCTGTTTTTTTTTTTTAGAATGAGGGCTACCGCGCTCAGATTTGCCGCTACGGGCGCTAGTGTAGCGCGAGGTCCAAAATGACACTGTATAGGCTACGCGGGTTTATTTATAATTTACAATAATGTTGTGAGTATTTTGCAGTACCTGAGATTAATTATGGCAAATAGTTGACGTTCCGGCTACTGACTAATGCTTTAAAACAGTTTTATCTTCCGGAAAATTGTGTTCTAATTTTTTTAGAACAAAGCGGACTTTCTCGATGTATTTTATTGGTACAGTTTTAAAGTAGGTATTAAATATTATTTTAACGTAAGTAAACTTTTTTTCACTTACTAACTTGAAGAAATATCTAACTTTAAGAGCTATACTTCATGAATGACCTTACTCGACAGTGGCGCCAACTAGTGAGCAGTAAAACGGCAGCCCTCATTGTCTAGTTAGATAGTAGAAGAATAGACTTACCGGCGACCCTGCTATGGAATGCAGCGGCGGCCTCAGATGTCTGGTGGGTCCGTGGTAAGTGTTGTGAGCGTATCCGTAACCCTCGTACACCACGGTCGACGGCTCCGGCTCCACCTCCGTTCTGAAATGGACAGGTGTAAGAGTGTAAATGGACAGGTGTAAGAGTGTAAATGGACAGGTGTAAGAGTGTAAATGGACAGGTGTAAGAGTGTAAATGGACAGGTGTAAGAGTGTAAATGGACAGGTGTAAGAGTGTAAATGGACAGGTGTAAGAGTGTAAAATACCGAATGTTTTTTTGTCGCTGAAAGCGGGAAATTATACACTGCTGGACTTTTTGTTTGAACACTTGAAAATATGCGCAAAACAGTCGGTTCCCAGCACTAAAATAAAATACGTCGGTTGAGAACCAACTTTTTAACCGACTTCAAAAAAGGAGGAGGTACTCGATTCGACCCGTATTTCTTTTTTTTATGTTGTTACCTCAGAACTTATTTCTACGTGAATCGATTTTTATGATTACTTTTTTTGTTTATAAAGGTATAATTCCCATGTGGTCCCATAAAAAATGGTGAAGATCGAGGAAAGACGAGGTCAATACGTGCGGAGACAACTAAACCGCTAAGAAATACAATATATTGAATAGAGTATGGAGCGTATAGACATTAGACCCCATAGGTAGGTAGTTAAAGTTCGTGTCGATAAGTAGTAATCCTCACCTTCACCAACCATCACTAATCCCTGAGCTGGATATATATATGTATGTAGGTAACTGACCAAAATAACCCTGTAGGTGTACCCTGTATGGTGGCCTGGAATGGGTCGACGGTAGGTGGGTAGACCGAAAGCTCGATGGGTCGATGGTCAAAACAGCGGGAGGACAATGGACGAGATTGGCATTAGACCGAGGGGGTTGGCGTAAAAAGGACGAGGCCTTTGCCCAGCAGTGGGCTTTATTTATGGGCTGGATAGATAGATATAATCCGCGCGCGATGGGAATGGGATGGAACCTTGTCGAAGTCAATCGAAAATATACTTTATTTTACTTTGACAAGGTTGCTTCGACGCGAGTTTGCTTGCCGCGCGCGTCTCAGTTCCAAAAGGTCGCATCCCATTCTCATCCCGCGCGCATTAACCCTATAGATGTGAATGCCAAAGTACCTGTGAGGTTGTAAGGTAGGGTGTAGCGGACTGACGTTGGACACCCGAAGGTCGTAACCCGCCGCGACCCCTCCCAGCAGGGTGGCCATATTGTACAAGACCATCTCGATAAGACCCGGCTTCTTCACTTTCGAACCTGTAATTTGAGAGGCTCGTAAAGTACACATATTAGCAAAAAACGTATCCAAAAAGAAGATATGATTTTTTTTCCATTGGCGGCGCTAGTTGTGGCTCGGTTTGGGCCTTAAAGACTAAAAGAAAATTGTAAATAATAAAAATTAGGTACTGTTCTTCTTTCTTCTTCTTTTTCTTTTGGTGCCATCTCCTAACGGAGGTCGGCTATCATTACGGCCACTTTGGCCCGTGATGTTGCGGCTCGGAAGTTTTGTGTGGCTTGTGTTGAACCATTCTGTGAGATTTTGGAGCCATGATGTTTTTTGGGCGGCCAGGTCTTCGGCGACCCTGTATTTACCTGTAGGTACTGTAACCAGAATACCATGTGGACTAACCTTCGGTAGTATACAGGGTGGGCATCGGGACCCGCGAGGAGCCGGCTAGAGGGTACTCCGGGCCCCACTCCTCCGGACTGAAGTCTGTGTAAGGAACAAAACAACCTAGTGAACGAGAAACGTTTACCAGTTAATGATGGCGTGCAAACAAACGAACAACCTGAATGTATAATACAGCGTGTTACAGATAGGTCGTCATACCAAAATTATACAAGGTGTTAAAGAAAAGCCCTGTGATAGTGAAGTCGGTCACTTAACTCACCAATAAAAACAACGTTTACTATAGGATCAAGAACGAAATCTCGAAAAAAAAAAGAGATGTCACTTGCTAAAATTACGTATATTGAATTTTAGCATGGAACAGCTGATATTTTTTTTCGAGATTTCGCACTTGGTCCCATAGTAAAAGTTGCTTGTATTGATGATTTGATCGACCCTCTTCTGTATGACAGGACTTTTTAGTAACACCCTGTATAAGTAACTTTTACTATGGGGATCAGTTGTGAAATCCGGAAAAAAATATCAGCTGTCCCATACTAAAATTCGATAGGTAACCGCAAAGACAGTGAATGTGTTAATTTTATATCGGTGGAGTTAAAGAATGAGCTGAGAGAGCAAGGCCCGGTTTCTGAATAGAGAATTTTACTAAGTAAATACTTAAGTATCGTTCTGTCACGCTCTTTTGTGAGAAATTTGCAGAGACAGAAAGGTACGTATTTGCTTAGTGAATTTCTCAATTCAGTAACCGGCAGCAAGACTCCTTATATTTTTGTAGGATTGCCTCTGCGAATATCACAAAGAATGCACTCAAATAATGAAGTAGCATTATTGCGGTCAATAAATCGATGAATAAAAAAAATAAAGTATAAGTCTCAAAATCTTTCTAAAATAATAATAAAATAACAAGCAGCTTTCGTGAAAATAACATGCTTAATAATGCCCATATTCTGAAAAGCTGTGTTTACGAAGTATACAGTTTAGTAACAAACAGTTAATTTTACTCGTCACTAATCAACTTTTAAGAATTTGGGTATAAAGTGCTTTAAAATCAAAACTACACATGCCAACAATTCATAATAATGAATCAAATAAAATCACAAACTCACTAATATTCAAAATCTATTATACTTACTTAGCTTATGTGCAAAATAGCTTGAGACACTTCCATTGTTAACTTCCTCATTAAAATAATTTTGTTATTACAGTTTTTTGACTTATTTTCGATACCTTCCCTTATTATTTATAGAGTGAAATAAGCAAAGCCAGTTTTCTTAGACTTAGTTTAACTTTTTTAGCCCTTCACCGATTTGTATCTTCTTTTCTTTGCAGATATATTTTGAGTTAAAAAAATCATCAATGTACCTATTATTTATTTTCATGAAAGATTGTTTATTTTTGATTCGGTATAAGTGATTTTAACTACTCAGTTCTGATAAAAATGTTAAGGAATGGTTAGTGCCTATAATTAGTAAACCCATGTTAAAAAAATACACCAAAAACGATTTATGGAAAAGGTTTATTTGATATATAAAAAGAGGATCAATATTAAAAAAACCAGATCACCAAGTAATTTGACTTGCAATTTTAGTTTTTAATCCTGACACATTATTTAAAAGGTTTGTTTCAAGTGGGAAATTAACTTTCATTAGTCGGTTTTAAGAATCAACAATATAATTATAACATTTGGAAGCCTCTTCTATTTGTTTTTAATAATAATCCACCACCGTTTTCAGGAACATTGCTGTAGCAAAATGACACAGAGCGCGAAAAAATCAGTGAGAAATCTGTAATATACTTACAACAAACTTTCTAACTACATTTGTTTGGAAGTCCATTTGATATTTTTGCATCTCTAGAGATCTTTGTGAATTACGTAACTAAGATTGCTTTTTGAGATCGAATTTAACTTGCATGGCGTATTTTTTGGTGTGACCAAACACTAAACAACAATACAGAAACGAAACGGCAAATAAAGATAATACTGTGCCAAAAAAATATCAAAAGGACTTCCATAAATCTGAGTTGTAAAATGAACAAAAAAGTAAACATCTGAAAAAGCGTGCCATATAAAATATGGTGAGAGAAAGTTCAGTATAAACTAAATAATAATTATGTAAGTACAACATATAAATAGATATAAATGACTATTATTTATAGAATACCGACAGTCCCAACTGTACCAAGTCCACATTTACTTTAAAAAATGATAGAAATTTCTCTTAGTTATGAAAAATCTGTCAAAATTATTATGTCAGATATTTGTGGAAGTGTCGGTGTACTAAAATTATGTGAAATAATTGCATATAGTATGGACTGCTAAGCATGCACAGCACTTACAGATCTAACCCTGGCTTGAAGCAAACAGATGCTTAACATAATTTACAAAAAAATCTACTAAAGGTGTACTAAAATTAAATATAATAAGATCAAACGTTTTCTAAGTTTAAATAAACATTCAATATCACACTCAAATCAAATCCAAAACAATATTTCTGAGTAACTTAACACGAGAAGCCGGGTTGTTGTCACGTCACAAATTTCACGCATTTTTAATACATTTGCGCTCTCTTTTTGAACCATTGGATTACCATGCTGCCATTTCATTAAATTTCTTGAAAATTAAAAAGTGACGTGACGTACACCCGACTTAACCACAAAGTTTTGAAAGACTCATCACCACGTCTAGCACGAAGGTCCATATTAAGTTTAGACTGCTCGATACACTGGTGTCTATCCCGCTCTAAGCCTGTGTAGATCAAAAGAGAAAGAGCAGAGTATAGAACTCGACATAGTTCCTGAATTCATAAAGCTTGTCTGATAGGTACGAACTATTTTCAATAATTTGGTGCCTCGGCATGCCTCATGAAGGGCGTAATCGTATGTTCAGTTATTAAGTCAAATTGAAAAAAAAAAAACATACAATGAGTCTTTCATAAACTTTAGTATAAAGATATTACAAAAACAAATTCATACAACCACATTTTTACAATTCCATCCTCGACTTACGTTACCTAACGACTTGACATTGGAAAACGAGATAAGGTGGACATTCAGCCTTAAGAAATTGGAAATAAAGTAATTTTTTTAAGAGAAAGGGAAGCAACTTTGCTTGCATTTTGTATCTAACCGTGATGCAGTTTCTACAAACAAATGAGCGCAACAAAAAAAAAGAAGTAAAAACTTTTTGTGACATCTGTCAACATTAATACTTACAGGGATAGAGAAGATTATCCGTAGATGCGCCTTCAAGTGCAAGCAAGAAAGAAGAAAATAGACTATGAAAACAGTTATTCGGATGCTGCAGAAACGTTCTGTCATTAGGTACTTGTATTAATGGAGCTGAATTTATTCTTACAGTAAAAGTTGTTTGTAAGATGAGTAGTAATTGTGACAGAACGATTCTTAGGCACCCTTTAGGTATAATCATCAGTTTATTTTGGTGAAGTTGACGTTGGCTTAAAATTTGGCAAGATCCTGAAAACAAACCATTTCAATTCGAAGCGAAGTCTTTCATAAAGATTTCTTTCTTTCCTAAGTTCTAAATCATAAGTTTCATTAAATTAATCTAGAGAACCTAGTTTAACATTATTAATTCGTAAAATTATCTAGTTTTGTCGTCTTTTTGTGTGAGTAAAATAATGAAAGAACAAACAAACTTTGTAAAAAAGCGGTACGAAACTTTTGTAAAAATAACATTCTGCATTGTAAAAAAATCTATGTACGTAAGTGGGATATCATTGGAGACAAAATACACTGGTTCTAGTTAAATTCTAGTCTACAATTTAATCTAAAAATAAGTCTTTTTGTTTTTTTCTTTAATTCTTAACAACTACTCTTCAAATCCTTGGAACTTTAGCGTATATGTAACTAAAAACTTAAAACTAACGTTTGGGGTAAAATTTTGTCCTAAGAAACCGGGGTATTTATCAAAATCCTTCGGAGGAAGAAGGATGAAAATACAAAGAAGGGGGGGATTTCTCAAGTTTGGAATGTGTTAGTAGATGATATGTCTCGAATATGGCAACTCTTTTTGTACACTGTCCTTAGGATATAAACATCGAAATAAATGCTCCAGGAAACTTTGACAGGAAAAATAATAACACAAAATAAGGGAGCTTTCATACGACATAAAAAAAATACATAGACCTTTCTACAACTTTGTTTGCCAACTTCCCGGCATTTTACGCAAAGCAATGTGGCGCTACTCGACAGCAGCGTTTGTTGCGTTGTCGTGCCGTCCTATTCAAAGATTTTTAAACGAGATGGCATGTTACTCGTAACAAGCTAGAACAACATCGAATCAGATGTGCGCGTCAAATAGCCTTGTGATTTATCTACAAATGTTAAATGCTTGTGTGGTATAAAACGCTATGTTTTATCGCTAGTATGTTTTATGTTGTTTTATGTAGTAAAATGAAAGCTCCAATAAACAAAACATAGGACAAAAGTAAATAAATGCACTAAGTAGTAGTAACATTTTACCCCAAACAGTGTCCCTGCTTATCATGCAATCTTATTCTAAGGGCTGCGTTTGTCAACCAGGTGGCATTAATGTGACGTAACGTAAGGAAAAAATATTATTAAATAGTTATTTGTTATGCGAGAATGCAAAATTATTTTAAAGCTGTGCCTCATTTACCTTCACAGTTTTGTATAGAAAATGGGCACGAACAAACTCTTTCGTGGAGAAGCGCGTCTAAACGAGGCTCTTCTTTCTGAAGGTTTTATGAACTTTTATGGCAACTGGCCAGTGTTTTTTTTTCTTTTTCTACACCATAAGGCATCGCGTTCACAAAAATGCAGATAGTTTAAATTCGGCTTTTACACGATCGTAAAATACTAGTAACAGCAAACTTTCCGCGCCTGAGAGATGAAAAATAAATTGAAAGCTAGTGTGTTTCGCGGAGCGCTAAAAAGTTAAGCAAACATTTTTACGAAATAGTAAAAATGTTCCCACTTATGTCATCCAGTAGTATTCGTCTTTTGCATTTACCAAGGCACGTATTTTTTCACACACGTTTTTCCATACTTCGACTAAAGCAACAACGACAAAAAATACACTGTTTTAAGGCCTGTTATAAAATTCTTATATGACTGATAGTAATTTTTTTTTAAAACGATTTCGACTGCTAAAACAGTTTTTTGTGTCTCTGAGAAGCCATCTGATAACCACAACTGCAGCCCTCACTAAATTACAGAACGGAGCAGAAACCTAAAGAGTCAGTCAATCATCGGAGTCCCTCAACAGCTCTGTCGTTTCGGAGGTCAAGCTACCGGCGACCGCTAGCAGTCCCGCGAGGCTATTCGACCGAATGCTCTTAAAGAAGTTACTGCTTTTGGGGGGGAGGTCCCCTTGGCTGCCCTTCCTGTCCTTCGGGGACTTGTCGATGTCGAAAACGGTATCGTATTGGTTCGGTAGGTCGGCCGTGCTTCGGAAGCACATCGGGAATCGATTCTTTCGCGGTTCGGTCGCGTCGAGTAGATCGTCGTGGCTGCCGGTGCGTTTCTTGGAGAGTTCAGTTTTCGGTTGTCGCCCCTGCGACTTGGACTTGCGTTGCTTGCGCTTGTGCCTTGGTTCCTCGACGGGCTGGAGGATAAGTTTCGTACCTGGGTAGTGGTGGTGCGGGGCGGTGGGCGGCAGGTCTGGTGCGGACTTGCTGAACTTCTGGTGCGGCCGGGCGCGGGCCGCGTGCGGCAGGGGCAGGTGTGAACGCTCTCGCTGGTGCAGCGTGGAGGGACCCCACGTCTTGCCCTTGACGCCGTCCGCTGGCACTGGAATACGGAGAGAGGCGTTCGGGGTTAGGTTTAGAAAGGAATCCGCTAACCGTATGAACCAGGGGCCTGAGTTTATAACGCAATGGTGCCAAAATGGGCTCCCAGTTGACGGCTTCAAATACGATTTATTAATGCTGTCGGTCCTTTTTATTGTTGTTGTAGGTAATACAGCAAAGAATATTCTGACTATAATTCTAGAGGATTAGTTCGCTGGTTGTGGGAAAAAAAACGAGGAAACCCCGGTTTTGTTCTTCTGCTGGGACGCCATCGACACGCCGTTGCGTTACAGACTTAAGCCCCAGGAGGTGGCCAGTTTTTGGCCGTTCAATGTTCAGTCATCAAGGGCCTCTGAGTTGGCTCAAATTGCAACTTACGGCCAGATTTGATTTTTACATATTAGACAAGAACGTCGCTTCAAGCAAGTTACGTTCGTCCAGCAGTGAACCAATGTAAACACTATAGCACGTCGACCTTTACACGATAGCACTCTACTCGGTTACGTTACGGGTGACTTTACAAAAAAGTGTACACTCCGACGTGCTGTCGTGAGTACATCTAGAAGACAAAAAGAAGACTATAGGAGTAGCGGATCTCTGCTACAAAATCTTGCCGGACACATACTTCTTCTGAAGTAGCTTCTGGTTGGTCCAGCTTTATGCAGGACACGCGATGCAGGATCCGTAGCTCCCTAGAGTTGTTAGTAGTTCCGTGCGTCACCGCCAGGTGCCGCTATAACTTACACACGATGGCCTTCATAATGGCGGGCGAGCCGGGCGGCGTTCTTAGCAACGGCAACCAGTTGCTACGTTTCTTGAGCGTGCATACTAAGGGAACAGATCCAAGCTAACATATTTGGCCGTTGTATTTATACTAGCCCCGAGAAAAACTTTGCTGGCGCGATGCAGGATGGTGGTAGTTCCGCGCGTCACCGCCAGGGGTCGCTACTACTTACACACGATGGCCTCCATGATGGCGGGCGAGCCGGACGGCGTGTCCTTAGCAACGGGACCAGCCCGGTTAGAAGCCTTAGCACGCGGGTCATTTTGTCTACTCTCAACTGTCACCTTAGCCACTTACGTACTACTGAGGTGACAGTTAACAGTGGCTAAGGTAAAAGTAGGCAAAATGGCCCGCGTGCTAAGCCTACAGGTCGCGCGACTTCTATCTACGCTTACCCGCGAGATACTCGTTCTGTTCTGTCTATATTAGTGGCATGTCCTCCTGCGAAACGCGATTGAAGTCAACTCTACCTTGTCACTTGTACATTGCTTTTGACACGCCATAGTCGCCTTTGACACAACAAAAAAAAGTTTCATCCGCAAGAGAGTCAATTCTACAAATACCTAACAGTCGCGAAGATTAGCCATGTTAGCGTGTGCGACATATTTCACGTTGGAATCTTTTCGCACCGCGAATGAAGTCGCGCTGCTCATCATAGACGGGGCAGGGGTCGCTATTACTTACACACGATGGCTTTCATGATAGCGGGCGAGCCGGGCGGCGTGTCCTTAGCAACGGCGACTAGCTGCTTCACGTTACACTCGTCCTCAGAGGGACGCACGGTGAGAGTGTGTCTAAAGTCCACGGGAGATGAGATCGCGTCCTTGCGCAGGAGCTTGAGGCCGCGAAATTTGCCTGCGGACGAGAGAGGGGGAGAGTTAGTAATATGTAGTAGTGGCATCGCTTAACCAGTGTGAAGAGCCACGATGCGTGGCTTGGCGTACGCTTTTAGATGCAATTATAGCATAGTAGTGTCGTGTCACTACGACTACATGTAGTTTGCGAGATGGAGTTTGATTTGATTGAGTTACTTAATCATGTCGGTCACGGTTGGCTCTGCGGCATGTTGACTGTGTCACACTCATCCATCGGTTGGCTCCGCGGCATGTTGACTGTGTCAAACACACCCTTCCTAGTATTGAGCGGGGGCGGTTGGATCTGCGGCATGTTGACTGTGTCACACTCATCCATCGGTTGGCTCCGCGGCATGTTGACTGTGTCAAACTCACCCTTCCTAGTATTGAGCGGGGGCGGTTGGCTCTGCGGCATGTTGCCCTCAAACAGCAGTATGTGGAACTCCCGCTCCTGCACCTTCTGCTCGCGCATCTCCAGCTCCTTCTGCTTCCGCGCGAGGTTCTGCTCCTTGCGCTGCTGCTCCGCCTGCACGCGGGTCAGCTCCTCTTGGAGACAACGGAGCTCCTGCGGATTGAAGGGCAGGGTTCTGTCAACGACGGTTTTTAGCGGCGGAATCCAATAAAGTCGGAAGTGGACTCGAGACGAGAGGAGAGTGACCATGCCTGCTGATTAGCCCAAACTCTCTCTCTTAGAGAAAGCTTTTGCCCAGCTTGAGGGTCATGTACACTTGTACAGGCTATATCTTACTTTTTTACAGTTAACGGAGTCGAGTGAAATGAATAAAAGACACATCTCTCCTTATGTTGCGATATAAGTATTTATGGCCAATGATGGGATAATATGCTGTTGTGTTTGTACATTGAAAATTTCAAAAGCTAAAATTAAAATAACAATTGTTGATATTTTGATCAAGAGTCTGTTTATAATCATGTTTGGGAGGTGGTTGGTTCATTCGCTACAGTTCCATATAATGTTATTTTTGAAGATAAATGTATAGTTTTAAACATTTATCGCATGGATCTATTGAGAATGAACCCGTATTATGAAGCTTTAGCGAAGTGCAGTGTAAATAGTATTGTTTGTTCAGAAAATCCAGGTTTATACTTTTAGAGGCAGTGTGGATACATAATGTACTAGTTCGATCTAGTAACTAAGCAATGCATAGTACGAGTATGTTATATACTTAAATAATGTATTACATTACATATTAAGCGGTAACTATCACAACATAGACACTAACCTCTTCGATAGACTTGCATTCCTAAGAGCAAGCATTAGAAGGAAAGTTAAAACATTAGTCAGTAAAGTATTGCAGTGTGAGGATGATTGAGGATGATGAACTACAAATATTGTGTCCCCGAATGTAGAATCCCCTTTTATTTAAAATAACCGGCTAAGAGCTAGTTTGACTCGCGCACTGAGGGTTCCGTACCGCCATTAAATTTTAAGGAATCCTTGTAGACCTAGGTTGTAAAAATAACTTCAAACCACATAAAAAGAGCGCTAGATTCGAAAATTGACGGCTCCATAGAATATAGCGCAGCTTCCAAAGAATCTTCTAAAGCAGTGGTTCTTAACCTTTTTTGGACCACGGACCACTTTGATAATTTTTTTCTTAGTGCGGACCACCAGATCCAAGGTATATCGTGTTTCACATGAAATTGTTTCACCTGTGACCTAAAGTATAATGTATGTAAGTTGAATACAGGAAATTAATATGAGTCGGTTTTGGAACAATGGAACATACACGCGAAAATTCCCCAATTTTACTAAAATTATTATTGAGATTTATTGGTAATTGGTAGGCGATAGCAATGCGCGCGCAGCGGCCCCGAAAATTCACCGATTTTACCCTTTTTAAGCCACAAGATGGCCAGATAATCTTCCGTCAATATCATCAAGATTTCATTTGTTTGTAAAAGCGCGCGCAGCGCGCACGAAAATTTTACGATTTAACTCTTAAAAATCAAGTTTACCTTAGCACGTGTAGTAGGTGCGTGAAAAATGCGCGCGCAGCGCGCCCGAAAATTCACAGTTTTTTCCCTTTTTTATATGATGAAGATTTATTTAGCTATTATTTGAACAAACGCACCCAGCGCGGCTGAAAATTAACTTATTTAAGTCGACATACTATGAGTGAGCACTGATTACTCGATTTTTAAGGGTTTTGATACTAATACAATTCATTATTTTTTGCGTATTGAACTGAAGACTGCAACTTTACATCGGAGCCTGCCGCAGGTTACGTATAGGCTATTTATTGTATTATCCTGTCAAAATCTGGCGCATTCGGTAATTCCTTGGCGCGATCTGCAGTCACGAGGATCTTCGGAGGTTAAAAATATTTTTCAATAGGGAGTAAGAGCGCGCACCAGCGCGCACGAAAATTTCAGTTATTTTATTCATTGTGAACTTATTCAAACATGACTTTCAAAATCAACATTAAAATTTATTGACAACTATCGCTATGTGCGCTGGACTGCAGGACCCTCCCGCGGACCACTAGAGAGGCCCTCGCGGACCACCAGTGGTCCGCGGACCATAGGTTAAGAACCACTGTTCTAAAGAAAGAAGATAAAATTTAACGCCAAAGACCCCAGTAACAAAAATTGTCTGGCCTCAGTCCTCACCTTGTCTTCCTGTGACCTTGTAAATTGTCTTTTTGTGACCTTGTAAAAAGAAAGTTGGTTCCAAATCCATGTAAAAAGAGCGTTGGATTCGAAGGTTATATCGCCCGCAGTAGGTTTAGTAGAAGGTTAAAACTAACACCAAAGACCGCTAGTATCAAAAGTTGGCTTGCCTCAATCCTCACCTTGGCTTTCTTGCGGACCTCCGTGAGGACCTCTTCTATCTCCTGTCTCCATTCATCCTGCATGGTGTGGAAGGACTCGTGGGGTCCGCGCGTGAACTCCGACTGTCTGATATCCTCGAGCTGCTCGAGGATCTCTGGGAAGAGGGGGCGCTCGTGCGGGTTTATCGCCCAGCAGGCTGGAAAGAGATGGTGGAACGGGGTTAGAATAAGTGAGTGAGAAGCATGGCGGATCAGTAGCGGATTTAGAGGGCCCCCCCCTCTAAATCCGCTCTAAAGGGCTCAAGCGTCCCTCGATGAAAAAAAGTTTTGCGTTCTGGGAGTCCATATTTTAGGGCCCCAGAAAGCAGAACTCGATTGCAGAACGCCCCACCGGGCCGGGCACACAGAGCAACCAAAAGCAAACCAAAATTTGTATGCTTTTTTTATGTTTACTTTATCTTTACCTGCCCTCATTGGGTTCAAACTCAAAATCAAAATCCTGGATCCTCCACTGTGGCGGATAATTACGGGCTGGTTTTGCGACCCGACTAATAACAGAGGCGACAGATTTGCTATTGGCACATTGGGGCGGAATACTTGACAAACATATCGCTGCTTCTGCTTACCCTTTGGGAGATATGAACGTAACTGTGTTTTGTAGTGATTAACGATATTGCTGATTTTGGCATAGCCTATAGTCAGGGTAACAAGTCTGTAATGTGTGCTGTTTTTCAGTTTGTTTGCACAAGTTGAGGTGTTTCAGGAAAAAAGCTATTTAAAAATTGCTCTGTATAGAGCCAAGCGACAATGGGTACAATGGGCAACAACATAAGGTACTACACATAAGAGCATAGCAACACACCAGGGCCACAGTCAGACTTTGATATAGACTCTCTGGCCATTGGCTGCTAGTCGTAGTTGGAGCCAGGCGACAATGTACCCAATGGGCTTACATTCCAGTAGTTCCCACCAGGGTAGAGATGATACTTTCTGATGTTGAAGCCAGTCGACAATGTGCCAAAGGGATACAGATTATGGCTGACCTCCATGAGTTTCCGCGAGGATTGAGATAAAGTTTTCTGCTGTTGGAGCCAGGCGACAATGCACCCAATGGTCTAAAGATTAGGGCCTACCTTCCATGAGTTTCTGGAAGCATAAGTTTTCTGCTGTTGGAGCTAGGCGAAAATGCACCCAATGGGCAAAAGCTTAGGGCCTACCTTCCATGAGTTTTTGCCAGGACTCGGGGCATGTGCTCGGGATGGGAAGCGTGAGCGTATTCTTGGCAACACCAAAGGCCACGGTCAGTCCATTGAGTCCCTTGTACGGCGTCTCACCAGTCAGCAGTTCCCATAGCAACACACCGTAGGACCACACGTCCGACGCGTGCGAGAAGGTCGAGCTGATTATCACCTGCGGGGGAAAGAGATGGAGGTGGGTTAGAGAGCTGGTGGTAAGATGCAAACTTAACTGGGCGCCCTTTCATATTTTTCAGACACTACTACTCAAGATAAGAGTTGGAAAAGGCTTCTTTGTCTAACTAAAGGGTGGGCCACGTTGATTGCTTTGAACAAGTTTCGACCCCAATAATACAGAGAACACCAGTGACAATACAGGGGGTTTCGAAAATGTCACAAAAAAATTACAAATACAAGCAACTTTTACTACGGAACCAAGTGCGAAATCTCGAAAAAGAATTCAGCTGTTCCATACTAAAGTTCGATATCTACTGCACCGAAGGCAATGCGTGTCCTTTCTCGAGTATGTAGTTGTAGTTGTGATGTAATTGATCTATTTTCCCAAATTTTTTCGTAGTTCAGCTGCCATTTCTACATTTTATTAGCTATTTCAAAAGTCTGTTTTTATGACAAGTACAATACATTATTGTTGTTTCCAAGGTAGTAAGACTCCAAGACAGTGTAATAATGTAAGTAAATAACAGCTGAAAGTAACCCCTTTTTCGGCGCGAAAAACGCATCGATCTAATTTCTTTCAGGAAATTTCTTTATCATGAAAACTATTTGCAAACCTCCGAATTGGTCATCTACTGATATAAACCAAGTTTCAGTAAAATACAGCCTGTAGTTTAGAAATTAAACCTGAACTACGTTTGTATGGGAAATCGCTGCTTCAGGGCGTTCTTAAGCGACCCCCTTAAGTGTCACAGGACCTTTCTGAAACACCCTGTATGTTGCGCGCCATCGTCGACCTCAATATGAACTATCATGCTGCTAAAGCAAGCTGGTGAAACAGAGTTAGGTCTCACATGGTATTACCAGCAACTTTCCTGTGAAACGGCATGATGGGAAACTTAATCGCGCCATAGATCAAACCACAACAAAGAGGCAATAAAGATGCAAAACATACTCGGGCTAAAAAAGCGTAAAAACAGCGCAGAATGCTAATACGCGTCTCACGCTTAGCGGTAGACAATAATGGGCAAGATTAATGTTGCGCTAACGCCTCCCACTAAGCGGGAGCGGAATAAATATCACACACACTCTGTGTAGGGCGACGCATGAATTGAATGTTTTACGAAGGCTTTACGTTATTATTAAGAGGGCTGTATAGGTACACTAGCACCTCCAATGAAGAAAAAAACTTTTCTTCTTTAGGACGCAAAAAACGGGCCGTCGTTTTCTCAACTTTATTCTTCAAAAACAACACAAAAGACTAGAGAAACGGTGAAGTAACGGCTTTATTGCAAGAGTAATTTCACTCATGCAACCTGTAAAGTAAGTTTAGTTCGGAAATGATGCACTTGCCTCTTAACTAATAGTATTTTCAAGATGTTCAAATGTGTGTGTGCTTTTTTCTACAGCACTGAAAAGGTTACTTGGCTCGGTAGCTCTTCACGGTATGCAAGAGGTTGCGGGTTCAAGACCTGTACCGAGCGAATTTTTTAAACTTAATATAAATCTTTTAGTTTGTGGCGAAGTCAGCTCCACACTCAACACCACAGTATACGATGCCGCAGACAGGAACAACTGGCGTCGCATCGTGCGACAAGGATTGCTCCGATCGAATGACCACGACCCTCAGTGATGAGGATACCGATGCAAGGAGGAGGAGGAGTGTGTGGCGAAGTTTTGTTGTAATTTTGATATTTGACAACCTTGTCTATCACACGATGATGTTTGCGTAGTTATTGTCAAATTTTAAACAAAAAAATCGCTACTCGCAGTCAAGTTTCTTATTTTTTTTATTTTTTTTTCTTATTGGATCCAATACTAAAAATCTTTTCTGGGACATCGCCGATCGTGCATGATGTTTTTCGTATAAATGCCTGTAATTCGAAAACGACTATGCAGGTAATAATTACCAAGACGTATTATTTAATTGAACCAACACACCAAATGACACCATGATGACCGGTTATTAACAACAAATGCCTCTTATTGACTACACACAGTTTATTTACGCCCATAGGTAGACGAAAACGATGTATTTTCGTAAGATAGATCTACGCTTGTAACGTGTTGACTTTGTAGACAGAAAATCAGATCTAGACACTGTTTACCTAGCCAATAAGCCAACATTCGTTTACTGCTAGGCTTACTCAGGCAAGATAGACCACATTCGCTACAAAATTTGTTTCAGGCCTTTTTTTACGTAGCCTTGTTGTTAGTGTCCCACTGCTGGGCAAAGGCTCCCCCACTTGAGTCCAGACTTTTCTGTCCTGGGCCACCTCAGACCATTCCGGCAGATATTTATCGAGATCGTCCCACCAGCGTCTTCGCCATCTGTCCATCTGCTGGCACCCCACCCACCCATTCCGTGGCGATTATTATTTCAGGGCCTTTATTAAAACTAAAATATTAGGCGACACTCTGGCGACAAAACACCCGTTCTTCCCCCCCCCCTACATACGCCTATATACGAAGGCACGAGGCGTAATTTCGTCCACGATCACTGAGTATAATAATCAATGTTAATCGCGATGCATTCGCTTCGACGGAGGCGGGCCAGGCATCGAATCTGGGCCCACCGGTTGACCATGAACCAAAACGACGAATTAGTCAACAATACCGATACGCTATGGATATTCAATGAGCAGTCGCATTACAATATTGTTATGATCACGAGAGAGATTAATTGGCTTAGGCCCGGTTTCTGAATTGAAAATTTTACTAAGTATATACTTAGTATCGTTCTGTCACATTCTTTTGTGAGAAATCTTCAGAGACAGCACGATAGTACAAGACTTAAGTGCTTGCTTAGCGAATTTCTCAATTCAGAAATAGGCAGTTAGACGGCGTATAAAGAAACAGAACTTCGCAAAGTAAACACGATTTAAATAGTTCACAATTTACGGACAGTGACATAAAGGATGAAATCACAAAATAGACAAGGACACCTATCACCCAAAAATCCCACAGGATCTGCGACCCTATCTCTTTAAGTATTTAAAAAAAAGGCCCTTAAATCTGTTGGATGTGATTTTGCAGCGCTAGATTACTCACACTAAATTGTGACAAAATGGTTAAAGTAACCACTAGGAGCCTGGCAGTGCCTGTATGATTATTGCATGGAGTAATTGAACGAGGGAGCTCAGCGAGACCGAGAAGAACAATCACCTCTGGTGGCATCCAGGAGTAGGTACCTGCCGCAGACATCCTGGTGGTCTTCTAAGCCTCTCACTACAGTCCGAAGTCTATGATCCTTCAACCATCTAGTATGAGCGAAGGTGCCACTGGACGCTGTCCTAATCATCTTAAATACAGATGCGAAAGCCTAAGTTTTTGAGCATCTAAAGAGTCTCTTCCAAAACAGCAACCAAGATAGTGCATCTCCTTCATGTTCTAATGATTTACAAATAACTGAGGTCATACTTCCAACATCCAGGGGCCTTAGCCTGTAACGTCATTACGTTCGCCATTGCGTATCGATGGCGTCCCAGTAGAAGGACAAAACCGGGATTTACTCGTTATTCTCCTACAACCAGCGAACTAATCCTCTACAGGGTGCACTCTAAGTCGATAGCGAAAATTTAAGTAGGCTGTCTACTGATCAATACAAACAACTTGTACTAGATGGCGAAAAAAATTGAGCGAATCAAAAATCAGCTGCTTCATACATTTGGCGCAGTACTGAGTCGACCTTTTGTATGGAACAGCTGATATTTTTTTCGCTCCATTTTTTTCGCCACCTAGTACAAGTTGTTTGTATTGATCAGTAGACAGCCTAGTTAAAGTTCCGCTATCGAGTGCACCCTGTAGAATTAGAATCAGAATATTCTTTGCTGTGCTACAAAAACCTTAACTTGGACCAACAGCATTAATAAATCTTAATTGAAGCGGTCAACCGAGAGCCCATTTTGGCACCATTGCGTTACAGGCTCCTTAGCACCAGGTAGGTGCAAACACTCACTTCTGGTGGCACCCAGGCGTAGGTCCCTGCCGCAGACATCCTGGTGGTCTTGGTGGCCTCCCGCGCCAGTCCGAGTGGCCACTTCACCCATCTGAACCATCGTGTGAGTGAAGGTGCCACTGGACGCTGTCCTAATCCTTTTAAATACAGATGCAAAAGGCTACGTTTTTGAGCATCATGGGTGTCTCTTCCAAACCAACAACGATAGTGCATCTCCCTCATTTTCTAATCCTTTACCGATAACTGAGGTCATACTTCCGAGTTCCGACACCCCGCCGAAGCTGGTTGCCACGGACCAGTTAGGTACTTGCCGCCTTCGCTATCGCTTGGGTACTCGTGCCAGTGGCTCATGGATGCCTCCACTGCCTCCTCCCCAGGGGCCTTAGCCTGTAACGTATTGGTGCCAAAATGGGCTCCCAGTTGACAGCTTCAATTACGATTTATTAATGCTGTCGGTCCTTTTAATACTTTTGTAGTACAGCAAAGAATATTCTGAATCTAATTGTAGTGGATTATAGTTTTCTGGTTGTAGGAGAAAAACGAGGAAACCCCGGTTTTGTCCTTCTGGTGGGACGCCATCAACACGCCATTGCGTTGCAGGCTAAGGCCAATAGCGCACTAGCGGCCAGGTCGCAGCGGCCAGTGAGATACACACATTCGTATGAAGTCGCCGTGGGCAGCGCGCACCTGGCCGCTGTAGCCTGGTGCGCGTGGCCCATGGCGATTTCATACGTGTGTATCTCACTGGCCGCTGCGACCTGGCCGCCTAGTGCGCTATTGGCCTAAGGCCCTTGGTAGGTGCAAATACCAAGAACACTCACCTCTGGTGGCATCCAGGCGTAGGTCCCTGCCGCAGACATCCTGGTGGTCTTATAGGCCTCCCGCGCCAGTCCGAAGTCCGTGATCTTCAGGGTCTTGTTCTCTAGCGTGTCGTCAGGGAGGATGTCTTCGCTTATTAGTACTGTGGACAAAGAAGAGGGCATGTTATTGGTGTTACTTAGATACCAATTAAGAACTCGGGAAATGCTTATTTTACTACGTAAAGCAAGATACACGATAGCACGATAAAAAAATCATTTATGAAAAAAAACATACGCTTGGCTTATAATGCTATTGGTTTATTGGGCTATCTCGTTTAAGAGGATTGTTTACCGCAGTATAAATCCTTATAGATAAACATCAATCATAGATTATCTACAGAAAAGATTGACATCAAGATCAATAAAATTTAAAATCGGGTTACAAATTTAGGATTCAAACGTTTTCTTAGTTCATATGTATAGGGGTGAGCGCATTAGGTAAACGACCCTCTTAATCTTTTTACCCGACTGTCCAAAAGGAGGGTCATGTTTTGAAATAACTCCAAACACTTTTAAATTGACAGGTCCTTCACATCCATAGATAGGTGGTGATCTGTGTTCGCATCGCATCATCTACCAGTGTATGAAGTTATTTAAAAACATAACCCTCCTTTTGGGCAGTCGGGTAAAAATATTAAGAGGACGCCGCAGTTCAATCAGCCCAAGTGTAGGTGAAGTAAGATTACGGAGAGCTTTCCTTACGTCACAGAAAGACGTGGCACACTTTTTATTTCAATGCCACGAGGCAGGCGACGTTATAAAACAAGATCCGGGCAAACCGATGCATAAAACTTATGGGAATTCCGCCCTCTTTTCGCAAAATTTTCCGTCCCAAGTCCCAACTTAGGAAAGTCGAGGAAAGTTGTGAGTCTGATACGACTTAACCAAGTTACAAGTTAGTTGGATTTGCTGGTTTATTAGTGATGGTCGATCACAGTTTCGTGTGTAATAACTACACATTACAATTTTGTAACTAGGGTCATAACAATTTTATAACTAGAGTCTGACGCTTCATACAAAAATTGCTTCATACAAATGTTATGTAGTGTTTATTTTTATTTTTTGATAAGATAATAATTAAATTTAAACTATAAATATGCAAACTAAAACTAATATTAAACGAAGCTACACTAAACATAATATTTACAAGTAAAAGACCTGCCGCAGGTCACTGTCCCGCGGCAGTGAGCCCAGAACGCTGGCGACGTTCCCTCTTTGGATGGCCAGGCTTATCCTCTGGCCGAGGTACGCGTCAGCCCTCTGGTCTCCCAAAGCGTCGCTTAAGCGCGCCCCTAGGTCTTTGTATAGCAGGCGCGTGAAATTGAAATTATTTTTAATGTAATGTAAAATGTAAATCTCGCCTATTATGGCCTATCTGGGCTGAAATAAATTTTTATTTCATTTATTAGCTTCGAAACAATCATTGTGGGACCTCTTCGTTGTGCTTGAGCCACCCTTCTTCATTGGTCAAGAGTACAGTATGGTATAGTACGGTGTGTAGACCAAAAGGTATTGTATCTTACATCACACACTGACTGACTTGGCACACTTTTTATTTCAATGGCACGAGGCGTGCGCGTGGGCCGCACGCATCCACGTGTACGGAACGTAAGGAGATTCGCAACATTGTTGGCTATGGTGAAATACAGGAACACACGACAGCACGTCGACCTTTACACGCTAGCACTCTACTCTACGTTACGGGCGACTTTACAACAAAAGTGTAAAGTCTGAGGTGCTGTCGTGTGTAAGGCACGATTCCAACTTTTTGGAGGTTGTGAAGTCAGCTGCGAGGGTTAGTCAAGTGTTACCCACCCACCCCTTATGCCCCCAAAGATATTCAAAATAAGTATTAAGACGTGGCTTCGATTTTGTTTAGCAACTTCATTCACGCAAGTGGAAATGTCACCCGAAGCAGAATCGAAATAACAGTAAAAATATTATGTTGCGATGCAGCAGTGGCGTTAGAAGTTCCGGCCTGTTTTGATTGTTTTTGTCCCTTTTGTTCCAGACAAATAAACTTGAATAAAATAAAATAAATATAAGCTACATTTTCTTTTCATTGTTTAAGAGATAAAGGTCCTCTACTCTCGATTTAAAATTGATAATAAACGAAAAATTTTCACAGATTTCGATAAAAAAATCTATCGAGCGAAAATAATTAAATCACGTTTCTGGGAACGTACGCTTACCGAGAAAGGATGAATTTAAAGTATACTAAAATTATATAATTGTAGAATAAGCAGTTGACTCAAAAAATGGTTAGTAATGGCTAGTAAAAATCAAAGCCTCGTCTTTAATCATTTTTTCAGCGACGCGACGTGGATTTTGGCCTCCTCAACCAAAAGACGCCAGCTTTCCCTATCTTGCGCTAACGCCCTCCAATCCTTCACTTAATATTTGAATTGATCTGTACCTACATATGTTTGGCGGTAATGGAAAACCGCGCATTTTGCATGGTCACAAAAATACAATGGAAATTGTCGACGTGAGCTGCAAAAGCCTACTAATATCCTTTTACAGAAGAGCCACTGCCATTGCCTGGTATGATTGAGAAGGTCGTTTATGAATAAAGTATGGACTGTCAATCAAATGGCTTCGTGGGAATAGATAGGTCGATTGGGAAAACATTCTTGTAAATCCGAATGGCATTATCTTTTTGGCATTGACTCTTGGGATATAACATCAAAGTCATTAGTGGTTATGAAAGGTGAAACTATCGGCCTATATCGATAACAATCATAAGGAGGCCTTATTTTTGTTGAAAAGTTGAATGAACATTGTCATTGATCAAAATCGTTGTGACTTAATCCTTCTCAACGTCAATCAAACAAAATTAAATCATGACGAAAGTATGGATGGAACAAGGTCTCGGGGAGATCATACCAAATGGCTCTGTGGAGCGAAATAAAAAGAAACTTAGGCCTTTGCATCTACGTGATGAAATAATTTAATAGCGTCCAATGTCTCCTTCACTCACACTAGATGGGTGTAGTGACCACTGACCACTCGGACTCAGCAGCGCCTGCGCGATGAACTGCAGCGAAATACTTTTGCCATTTGATTGAATGAATCGAAATAGGTAGGGTGACAGTTATTGTTTTATAATTAGATTTGATAATATTCTCTTAACTAGTGATAAATCCGTTAAAACTGTAGTTTAATTAATAGTTTTATTAGATTTTATGTAAATGAGCCGCAAATACCCTTAAATTAAAGTGCGACAGGCAGCACCTTTCCAAAACAGAGACAAAAGCATCAGTCATCAAATCATGGGGAACTCCGCAATCAATCCACATTACAATAGACAGCAACTACCAACTTTCAATAAAAATCGATAGGATTCCGTGACCCAAAGGTTTAAAATTGAAGTGGACAGTCCACCCTACTGTCCGAACAGTCGGTGTCATTCAATATTTACTGGACACGCCAGTTTAGGAAAGAACTCCGCTGCAATACTGGGGCTGTGCGATTAACCTTTCGGTTTGACATGTTTCGGAGTTTGTTCTACGAATGAGTTACGAATACCTGAATAACATTGGATAGGCCAGCGTAGGATTGGCGTAGGGGCCACAAAATTAGATTTTCCTTCGAGACGTGTCGAATGCGAGATAACCCGAAAATTAGCCCCCTGTTTCGTGTGGCTGACTGACTGCCAATTTTCAATAGTAGAGGGAGGCATCAGAAGAAAAAGAAGCCGACCTTCTTTCTCTATTAGGTATGTACATACATATACGAGTACTATGTGGGAAAAGAAGAATCCTCAACCAGTATCAACTTTTCGACCTTGAAGGACTATCAAGCTTTGACATCACGATATATTGCTCTGTCTCGTTATAGGTAGGACAACAGAGATTGATTTTGATTTTTAAAAGTCTTTATAGTAGGAACACAACATAAGTAATTAATTTTCGTTTCCCAGAGAGCACTGTATCTCGCGCATCGACCTTCGCTAAAAACGTACGAGACCTGAAACCACCTTTTGATAGTCTACAACTAGTCTCACTCAGTGGATTTTTAGAAAAAGACCAATTGAATTAGGGTCCAACCAGCGTACAGGCAGGTCCAAATATGCGGCTAAATCAACACGGCGATAAATGGTAATAAAAGCCAATAGAGAGCCCGTTCGATCGGCGGCTAAAAGCTAAAGAGCCGACCACCCCCGAGATAGCTGCCGCCATAACAATAAAACATAACAATTTATTGTTCGCTTATCAAAATTCACGCGCGCGCGCAGATTGACAATCGCAGCGAAAACGTAGCGATAAAGGTGCCGGCTTCACTTTGATCTACCGCAGGATAGTGGTGGCAGCGAAGACAGTAGTGTCTTTTGAAAGCTGACACTTCAGAACCACATTTTTTTAAGGAGATAAGTTTTGAGCGTAGGATGGCTTGCGAGTTTGTTGATCCATTATAAAATAGAGACTGGTTCTTTTTCCCTTCTTCGTACTGGATCGATTTAGGTATATTTTCATCGATTTAAATCAGTTTTTTTCAACTTTTTTCATGACGCGACAGCGGAAAAACCTTTTTGCGACCCCATACCAGGGTTTTATCAGTTAAGGTACACCTTTAGACCGTAACCGCGACCCCACAACCACTTTCCTAAAGAAGCTTCACGATCCCCTAAACAGCTTCGCGACCCATCAACCCACCGGTTGAAAAACCATGATTTAAGTTGTAGGATAGTTTACGAATATCGATTGAAATTGTGGTTTTACATTCAAATTAATGCACAACAGTGCGTTTCACGAAAGAATATAATAGCTGACAGTTTTTTTGTTACGGAAAGTCTGAATATTAAACGACATTTGACAGGGACCTTTTCATCACCTTCATGAAGGAGTAAGGAGTGTCACTGTCGCTACAGAATACCACGTATCTTGGCATAAGCAGCAGAATATCGGGAAACTTGCGCAACAACTGAAGCGGTGCCTTTTGCGATGGTCTAAAAGTTGAACTATTATCATAATGGCGTATTGTTGGTGCTGTCATAAGATGGGCCTTAATTGAATTTATCTTGGGTTTGGTTTCTTGATTAAGCCTTAACTATCCGGAGCTTTCCTCATATCTTTACTTCGGAAAACCTGCCATATTTAACGTATAAAGTTGTTCCATAACGTTGTCCAAATTGGATCCTCACAATAAACAATTCAAGAGGCCCATTAACATATTATTACTCGAGGCTCCAACATACAAATTGCGAACCACCTTTACACTGCCTACATTACCGAGATAGGACCACCGCCATACCTATACAAATAGGTAGACAAGACCAAGACATAGAGAAAAAAATACATGAATAAACCACTTGAAAATGAACATGCCATATTAACTTTTGGGCATTATTCCAAGCCAAGTGAAATCTTGAGCTGATAAATTTATCCTAAATTTTCTTTGATTTCTGTTTTGTGTAAATAATTCGACTGTTAAAATTAAAGAAGTATTTTCTTAAAAGCAGAAATAATGAGAAATTGTGTTTTAAATTAATTTGAGAATATTGTACGTTTTGTTTTTATAAATCTATTTCAGGATTACTTAAGAACTTGAAACCCATTAATGTCTCAAATTGTTTTGTCAGCGAAGTCAATAACCTGGCATATACTTTATATTGCATTTGGCTCCCATTTTCACATTTGTTTTGACCTTTTTGTAAATAAATTAATATTATTCATCATTCAACAGTGATCTGTAAAGACTATAATTTTTCCTCTTTCTTTTATTCTACTATATTTGTTCTATTTTTTAGGTTTCCGCACCCAAAGGGTAAGCAAACGGGACCCTATTACTAAGACTCCGCTGTCCGTCCGTCACCATCACCAGGCTGTATCTCATGAACAAACGCGTCATGAAATCACGTTTGTTGTACGGAAGCACCCTTAAATATTTATTTTATTCTGTTTTTTAGTATTAATTTGTTGTTATAGCGGCAACAGAAATACATCATCTGTGAAAATTTCAACTGTCTAGCTATCACAGCTCATGCCTGGTGCATATCATCATAGCCTGGTGACAGACGGACAGACAGACAGACGGACGGACAGCGGAGTCTTAGTAATAGGGCCCCGTTTGGCACCCTTCGGGCACGGAAACAGAAACCCTTCGGGTACGGGTGTTTGTGTGCGTAAGTAAGTTCTTCGAAGCAAACCAACTGCAGTTCCCTCTACCCAAGTGGCACCAAGGAGACAGCTTACCGATTCATGACTGTGTCTCTCAAAACGGACACAAAAGGGCCCGGGGCACACTCGTGACACGCGACAACGAAAACGGACACTCGGACACTGTTGATGCCACTTTCCAATCATCTCGAGTGACCGAAGTGGTATTTCGTTAAGCAATAAGGAGATTGCGAGATAACGTTATTGTGACTAGTTCTACATAATGTAAACTGTTTATTTGTTATCTCTCCACGACTAACAGAGCAACGCTCTACAATGTGTTACAAAAGGTCCTAACTCTTTTTACAGGGTAATTACAGGGCATCCGGTGATATATCAATTTTTTTTTATACTGTGACGATAGGTTGATTTTTAAATTAATCAAATTTAAGCGCTGTGAGGGTCCATGTATTTGTATAGGGTCCTGTTTACAACAGGAACCATCGGCTCGCGGCGATACATACTTGTGATCTAAAGAAGAGCAGAAAACGCGATGGAAAAATAAGTAATAATAAAAAATAAATAAAAATACTTCTAAATATATTTAAAATTTACGTTGATATACAGTGCATTTTTTTCAACGAAATACTGCAAAACAAATTGGTCGTGCTAAAAGTGGACTTCGAATATAATATTTAGAAAAAATCTAATCCTTATAGGATCTGACACCCACAGTTGTCTTCTAGTCTAATATCACTTAAATTATAATTAGTCACCTTACCCAAAAGGCCAAAATGGACGTTTTTCCACCCCGGCCCCATAGTGCGACGGGGAGTGCGGCAAAATAAATAAGATAACCATCTTATTAATAAAGTTTTAAACAGTGTTATACGCTGTCATCGGAGGATTGACAAACTGGTACGGTAAATACGAAAAAAAAAAAAAATTCAACTGATATACAATACATTATTATATCAAATAGTTAATGAGCGTTTTAAATTTTTATAAATAAGCTGCAACAACAAAGTTGTTATTTAATAATACAAAGAAAAAGAAATGCACACGATAAAAGAATATAAGTAAATCAAACGAATAAAGAAATCCTACATAGCGTTTTATAAGAGACGATAACGATGATAAATATCAAAAGTAAGGATTAATTTTCAACAATGCAATATCGAATGATCCTCAAAAAAATATAACGGTAATCCTGACCTTAATAGCGAAAAAAATACGAAAAAACGGTGCAACTTAAGGTTGGACGATAGCACGTGGCGGAAAATTCAAAATGTTCACACAGGTTTTTTAATTTAGAAGTAAACTGAGCTATTTTTATAAAGATTTTTATAAGGTTAAAGAATTTGCTCGGGACAGGATTTGAACCCGCAATAAAAATCTTTATAAAGTTCCTTAGCACGGGTTAGTGCTTTAGAAAATACAAAAAGTGAGCTATTTATGTTTAGCGATTTTTCGTTTTACAATTTAATTAAAAGAATACTATGTTATTACCTCGAACGGAAAATCGCTGAAAAAAATTAGCTCAGTTGAACTTCAAAGTTTAAAAAAACTGTGAAAAGTTTTGAATTTCCCGCCACGCTGCTATCGTCCCACCTTAACGTAGGTATCATGATGACACCTTTTTTCATCAGTGGCTTTGCGTAACGAGAGCGTGCAAACATACTGCATATTTCAACCAACGGCCTGGCAATGGCAATGACTGGACGCAAGGTTAATCAACCGTAGAACTAACCATCCAGAAAAATAACAAAAGAAAATTATCGAGTTGTCGGCGTAAAACTAAATTACCTGCAAGTCATACGGTCGGTACACTATAAAAAAACAAGAGATAGTAACATAGATCCGTTTTTAGATTGAACTAGACTTTTATCACTTGAAAAAGCGATATGGCAGTCATGAAAATTGTATAACTCATCTTTCAATAGAACTCTCGTCAGCAAAACACTTTCCGTCCCAAGTCCCGACCTTTCGCGGATGTAAAACTCCCGACCAAACCAATATAGCGAACAAAAATGTCGATCCCCAAAGTTCCGTCGGTTTTCTATAAAGCGAAACTTGCCAGCTCTAAATTGTTTTCCGATCGGGCAGCTTACGTTTCGGGGTCGGAACCTATTTGCATTCCGGGCGACTACCTACATAGCCAGGATAACTTGTTACTTGGCCGGCGCGATCGGACAGCGTGTAAACTATGTAATTTATATTGACTACCGACCCGAGACTTGTAGACTAAGTTGTTCACTTCCAAGTTTCCAACTAGATACGAGAGGATACGTAGCTGGAGAACAATTTGGTACACCTGAAATTACTGGGAATATTGCAACAAATAATCGTAGACTTTTAGGTCCACTTGCGTCAACCAGGTTTAGCTAGTTTACTTACACTGAGTTAAATGTCAAATTAACTCAGACTTAGTTGGCTAACCCTGACTCACGCAAGTCCGCCTTAGGCTACATCCTTGATATGATATCCGATGACGGCGACCTTAGGGCGTGTATTCGTGGGACTTTTACAGCAATGTCACATTTGACGACTTCAGAATCCCAACTTATTCATGAAAGTCCGATTACAACGGTTGTTTCCACCCTGGACAAAGCTTTTTACACTGGAGACACACTCAATTATCCCCGAAAAGAATACTTCCCTGAACCATCAATCATGGGATTTACACGTAGGTTTTCCCCTGGTCAGAGCGGTGTTGGCCTTCTTTCCGCACGCCGTGCACGTCTACGCGAGGTGTGGCGATGCATTATTCACGGACCGGACGCTATGGAACTTGGAAGGCGTCAGGATACTTGGATCCGGTTCCCCTATGATTTGTAACGTACTGGCGGTGAGACCTGTGTACTTGGTTGCGCACAGAAGTCACTACTGCAAGGGGAGGAAACTAACTTGGGCATCATTCATCCACTGGTCAGCAGTTATGTCATGTTCATGTTTGTATGTTCATGTTAGTCAGGCTAAGTAGACTGATTTTGTCTACAGGATACCTATATTTACGACAAGCGCAGAGTCTACTCCATCCGTGTAAAACTAAATTACATAAATATAGAACACATTACTCTTAACTAAGCCGAAAAATTATGAAGCTAATGATTAAGATAGATAAATAGGGAACACTTTATTGTACACCAGAAAAAATATTACAAGAATTTTCTTAACCTAAGAGTACAAATTAAGATATCTCTTTCTATCGATATTTCACAGTGGCCATGAAAGAAAACCGGCCTTTCAAACGTATGTTGTGGAATAAATAGCAGATGGAATTCTGTACCGACCTAAATTTTATTTATGGGCTCAACTCAAGTTTACCTAAATAATTAAATAATAAATACTGTGAAGACGATTGCATCATTTCCGGGTGGCGTCGTCGCGTCCCGCAGAGGATATTGTGAAGCAAAGACGAAGCAATACTTCTTTTTGTTTTTTTTATAGCACTAACCCGTGCTAGGGAATAATTTAAACATTTCATCTTTCTTTTTCAGGTTGTCCCGAGTGATTTTTTTCAACTTATTATAAAATGTTTAAGCAATACTTCTGTTAGTATGCTTTTGTGCAGAAGACGTTGGCTTATAAGGGTGGCTTGGACTGAGATGATGAATTGAAATGAGCCTATTAGTTCTGCGGTTGAGCTTTTTTACTATCTAGTCTTGATGGAGGGGAGATCCCAATCGGTGGAAGTTTCCTATATCCGCTTTTGGCATGTTGGCTCCTCATCAGCGTTTCTTTCTGTCACTGGCAATTTGCTGACGGTAAAAAAAAACAAAGTTCTCTGACGTCGAGAGCTGCCAACAGAGTAGTAGATGTCTCGACAGTTTTATGAAATAAAAACGTCTAATTACTTCTCGCTTTACGTTACAGCATGTCTTTCTGTCAGTTCGATACAAATCGTATGAAAGCCGGACTCCTGTTCTAGTTAGGTTATCGTATGAGGTAGTGGCCACCCCTGGTGTCAGAGTTTTTAGGCCGCCTGAAGGGCCTCTGACAAAGGTTCTAGTTAGGTTAGAAGAGTGAACCGAAACAGACGTCCAAAAAACAGAGGACAATGTTATAATCACACTATCAATCAAGGCAAGGCACATCATTTTGTGTCTTTAGCCTGAAGGTACTGCATAATTATGTAAGCTCTTATTAAGTAATTTAGGCCAACGCAGTAAGGTTTAATTTGCACTAACGATTGGTTTCTTTCTTCCACGAAATACCTAACTTTAGTTCTATTTTCGTGCAATTCTCAGAAAACACGATAATATACGTGGAATAAGTAACTAGGCGGACGACGAAAAGCATGTTGTGTTGCGTATCGTTTCGTTCAATCGCGTAGCATGAATTTTTTAATTAGAAGTATTAACACTAAACTAAGCCTTTTTGGTGACCTTAGGCTTTATACTATTTCTTAGATAGGCAAACGACCAGTTGGGTAGACTTAAAAACGTTTTTTTAGACATATTCCAGAGTGGTAAGCGGCAGCATCAATGCAAGCGATAATAATTTTATTAAAGCTCATGTTAATTAGTAACTAGGTAAGTTAGATCCTAACATTGAAAGCGTAAAATCTGCTTTGTCTTTACATACATATATTATCTCTAACATCAGCCTTTAGATCCATATTAGCCCGGCTGATATCACATATTCACAGTACGGTAAGCGTATTTCCGAACCCGTGTTGAATTCGTCCCCTCGTCGTGCGTGACCAAATCAATATGGTTATGGAAATTTATTTATGTCCCATGAGCGTAACGATTTCGTCCCCTCGTAAGTTTAGCCTTTAGTGCGGTGCCATTTACGCACTTAGCCTAAAAGTTTTAGCCACTTCAGCCAAGATGACTTACTTGGCTTAAATCCTGTTATACTTATTACGTGGCCTCAATACTAAACTTATTATGCAGTGAAGGCTGTTATGGTGTTAACGAAAAACAAAAATGGCATGGGATTCTTGCAATCCTCTTTGCAAATGATGTTAGGTAATTAGCTGTAAAAGCATTGAAAGAAAACATTGTTTTCAATGATAATTTGTGTTGGAAAATCATTGTGTTAGCATAACAGAAGAATTTTGAGCAGTTCCCCGAACAGGCGAGCCGAAACGGATGCTCAAACGGATTTAAAACGTTTAACGATTTGCTACGTATTCCCTAAAGGGAAGTTTCTAAATTAAACGCATGAAAAATCTGTAAGTAAATAAATACTCTTCACATTAAATTAATTAATAAGGCTTATATTTTATATTGACATAATTTCGATGCAAAGTAAACATAGCTCAGGTTATTATCAACCTACCTAAACTAAAAAATATAAAACTATGCAAGATACAATAAAAAAAAAACACGGGGACAGACGATATACTTGCACTTTAAACAAGCTACCGGGCTGTAACCATAACATTTCAATCGAAAATCAATCAGAACTACACAGTTAAAGAATCAACAAACTGTTCAATCAATTAAAGCTCATTTTCTCCAGTTATTTTTAGAAGTCATTCGCTATCGGAAATATAAACCGGCCGGCGAAAAACTAATCAACTTTCAGGCGCTCTGGCGGTCCTTTGAGCCGGATATGAGACTGCTTCCTTGCACATAAAACGGTCAATAACGCAGGGAAAATATCATAAGGGCGAGGGTGGCAACTTTGGGGAAGTAATATCTGGCAATCAGAAGGGTAGTTCCGTTTTTGTTTAAGAGGAAACGCGGGTAGCCGCTGCTCCATACAAAAAGGGAGACCTGTTTCCTCTAAGTAAGTCAAGTAGCCAGCTAAACGTGGGACCAAGTCCTTAAGAATCCCCTGGAGCTCTGCAGCCCTCTCGTCTCGCTCGCACTTTTCCACATTTTAATTGATTGTAAGAGAATGATTCAACTTTGGACCATAAAATACATATACTAGTTGCCGACATAGAATGAAGCTATCGACATGTGGATACTCTGTCTTGGGAAAAATATATCCTTACTAGGTAACCTGTTATTGCAAAGAAAATATGGAGTTATTTTCAAATCTACTCCACTTCTACTATTTTCTACCTAATATTTATTTTGTGTTTACGGGCCATTGTTATCTTGTTTATGCGGCGTGTGCCAAGAAAGTAGCGCTAGACGTGAAAAGGGTGGATATTATGTAAAATACGGTTATTGTTTACATAGAGGGGTGAGGATACATTGCGTTCGGTTTCGGCGAATGGCTTCCGGTATTGTGAGCTGATAGGCTAAATAAAAAGCTGGTGGCCAATAAGTAGGAAGAAGAAAATGGCGACCAAACATTTTTTTTTTGTATAAATGGAAATGGCATGACATGGTATTTTCTGGGGATCAAATAATAAATATCTCAGTCAATGGCTCTTCAGTTTGCTATCTACTTAAATACCTAATACAGATTACCTTTACCTAAAGGCAAGGTAATCTGTGACTCCGCTAAAATGAGGTTTTTTGGAGAATCAAAACGCACTGAAGATAGACTACCACTAAAACACCTCCAAACAATGATGCAGAGTGGAACGTAGTCGGTTTCAGGTTTTGTTCGAAAGTTTTTATTATTGACACACCTGGAAGCGTCAACACCGCGATGGAGATGCACATAAAACTGTAATATCTCCCTGAAGTAAATATTAGGTCGGAGCGGCATTTTTCTTGCCTGGCGAAGTGGCGTCGACTTTTACGACTTACCGAATGTGTTGCCAAATTGTGCTACCGCCCGACAATGGCTGGGCGAAACAAGGCTTGGCTGCTTTCGGAAGCCCGACTTTTGCCAATTCTTTCAAGTATTTCGCTTGTTTGTAGTTCGGTTGGATTCTTTAAATTGGGCCACGAGTTTTCATAACTGCCTAAACTGAAAAAACATGTACGGCGACCCTTACACGCTCGCTAGCACTCTACTCGGTTACATGACGGGCGAATTAACAACAAAAGTGTACAGTCGCCCGTAACGTAACTGGGTAGAGTGCTAGCGTGTAAGGGTCGACGTGCTGTCGTGTGTACCTACTGATAGTGAAAACCGTATCAAAATACCGTTGCGTCTTTTAGAGGTGCGCGAAACGCTTCAGTGAAAAGACAAGAATGATATAGTTCATTTCCTTCACTGGACTAGTTCACTATTTTAGTTCATAGTTCACTTATAGTTCATTCATAGTTCACAGCTCATTCATAGTTCATTCATAGTTCATTCACAGTTCATAGCTCATTCATAGTTCATAGCTCAGTAGTTCGTTCACGTATCTTTTTACTCACTAGTCCGCGAATGACAAAGGTGACTAAGGCGAGACATATGAGTTACAGAATTTTGGTTCTTAATGTGGTAGATTTAAGAATGTTTCTTGAAGAATGAACTACGTGGACTAGAGTGAATGTGATGTATAAAGATTTACAGAATTTTGGTTCTTAGTGTGGTAGATTTAAGATTTTTTCTTGAAGAATGAACTACGTGGACTAGAGTGAATGTGATATGTAAAGATTGGTAGTGAATGAATGAATGAATGGTTTCATATAACGAATGCATTCAATCGAACCATTAATTCGCGAACTACACACCTCTAACGTCTTTTGAAAAATCTAAGCGTACAAAAGGACAGACAGACGTGGAAAGCGACTTATACTATGTAGAGAAGAAGAGATAGAGATACTCGTAAGCCAGCTAGGGTGTGTAATCGTATGGGGTAGTGACCACCAATATGTGCTATTCTGTAAAGAAATAGCTACACAGTTGCTAGTCCTCAAAACCGGCCTATCTGCGGGAAAATAGCTCTTATCGAAATATACATTATTAAAAAAATATATTTGTACTTATATTTTCCCGAAAATGTACAGTGCCAGGAGTTTTCAGGCAGGATATCTCGAAAGGTGCGAAACTCTATGGGGATTCAGAAACTTTTCTAACATTCAGTATTACCAGAGGTGTTTACCGTGATTCGTGGCAAAATTAAAAAGCCAGAGGATATAAAATGTGTTTCACTCTGACGGATTAGATTTGTATAGGATCGAATAGATAAGATTCACTGAAACATGTTCGTGAAACTATCATCGTGAATCATGTTCATGCGCCTTTAACAAGCTGTTTCTTCAGACTTTATGCAGCTACTACTCAAGCAACTTCCAATTCCTAGTGAATTTCGAAGTGTATCCGACCAGACCAGCACGTAGCAAAGACAGATGATGTTCCCATAGGAGCCGTGATGGCCAGCTGTGTGAATAATTGATGAGCTCGGACGAAGGCAGCAGGCAGAGATGGTATTAATAGTCAGCTCAACAGATGAAATGGAAATTCCCATTTACAGGCGAGCCGTAGGTACCCGAGTTTACGAGGAGAATTTTCCTAGCTGAGGAAACTTCTACAAAGTAAGCCACGTACTAGATGGAATATGGTATTTGCTCAGACATTACTCCATCTTAAGATGTTCAAGAAACTAATAGCGAGTGGTCACTTTAAATAATATGTATCTTATCTAGTGAAGCGAGGTGACACTGAACGTTGTAAATCTACAATGGCCAAAGCTTTTTTTAAGAAATTACCGTGGACCCATACAAACTTATTGTTAAAAGCGATTTCCTCCTCATGTGTTCGTAGTGCCGCTTTGTGAAAACAGTAAGTACTATTTGATTTGACTCTACACGCGTCACACGAAGCTTTGATGTTTCTAGCTTCATCCATCAATGGCGGAGCCTTTTCCTACCAGTTTATCCAAGGACTCTGAGATAGTTTAGCCGAAGTCGTTTTATCGGGATCGCTCCAATATATCACAGACAAATTGGTCGTAACGTGAAACGGTTGCGTTCCCCTAACTCCGGCCTCGACTACGCGAGCCGTCTTACATCGAGAGTTCACAGCCAGTTTCGTGTTGATATTCATAAACGTTTTGAAGATATTTTCACTGAAAATAATTAGGCGGCGCGCTTTTTTCAGCGAAAATATCTTGCAATCTGTTATGGATATCAACATGAAACTGGCTGTGTTAGATAGCTCTCACCTAATTCTAGTGTTTGATATGTTTACTTTTTCGATTTGTTTAGTGTATTTGATACAGGTATCAGATTTGTGCATTTTTCTTTGCGCGCGGGCTAATCCACTATGCACCGCACCTTAACACAAGCCAAGCCATCCTGAATGTGACACTGACCTTTAAATACCTTGAATGTGGGATTTGATAGGCAACTAACAACAACTGGGAATAATATGTCCCTCCCAGCTGGGCATTGTGTGGGTAAAAGTTAAAAGTGGTCGCTACAAAGACTCACGTGACTCTCGCGTGCCTAAGTCAAGAAAGTAGTTATTGTGGCATATATTCCATTTAATTTTCCTTTGCTGACGGTGAAGGAAAACATCGTGAGGAAACCTGAGCGTGTGAGGCATTATACCCTCAACGCAAAAATCGCCAACCCGCATTGAGCACGCGTGGTGATTAAGCTCGAACTCTCTCTCTGAGAGAAGGCCTTTGCCCAGCTAGTGGGACATGTACAATTGTACAGGCTACATCTTACTTTTTTTATATTCCATTTGTGTAATTTTTTAAAACCCACATTAGACACACCTTATTTGATACATTATTTAAAATCAACTTGCGATCTCAAACACGAAAGAAAGGGTGAAGTCAGTAAAGCGTTCAGTGAGACAAATCGTAATTTTTGCGGCCCACAACGCAAAATGAAACAGTAACAATTTTCATTAAGAATTAGTTGCATAATAAATCCCCATGACAATAACAGGGTATTCACACACAACGCTCGCTCTATTCCGCAGAATCACGTAGCGCGTAACACTAACAATTACACAAAATGAAATAAAGGCGCGAGCAAGCGATGCGAGACTTGCGAGAGGAGCGAGCGAGCCAGGGGATGTCATTAAAAATACAGGCAAATAGACGGGTTGCCATTGCGTTTCCAAAAATTTTACAATAATTGTCAAGAATGGGTTTGTCGCAAGAAGTGCCTGCACGAGCTGGGGGCAAATTCTCGGGAAACGCACATTCGACACATCTCGAAAGAAAAATCTCATTTTGCGGCAAATGCCTCATCTCCTATTCTCACGAAGTCATCCTCGACATAAGGCACGAGATTTCTGCGAGAATTGCGAGATGTTTGCCTTTTTCGCTTGACATGACTCGAGTGGTCTGGAGCAGTAGAGATCGAAATGATATGAGATTTTTCCTTCGAGATGTGTCCAATGCGAGATTCCTGAGAAATAGCCCCATAATCCGCATCGCGGGTGATACTCTGTGGATGGAGAATTCTGCTCTCCGACACCTTTAAGTGATGGTCACGCACACAACATCCTCAGCATAGAGGGGCAACAACTCTGATGGCAGAATGTGTCGACGGTTGGTGGGTAGATGAAAAGCTTTATGAGTTGAATATTATTTTGAAAACAGCGGGCAAGATTCTGGCCGAGGAGCTGGGCGTAAAAAGGAAGAGGCCTATGCCTAGCAATGGGCTCTACTCATGGGCTGGACTGATAGAGGTGGGATTTAGTAACTGACAATCTTACGGCGCAGGTTATTTACTGCGTCACGCACGCAAACTACGACAAGCACGGATGATAATATCAAACTTTAGGATTTCATTTTCGATCTGCACCTTCACCTATTTAGTGGTTGTTGTTGATTAGTAACAAACAATCGCTAAGCCATATCAGAGGCGTTTGGGCGGCTTAAAATCTCTGGCACTAGAAGTGGCCAGTTGGCCACTACCTCATTACCTATCTATCTACGTCTTTGCTTTTCTGCCAAGTCGAAGAGCCCGTGAAAATTCCGGACGAAGGACTGACGGATTGTCAAAAAGGCGGATAAATCCGGATTATGGCAACCCTAAACGCGACGCGGTAACTCCACACTCAGACGGCAATTAATTTGAGTGTGGAAAGGGTCGAGGGAACGCCTCATCAGGGTTTATGAAGTAGACATAGGTGGAAATGAGAATCAAAAGGCAGACCATAGTAGTCACGTTGAATTGGTGACAACTGGGGCCTGAGTCTGTAACGTAATGGCGCTTCGATAGGCTCCTAATTGTAGGCTTCAATTTATTAATGCTGTCTGACCTTTCAATGTTTTTCTAGTACAGCAAAGAATATTCTGATTCAAATCCTAGCCTAGAGGATTCGTTCGCTGGTTGTAGGAAGAAACCGAGGAAAACTCGGTTTTGTCTCTCTACTGGGAACTTATCGACACGCCATTGCGTCACAGTGTAAAGCCGCCCATAATGTAACCGAGTAAAGTGCCGGCGTGTAAAGGTCTACGTGCTGCCGACTGTACGTTCCTAGCTTAATTCAAACAGTAATAAACCCGCCTTTAATCACCCCAGAAATCCTCCCTCATTGCGACCATAATGCGGGCACTTAATTCTACCGTCTACATTTCCGTGGAAACATATTGCATCCAAGCCGCGGGTGTCCCCTTATTGCGCTCTCCACTGACAAAGCGAGTGCCTCCAACTTCCACCTGTAAACTACCTTGGCTCCTATCTGCATAATACGGAACGACTTCCTTTATATTTGGATCTTTTTGAGTTGGACCGTTATCGCCAGTACTTATTTGCTGTACTAGAAAACATTAAAAGGACTGACAAATACATCGTAATTGAAGCCTACAACTGGGAGCCTATCGAGGCACCATTGCTTTACAGACACCACATCTGTACAGACAGATGTGGTGTCAATGTACAGTCGACAACACGTTAACCTGCAGAGTTTTGTTAGAACTAGGTATAATACATAGGTACTATGTATTATACCTAGAGACTGTACTTTTCATGAGATTCTGAACCCACCCTAGGTAGATAGAGTATCTAGAGGCAATAGATAGAGTATCAAGATAGGCTTCTGGTAATTTTATAGGCCGGCCGGTTTATTGTATTTCAATGGACACTATAAAATGCACCAAAGCTCAGATGATCATTAAACTGTGTGTTAGAGACAGGAAGCTTTAGTAATTAAACTCCGATACCAATAATATAGTCATACTCTGGAGAAACAGATAATTTTGGGCCAGATGGAGGGCAGACGGGCGAGAGGCAGAACACCAATGCGCTGGTCCGATGCCCTAAAGAGGGCAGCAGGTGGATCCATCCAGCACGCATCCCATCGCGCCCATGACCGTGATGAGTGGAGAACCATTGTATGTGGTCACGATCCTCAGAATTGAGGGACCGATCCAGAAGAAGAGGACGAATAATAATATAAATAGGCTTTCGATAACTATTTAATTAATTTAATTTAAGTTCAATTGAGTTGTATTATACAACACAAGCCAAATAAGAATGGACTGTCCCAAATTCGCGCGACTTCGCAAATGGCTGTCTCAAAAAAACAATCTGAGCGGATCAATTTGATCGTTTTCGTCTTGAATAATTTAAAAGACAACTGTTTTTTTCGACGGACGAAAAGCTCTCGAAACTCATACATAGAAAAAAAAACACTTCCTAGAATCATCAACTGCCAAAATCTCATTCCGGATGGTACGGATGGATGGCTAATTGGGTATCCTGCCAGAGATAACACGACGGCTAGCAACGACTAATTCCAAACAAATTATATATGTTTATCATTGCTAAGCCACTTCCGAATTCCTCCAGCATTTACCTACACGCGATCAACATATTGGGTCTTTACTCATACGCCACACTCGTTAGCTACATTTAAAAAGAAGTTACCGTGGGAAGTTCCACTTTTAACACACGCCCTAGTTAAACTAGCCATTCTCAATCGATTGGCGAAGTTAAAGCAACATCGGGCGCGGTCAGCCCATGGCAAGAATAACTGCCCCTGTATTCTCTAAAATATCCACCGCAAAAATAAAGGTTTTTAAATGTCAAAAAAGAGATTGTTCATTTCAATAAGGGCTATTTTCGAGTGTTTTGACGCTCAAAGGTTGAGTGGTTTTTTTACATAATAGACCCGCTGATCGCTTTAGTGTTTCGGAAGGCACGTTAAACCGTTGGTCCCGGTTGTTGTTGATTAATAACAATCGTTATGCCATGTCAGCGGCCTAAAAACTCTGGCACCAGGGGTGGCCACTACCTCATACGATTACCTACCATTGTGTCAAACGTATGTGCAAAAGCCCAATTCGACTAGCCGTTATCGCGGGCTGCGCCGGCGCCGCGTCGTCGCTAACGGGCCCGGTCCCGCCCACGCGACGCGTCGAGGGTGCTATTTCAAATAAAACGCAATTAATGATAATAAATACAATGGTTTGAATCGAGAGTTAAAGAGATAGATCTAGTGTTCCAAGGTTATCTTTTTCTTGTAGATCTCTCTGAATGAGATCTACTCTAGCTACCTACTCCAAAACAGTTAAGAGAAAACCCGTGAGGATGGAAAGCTTAGATAGATATAGAGCTATACGTGTGTATTATGAACATTTTCTAGGTGAAAATTACCGGAATGCACGGAACATAATCGTAAATTGAAAACAACACAGTAGGCCCACGGGTGTAAAAAAAACTGCT
Source organism: Zelleria hepariella (assembly GCA_949319315.1). Lineage (NCBI taxonomy): Eukaryota > Metazoa > Arthropoda > Insecta > Lepidoptera > Yponomeutidae > Zelleria > Zelleria hepariella. The sequence continues at coordinate 19,322,807 of OX439381.1, forward strand.
ATCGCTCTGACTCTTGAGTGCACGCGTGGTCTGGTGTTTACATGTTTGTACACTGGCCATTAAATTCGTATTTACAAACAAACAGATCGCGGTCGACAGTTTTACTATACACAGCGTCAACAACGGAGCCTCTGCATTTTAATGGTTTTTTGAAAATCGTTGCCTTTTGTGTCGATTAAATTCACATTACCAGGACATTGTAGCGACCGACAGGGTTTAAGGAAGGACAAACTAAACAGATGGATGACCTTGAAATTTAAATAAATGCTGCAGTCCATTGAAACATAACATATTTCACTCTGATTTTAGTAGGGGCTTCGGCACTTGTCTTGCACTTCGTGTTTCACGTTTTAATTCAGGATTACCGTTAGATTTTATCTCCACTGTCATCTTATTCGCATAACTTGAGCAAAAGTCTGCGTTGTTTTTTTTAACCATTTAACCAATCGGGGCTGTCCGAAGTCCGAACCAATATCAATTCCATCGCGCCTCTCGTCCCCCGCCAAAAATCGTCCCAAAGAGATCCAAAAATCGTCTACTAGGCGCAGACAAGGTAATTTTTCAAGTTATAGGTACTTCGGGAACTGTATTTCTCTCTATGCCTGTACTAATTGCCTCCCCATACCAGTGAAGGAAGACTAATGATTGCAAGTCCATCGCAGACGGTATGCGGCCACAGTAAATACCTGGCGGTGGTCGGTACTGCCTGGTATTCAAGGGCTTAGGTCTGTAACGCAATGGCGTGTCGTTGGCGTCCAAGTATAGAAGGACAAAACCGGGGTTTCCTCGTTTTTCTCCTACAATCAGCGAACTAATCCTCTAGAATTAGAATCAGAATATTCTTTGCTGTACTACAACAAAATTAAAAGAACTGACTGCATTAATAAATCGTAATTGAAGGCGTCGACTGGGAGCCCATTTTGGCACCACTGCGTTACAGAATCAGGCCCCAGGATTGGATCGCGATCGGAACACGTCTGGCCGGTCCGTCTAATTCTGGACACGCATAGTACGCATACTGCTGCGGTGTTTGGTTGCATTAGTATAGATAGATAGATAATAAAAACCTTGTTGTACATTATACCAAATATACAAGAATTTCCCGTCAGGTTCACGCCGATGTACACTCGACAGGACTTAACCTCTGTACAGTTTTGTTTCAAAAACGCTCGTAACGTAACTGAATAAAGTGCAGGCGTGTAATGGTATTCATCATCATCATTTTCAGCCATTTTCATTTGCTTGCTTGCTTGCTTGCTTACTTTTAGTAATAGTCGATCCGATTCAAAGTTCTATCCCAAATCTGGGAAACGGCATCAATGAGCCGTTTTCACGGCTGTCAAATTTAGCTTTTTCTGAAGATATTATTGATCTGTGTAAGCGAAATTTGACAGCCACATCCCGGTTCTTGTATGGCCAAGCCTATGAGCGCCATATACCAAGGGCTTTGAATTAAGCTTTTAACTGCCAGTTGAAAACGGGCCATTCGAACGATGAAACAAATCCATTCGCAATCAACGACAATATCCCTCGACAAAGCCAAAGCCAATGGCCAATGGCTCTAAATAAACGGGTTTACCAGCAAATTAAACGCCGCCGCCATAAAACATGCAATATTAATCGAAAAAGATTAACAATAATAATGATGCTGTAAACATGGCCGATCGCATTACCGCCGCGACGTTTTATGCGAGCACCGATCTTGGGCACAACCACAAGGAATACACAGAATGTACACACGTGACACGACAGTACGTCGACACGCTAGTAGGGATGGGAAAATGGATAAAATATGTATATCGAAATACAGTATGTCCATGGACTGCACCGCGCCACTTAATTCTGTGGTACGAGTATCAGTACTGTACCCTTATTATAACCCGTGCCATTAAAGAAAACATTTAGGATGGACTTCAAAACACTGGCCCTCTCGCTCTAATTAATACAGTCAAAGCGAGTCAACGCTAGGTTTTTAACTCCGTCCTGAATGTTTTCTTTAATGACACGGGTTATATGTATGTACCCTGATTTTGCCCCAGTTTTCTTTGCAAGTTAAAATGGTTTGTATTGACAAGTAAACAGCCCCCTCAGCCTTTAGCTAACGAATCCAAAGCCACCTTGCAGTGGTCACGTTGGGTGCACTGCCCACTGCCCGCCCGCCACATTGTTAGGTTGGCAACAGTCGCACGCGCAGCACGCACCGGACCGATTAAGCCTTGTAAGGTGGCACCTTATCTTAATTGTGCTCTCTTGTAATAAATCTTGCGTTTCATCTGGCTTTCTTTGAGCCCGTAGAATCTAGTAGAGCTATCTTGATGCTCCCCTTGAGACTCGTTCTTTGAATACCTGCCTAGCATTAACGATTACACGGATACAGAACTTGTATGTATTTTATGATGGAAACGTCGTCCGCGCAGGCTTAGTTAAAGAGATTGTAAAGTCACAAGAAAAAGCTAGCAATTAATTGCCTATTGTTTGTTATTGTTTTCTCTATTCCACATCCAAATCCGACCAGCCGTTTAAGCGCGAAAGAGTAACAAATAAACACACGCTGATTCCATCCCTCCCTCACAAACTTTTGCATTTATAATATTGGTCAGAAGAGGGATGTGAAAACCCAGTGGGCCATTTCATAAAACTGACAATGACAATTTACTATGACAATTCAATTTACATTGCGTACCCGATTAGGCATTAGAAAGTTGCAAAAAAAGGTTAGGTTACTAACCGGCCATTCAATTACAATAATATACTATGAATTGAAGTTTTATGAAATGGGCCACAGATCTTTATCCTTGTGCTAAACAGTCACGGAGTGATGGCCCAGATTGGTCGACGACGGTGGGACAAAAGAACATTTTTCTCGATAGGTCAACGATATTGCGAAGATATCGGGAAAATAATCGACGAGATTGGCTTCTGACCGAGGGGGTTACTTGTCCATCTTTTCAGGGCTTTACTTATTATGAGCTGGATATTTAGCTCGATACACCCGTCTTTCTTTCTCTATGTAGATCAAAAGAGTGGGAGAAACATATCTTAGGTATCCAAGTAGATATGATATGCCGCTCAAGCTAAGCAAGCAGGGGACTAATTCTCAGAAATCTCTCACTCGACACATCTCGAAGGAAAAATCGCGAGTCATTTCGATCCCAAATTCTCAACTGCTCCCGACCACTCGAGTCATGTCGAGCGAAAAAGGCAAACAACTCGCAGAAATATCGTGCCTTATGTCGAGGATGACCTCGTGAGAATAGGAGATGTGACATTTGTCGCAAAATTAGATTTTTCTTCGAGATGTGTCGAATGAGAGATTCCCGAGAATTAGCCCGACTCGTGTTGGACTGGTGGCATGTATTTATCTTCGTATGTCTGTGGCGACATCGATCGCCAAGTCTCCCACATTCCTTATGGGGCACTCAAAACATCGGGTTTCACCAGCGTCTCGTAAACAAATTGCCTTGCTAATGGCGTTTAAGCTTTATCTCCGCGTAACACGGCCTTTATTGGCCTACACTTGGGCGGCTTTGGTCAGGCATGTCAAGCGTATGTCGTATGTGATGATGAATTTATTGTAACTTTTCATTGGATGTAAATAACTTTCGGTTTTATACAGTATCGATCGGCCCGAGGTTACATCGTAGTTTAGGCAAGATCTTAAAAACCGGAGTTATCGGGCGAAATCGTTCGTTACATCTACATATGTTTTATTTTGGCCATAACTTGTTTATTAATTAACAGGCAGAATGAAATCCACAAATATATTTAGTTTCTCCGTTGTCTGCCTCTTGTCTGAGCATAGTGTGAAAACAGCAAGACTGATTTGAGCAGTATTTTCTTTATAGTTTTTGCAATCATACAAATAAAATACATCACGGGCTGGTTATTCTCTCAGATAAGGCAATTTGGAGGTGCCAATGGTCGTGTGTACAATGGAAAAACGATGTAACGATGTAGGTAACTTGCGTCTTAATTTTTTTTTAAAAGGTAATTTAACTCAACGGCGGCACCCCTAGTGGAGTTATAAACCTAAATAATTTTGCGAAGACACCAGACTAATCTCACTGGGTAAAATGTCTCAATCCACAAAAGCCTACCACAAACAGACTGGTGTAACTGGTGGCCTATGCTAGAACCTACGATAGCATGAAAACGTAGACCCAAATAAAAACCATCTGAATAAAGGATAACAGCCCTGCGGCACGGTAGAAAGTTGAGGCCACACTCGTCTCCAGATAGACTTATCAAATACTATAAGCTTTTACCCGCGACTTCGTCCGCGCAGACATGCAAAAAAAACCTACATTTGTTCCGGCGATATAACTGTCAAGTAATCTATTAAATTATAGCGTATGTGTTATTCTGGTGTTTAGGCAAACCCGGAGCGATAAAAAAACATGCCTGCCAGCAACAGGCATTGCGTAAGATACGAGGAAAAGGATGGACAGAAGCGCAGTGCGACACTGCCACGGTTTCCTTCCCCATCATCGATGCATCGAAGGTACCACTGGACGCTGCACAGTGGTCGATTTGTACGATTTAGGCGGCCAAAAGTCCATTTCTCAAAGTTAACTTATAACAAAACAAATTGATTCCCGGAAAAATAGACACCCCGACTGCCCAAACCCCACCCCTCCCCAGTTCCTAGAACTGCGTGCGCGCCCCCACAGGTAGTCGGAACTTGATCGTCGCGCAAGCTGTACGCGTTCGTTCTCGACACTCTTAGCGCAACCGATATTCTAAAGTGAATATTTCATTGGATATCATTCAGTTACAAGTGAAAGTGATGGAAGTCGAAAATTCAGGTAAGCTCCTTCAAATATAATTTAAATTAAGATAAGGAATATCAATATTTAGTGCAGTTACAACGTATCAAAGATCGCCCTTTTTCATAGAAAATATTATCATTTTTTTATTTTCAATAGTAAAAATGTTGTACTTCCGAGACCGTCCGAGTTAAATTCCTTATGGTTTCTAATAGTATAGCTCTTTGAGCAGATAACCACAAAAAAAATAGCCACCACCTTTGACCACTTCGCGAGAAAAATAACAATTCATTAACTTAGGCAGAAAGTGAGAAAAATTCCTTTTTTGTTTCTTTTGCGTTAAAATTCCTTTTCGTTGTTCTAGGTTCATCAAGTTACTCGGGCATGGAGGTAGTAACTCGCAGATATCTTTTTGATAAGATGATTGAGGAAAACTCTCCATCAATAAACGACAAATTGGAATACTTACAAAATTATTTGTTAATGTCTTACGGGGACTCCGACGAAGACAAAAAGTATATAAATCATAAATTTTCATATTTTAAAACAGAAATAAAAAAGAGATGGTCCAAAGCACGCAACACGCTAGAAAATTTTCTTATAAGCAATGATGCATGGTTAGCAGGAACGTTCGAGATGCCCATAAAAACGCATAATAAGTCAGGACGACCTAGCAAAACATTCAGTGAATGTAGTGAAAGAACTAAAAGGAGGAAAACAGAAGAAGTTCGCTCCTCTGTAGGCAAAGAAGTGATAGTTCACGCAGCGCAAGTAATTTTACAAAAAGAAGGAAAAAGAAACGCCTCGCAAGTCCTAAAAGATATTACAAATTCGCCTGTAGCCGCAAACGAATGTAAAAAAAGACATTCCAAATCAAAGGCACAAGATCCCCTTACGCCTCGGGAGGCACTGCGAATGTGCGTGGACGCTGATTTGACACGAAGTCAATATGAAATTGTGCGAGCAACCAACAGAAGCTTTTACCCGTGCTACGAATTAGTGTTGAAGGCTAAACAGGAATGTTACCCACCCAAAGAGACGCTACGAGTGACCGCTTCCTGTGCTGAAAGTGATCTACAATCTTTGTTAGATCACACCGTCACGCGATTATCAATTTTCCTCGAAGAAGTACTAATGACTCTTACAGAAACTGAGAGAAATTCCTTGCAGATTATCTGCAAATGGGGTTGTGATGGTTCACAACAAGCTCAATACAAACAAAAGTTAATGAATGACGCCGACTCGGATGCAAATATATTTTTGAGCTCATTCGTGCCTCTACAAATTGTTTGCGGCGAAGACAAAACAAAAATGGTTTGGCAAAACCCGACTCCTTCTTCACCACGATATTGCCGCCCGATACGATTCAGATTTATAAAAGAGTGTACAGACATTACAAAAGATGAAATAAATTACGTTCGGGACAGTGTGAAGTCCCTAAAAGCCACGGAATTGGAACTGAATGGGCAAAAATTCTTGGTTAGCCACAGTCTTAAAATGACCATGGTGGACGGCAAAGTTTGCAATGCGGCGACTGACACCAAATCAACGAGTAGATGCTACATATGCGGAGCCACTTCAAAAAACTTTAATGACTTAAGTAAAAAAAACTAAATTCACCCAGAATCGCTTGAATTTGGCCTATCAACTTTACATGCCAGAATTCGATTATTCGAGAGTATTTTACATTTAGCTTATAAATTGCCCGTTGGGAAATACCGTGAAAAAAGAACCAAAGCAGAAAAGATGCTAGAACAACAAAAAAAAAAAGAGATTCAGCAAAAATTCAGAGAAGAAGTAGGTATCTTGGTAGATATGCCAAAATGTAATTTTGGTAACACAAATGACGGCAATACTAGTAGAAGATTTTTTGAAAACCCACATCTGGCTGCTGAAATAACGGGAATAGACTTTAATTTTATTTATAGAATTAAAGTTATTTTGGAAGCCATATCAAGCGGTCACAAAATAGATGTCCCGAAATTTGATGAATACGCCATGGAGACAGCAAAACTGTATGTAGAGTTATATGGTTGGCATTCTATGACTCCTACCATGCATAAAATTTTGGTACATGGTGGAAAAGTTATAGAAAATTCTCTAGTGCCTATTGGTCAACTTTCGGAGGAAGCTGCAGAAGCTCGTAATAAGCACTTTCGCTCATACCGTCTAAACTTTGCTCGAAAGTTTTCACGCGAAGACTGTAACCTTGATATTTATCACAGGTTACTCTTGACATCAGATCCGCTCATCAGTTCAATGAGAAAAAAAAGAAGATCCGATCAAAACCATTTTTGCAGGAAACTTTGGAGCTTTTGCTTCCTGCAGAGCCAAATACAAAAGGCACTTGTGATAAATGCATGGAAAGTGACGGTGAGGAAGAATTGTCTTTTAAAGAGTAACATAACAATTTGTATGTTAAACTTTCATAAAATATTGTCTTATTGTTTATGATTCGGTACCTAACATTGTAAGTAACATTTAGTATAATAATGTGGTAATAACTGTTGACCATTTAATTTTAGTGTATACTGTATTTTTTTGTCATCCATATTTTATTTTCAATTTAAATAGGCATGCAGACTGTAGAGAATAAACATTTTTTTTTTATGTACGGCCGTCTTTTACTTAACAAATTGTGATAATTCTTAACCCAAATATCAAAAACTACTAAGCCGATTTCGATAATTCAAATGAACTCAAAATATATATTTTACACCAAAGGGAGATTTAAAGAAAATTTAAAAACATTGGCGCTATTTACAAAAATATTTTCACAGAAATGTTTTTTTGTATAGAAAAATACGCTTTCAATGAAACAAATAGGGATAAACATATATATTCACTCTAAAATACCAGATTAGCATTTGTTGTCGTATTTATTACTGAAATAAAGCATAAAATAGTTTTGGCCGCCTAAATCGTACAAATCGACCACTGTGCGCTGTATAAATCATCTTATTACGTAGATGCAAAGGCCTTTATCATTAGCCGGACAGGGTTTTAAACTAATAGTAGGTACAATCGGTGCGGACACTAGAGGTGTGTAGTTCGCGAATGAATGCTTCGATTGAATGCATTCGTTATATGAAACCATTCATTCATTCATTCACTACCAATCTTTACATATCACATTCACTCTAGTCCACGTTGTTCATTCTTCAAGAAACATTCTTAAATCTACCACACTAAGGACCAAAATTCTGTAACTCATGTGTCTCGCCTTTGTCACTCGTCATTCGCGGACTACCTTGAGTCAAAAGATACGTGAACGAACTACTGAGCTATGAACTATGAATGAGCTATGAACTATGAATGAACTGTGAACTATGAATGAACTGTGAATGAACTATGAACTATGAATGAGCTGTGAACTATGAATGAACTATAAGTGAACTATGAACTAAAAGAGTGAACTAGTTCAGTGAAGGAAATGAACTATATCATTATTTTCTTTTCACTGAAGCGTTTCGCGCACCTCTAGCGGACACACCCTTAGGTCTCGGCGCGTCAGTGCCGCCCGGTGCAAGGTACGGCCGGTCAAGGTTACGCGCGGCAGAGGGACAGACAATGCTGGCTGGGGGAAACCGTTATTTTGTCAAAGAAAAAAACTTACTTATAGTTCGAAATACCTAGGTCTTCGGAAAATCGGCCACGTCATGAGGAGAGAGTACAATCATGTTTTCAAACGCATATTACAAATCCCAGACATCCGGAGAGCCAGAGGTCGTCCACTAGCCTCCTGTGAACTATTAAAAAAAAATACCATTTATAGTTTATTATGACTTTTATGACACTTCGATGTAGACATTGAGAAGCCGGTTAGTAACCTAACCAATGCAATGTCTTAACGGCTCCGCAATGTACATCGTATTGTCATAGTAAATTGTCATTGTCAGTTTTATGAAATGGCCCACTGGACTGGAGCAGCTACGCGGTTTTTTTTACAGAAGAACACCTATCCAGTCTTGATACACAGAGTGAGAGATTTTTGTATCGCGCCCTATCTAGCTTCATACTGTCCTTCGTGAAATCGTGATAAACAAGCAGAGTAGTCCATGATCCGTTACCATCTCGGCTACCAGCAGTTAACTTTAGACCGTCCGAATAAGAGTTATTTTAATTGTTATCAGAAATCGACGCCAACACAGGTGCGTTTTTGCGTTTGCGTTATTAGGTTTGCGTCATTGCGATATCTGTGTTCAGTACATTTTGTATTAAGATCGCCGTGGAGTTACACACTGCTGCGGTAAGAACGCAATGGCATCGCTAATACAAAATGTACTGAAAGCAAGTATCGCAATAACGCATCCGATCTTACCGACCGATAAAACGCACCTGTATGGGAGCCTTATTCTCCAGGAAAGAAAGAACTTCAAGAAATTATGAAAAGAGCCGCATTAAAATAATACAAACAGATGACGACGGCGGGTCGGCGACCGTAATCGGTGTCACAGAACTAAAAGTCATGATGATACTCCGGAGCTAGCTATGCAGCTGTGTGGCTGATGTACAGTCGGCCACACGCTAGGATACTCCTTTTTGTTCGACTGGCGCCCTTATGCCGCGCGCGGTAAGAGCTGCCATGGGCTATGTGTGACTGTTGCCAACCGTGCCGTGCCGTGAATTGCCTAGCTATAGGAAATATTGACATTTTGCTTAGCTAGGTAGTCCTAGGATCTACCTATGTAGATTGTACAGTTAGTAACACGCTAGGATACCTATTTCGATTCGATTTACGCAATTATGCCATGGCCAAGCTACCATGGGGTATCCAGGCGCTGTTTTTTCTCAAGAACTAATCTGTGCCAGGGATACATTTAATTTATAATCATTATCATCATCATCATCATGATCGAGGTTTATAATAAGGTAAGAAAATTCGCTCGAGACAGGACGCGTTATTACAACCATACAATGTCTTGATGTATCAGAAATCAACATTACAATGATTGAACAAACATTAAACATTTCCTGACCTCCCGAAGTTTCCAGCTTAAGATGCTGTAAACACTAACACAATGTCCAGCTGGCTCGGCAAAACATACGGTTTCAACCACCTGACAACCACAGTCAGTGAATGCCAAATATCACAAGTCCACAAGCAAAATCTGGTTTGAAACGTTTTTAGAGAGTAGTAGAGATACTTTTCGGCGCCGATGATTCACCGGGGAGAGTGGCCAGGGAGGTGAATCACTGAATCTTAACTACCAAATAATGATAATAAATATAATAGATTCGCCGGACAGACCTCGGCGGACGTGAGTTAAACGCTTGTTTGTTTTGATTTTAGCTAACTGTGAAGGAAAACATCGTGAGGAAACCCGCGGATTAGTTGGCTCCGCACGCGCTGACTGGTCTTCCTGTCGGCTAGGCCGACTAAACTCGCAGGATAGGACCTATAGGTGCTGGGCGAGCCCCTACTCCATCTAAAATCAGTGACCCAGGAACTGCAGCGTCCGAGTGGTCGCTTCACCCACCTAGTGTGAGTGGAGATGCGGACCTAGGTAATAGTGTTAAATTAAACGAAGATTATTATTTTTAACGACATTCGAGTCTATCAATCTCGTAACAATTTTATTATGTTCGATAATAAAAGCAACAATACACTTAACAGCCTTTTTGTGCAAAACGGATCTTCGCTGCAAGAATTTAGGTCGCTATTAGCATAAACACGTAATGCTTAGTGCCGGGACAATAAACCCACAATCGTGTGACGCAGGTATTACGAGTGTTAATTGAATACACGACGAGACTTATCAACTTAACTGCAAAGTGAGTTTAATTTTTAATTAGCTATATTCTACAGGGTGCACTCTAAGTCGATAGCGGAACTTTAAGTAGGCTGTCTACTGATCAATACAAACAACTTGTGCTATGTGGCAAAAAAAATGGAGCGAAAAAAATATCAGCTGTTCCATACAAAAGGTCGACTCAGTACTGCGCCAAATGTATGAAGCAGCTGATATTTTTTTCGCCCCATTTTTTTCTCCACCTAGTACAAGTTGTTTGTATTGATCAGTAGACAGCCTACTCAAAGTTCCGCTATCGACTTAGAGTGCACCTGTAGATATTATAATAATATTATATGGTTGAGACGTTTTTAAAAACCTATAGTCAGCATCCAGCCATGGGCAAATTACTCACACTAGATAATTTCTTGGGAAGTTTCAAGAGTAAGAGAGAATGCCAGACACCAGAGTCGCAAAGATCATGACCGGGGCCTTAGCCTGTAACGCAATGGCGTGTCGATGGCGTCCCAGCAGAAGGATAAAACCGGGGTTTACTCATTTTTCTCCAACAAACAGAGAACTAATCATCTAGAATTAGAATCAGAATATTATTTGCTGTCAATTTGCTGTACGAGTACTACAAAAACATTAAGAGGACCGACAGCATTAATAAATCGTAATTGAAGCTGTCAACTGGGAGCCCATTTTGGCACCATTGCGTTACAGGCTAAGGCCCCAGTTGGAAGCCACAACAGAAGAGATTAAAAGGCAGGATTCAAAAGCGTTGAATTGACGGCATTGAAGATGACCTTAGAAATATGGGCAAATACTAAAGAGGCCAGAGACAAATAGAATAGAATAGTTTTTTTTTATTGTATATCATTTCAGAGATAATGTACATGGCCTCAGGGGCAGTGAATATAATGAATAGGCCAGAGACAAATGAAAATCTACTGTAGAGAAGGCCAAGACCCAGAAAGGGTTGTAGCGCCAAAGAAAGTAAGACTTATGTTTTGATGGAGTAGCTAACTTCAACTAAAAACCCTCTCAGATTGTAAACAAAAGTTCAAATGATACTCCTAACCTACACATTGCGAATGGCGACCCCGAGAGGGGAAGAGATCGGCCTTTACTCAGCAGTGGGTGTTGGCTGATGATGAACCTACACACAACCAGAAAATATGCCTTTTTTTCAGACTGACATTCAGCTTTGTGTGCAGTTCAAATTCACCAAATATGTTGATGCTTTCGCATGTCAAAGTTATTTTAACACTATCGGACAATGGAACTGGGTTTTGCCGGCGATATGGCGTGTTGACATGTTGAAATGTATAATTGCTGGTTAGGAATCGCACGTATATTGGCGATAATAACCTGCAATGATTGGGCCCAACTCAGCCATTAACTACTTAAATATAGACGTCACTGCGGTTTAATTAATCAATCTGTTAGCTCGCGTTGGAACAAAATAAATACAGTTAGAGGGACAAGAAAAGGCAGATAAGTCGGGGAGGAAAAGCTGTGTCTGTCTATCTATCTATCCAGCCCATAAATAAAGCCCACTGCTGGGCATAGGCCTCTTCCTTTTCACGCCAACCCCCTCGGTCAAATGCCAATCTCGTCCATTGTCCTCCCGCTGTTTTGACAATGCCATCGACCCATCGAGCTTTCGGTCTAACTACCGACCGTCGACCCATCCTAGGCCACCATTCCGTGACTGCCCTAGTCCACCGTCCGTCTTCTTGCAAAGTGAGGCCAATTAAATATTCAGTCAAAGAAAATTGTGCAAATCGGACACGCGTTGCAGAGACCAGGCAGGCAATCAGCTGAACGTGGCAAACTAGAACGTTAGAAACAGGATTATCATCAATACAACTTATTTTCATGAACACAATTAAAAAAGGAAAATGTACAGATTATAATCTGCAGAAATGATTGACACAAAAATCTATGAAATCGGATGATATTTAGTGGTAGTATATTTTTTTTCTCCGTTTTTATGGGAGTGACTGCGGTACCCAATCCTCTTAGGCCCGTAAAATCAATCACAGTTTAAATCAAAAAGGCTAGTTTAAACCCTATGTGTCGATTAATTTTCATACAAAATGCGAGGTTTAATCTATCGTGTGAGTTTAAACTATGATTGATAATACGACACTTAATTATATTAACCTTCCGTATAGTACCCAACCCGTAAATCCGTAGGGTTAGATACTTCTGTCTTCTCAACCAACATTACCTACCTTTCGGAGTTAGGTGGGTAACTTCTAAGAAAAAACAACACCATTCTCAGAATGGCGTGATTTTCCCACGGCCCATGTACGTCAGCCTAGCCTCGTATAAACATTACTGTTCAATTATAGTCATAAAGCCGTTCGTAATAAGCACTATTAATAAGACCCCTAGAGCAGGCATCGTGGTGATCTCTGGGCCCACACCTTTCGCTTTGACGGATAGGCCAGTTTATGGTAAGTATACACCGTGGTTATAAATAGATGTAAATACCTATTCGGCCAGACTCAAAGCCCAAATCAAATGAAAAAACAGAAGATTTCTGTTAATTCTTATTTGATCTGTTGACGCCTCCTCTTACAGTCATCTAAATACCAAGAGGTACAAAGCAGCATGATAATTTGTACCAAAAACAAAGAAGCTGGTGTCTCCGTTCACCCCGAAATGCTTAGACTTACGGAATGTTATTATTTTTATAAATTGCACCCGTGTGAAGCAGGGGCGTTGCTTCACGCCACTGGTTCACACGGGTATTAAATAAGATGGATCGATGACATGAACTCGAAAAGACACGGAAAACAGTGGACTAGACTAGCAAGGGACCAGGGAAATTGGCGCGTAATAGAAGAGGCCTATGCCCACCAGAGGGCAGTCATTCAAGGGCTTATTTATATTTCGCGTATAACACATTATGCTGCGTATATTCAAGTGTAAAGGGAAGGCTATCTATTCTGTCACTTCCATACCGCAGTGGTCCCACATCACGGACCAATGCGGGCAATGCTCTGCACCTCCCCTCAAGAGCATTGCGGGTCCGTCCCAAACTTCCATCTGTACATCAGCTCGGCGCAACTACCCTGCGAATTTCGGCACCTGTTGATTTTAGTCATGACTACTCATGGCTCATGTATTTTCGAGGTAGATTGAAGCCTGGCATTCGTGCGTTAGGAGTGGAAACAAGAGCTCTATTTTTCACATCGGAATTTCCGACCATACCTGGCTGCCGAACGTCCAATAATCACGATGGCCTCCCGACATAATATGCAACGAATGCGTATTCAAGGGCTAGTTAGGAATTAGGATAGATACTTATAAGTACTAAAGCCCTGGGTCTAGTATCCTTCTTTCTCGGGGTTTTTCATTGCTTCTACTCCATCTAAAACAATGTCTCTTCAGTACTCTTCACACATCTAATGTGAGTAAAGGTGCCACTGGACGCTGTATAAATCATCCCATTACATTTTATTTTTAGCTTTGTTTGAGGGATTTGCAACCACTATTTAGTAAAGTATGGACAAAGTTCATATCAAGTAGTTGAAGTGTCACCAGGCCATAGGTCGTACTGGAAAAGCAGATCATTTTGGGCCAGATGGAAGGCAGACGGGCGAGAGGCAGAACACCAATGCGCTGGTCCGATGCCCTAAAGAGGGCAGCAGGTGGATCCATCCAGAACTTCTTACTTATAGGTAGGATAGGATAGGACCTTTTGCAACATTCCATATTCCATTTCCAATTCGCAGACAGACGGACAAGGCGTCGGAATATTTTGCATATGGACAGGTTGTTTCGCAACTCGACTGGCCGATTGTAAAACACGCAGCTAGGGCCCGGTGGGAATTTTAAACGAATCAAGCCGTTTCTGAAAGAGTAAGGTCCGGATATCTAAACTAAGGCCTTTTCATCTACGTAGTGAGATGAAACCCTTCTGTAACCATACAAAGACAAGTTTTTTGGGCAGTGCCACTGCTTCGTAGACCAGAACACATAATCGGCTGAATTATTGTGGTTCTTTTGTTTACAATAATTAAAAGAATACTATGTTATTGCCGCGAACGAAAAATCGCTGAACAAAAATACCTTAGTTTAGCTACAAAATGTAAAATCTGTGAAAATTTTGAATTTACCGCCACGTTGCTATCGTCCAACCTTAATTGCGGATAGGAAACGGGTTTTCAGTAGAGTAGCAAAAATTCGGCCTTTTATTAGGATTTTCGCCAACCTTGTAGCTTGTTCTGATTGAAATTGTTTGGCTAATGAAGTTCATAGTATGAAGCGAAACTACCTCAGTGTTTATTTCATTTAATGCACAATACAGGGACCAAGTCACAAATTAGATTGCGAATAATCAGCGATAGCTTTTGCCCGCGACTTCGTCCGCGCAGACTAAGTATTTTTTTTCGTTATCAGTATCACAACAAAAAATTGCCTACAGCACACAGCGATAATTCAGCTTCCCATTAGTGAAAGATTTTTTTTAAATCGGATGAGTATTTTTGTAGATTACCCCCTACATACCTCCAAACTTTTCCTCTTTATAATATTATTGTAGATAGTGTAGATTAGTGTAGATTCGTCCGTGGTAGACCCGTTGTCTACCTAATTGGTATGGTAGGCCTTAAACCAATTAGACTTCCATACAACGTTAAAAATCAATAAACCAGCCCACATCTGCCTACTGATTTGCTAATTAGGTCGCAACCAAGCTAACCCTTCAGCCAAAACGATCAATTCGCACCCTAATCTGAATAATCAGTATTCAATTCAAAGTTCGGAAATAATAAGGCCCAATATCCAACAACGCTCACAAGTCACACTACATGGGTGAAGTGCCCCGGGCAGTAGGACATGTTTTATTAGATGGAGTAGGCTTGCCCAGTACCTACGAGTATGTACCGTCAACAGGAAAGACAGAATCAATACGAGCCGACTTTTCCTTTTGTTAGCGAGTGGTATTGCTACTACATACGTAGCTTTGAAGTGAAACTAAAGACATCAAAGTACATGGGAGAACTGGGATCCGAACTTGGAACATCACGCTTATGAGACCTGGCCCGCGTTTCATATAACTGACATAAATATTTTATTATGACAATTCGATGTTCATTGATAGGTCGGTTTGTAAACAAACCTTTTTTGTAACCTCATTTCAAATCGACTACGCAATCTATATCGAATTGTCATAATAAACTATGAATTGTATTTATATGAAACAGGCACCTGGGCCCTTAGCCTGTAACGCAATGGTGCCAAAATGGACTTCCGGTTGACGGTTTTAATTACGATGTATTAATGCTGTCGGTCCAGTGTCGGTCCTTTTAATGTTTTTGTAGTACAGCAAAGATTCTAGAGGATTAGTTCGCTGGTTGTAGGAGAACATTGCCATTGTGTTACAGGCTAAGGCCCCAGGGACCTTAGCCTGTACCGCAATGGCGTGTAGATGGCGTCCCAGCAGAAGGACAAAACCGGGGATTCCTCGTCTTTTTCCTACAACCAGAGAACTAATCCTCTAGAATTAGAATCAGACTATTTTTTGCTGTACTACAAAAACATTAAAAGGTCCGACAGCATTAATAAACCAGAATTGAAACCGTCAACTGGGAGCTCATTTTGGCACCATTGTGTTACAGGCTAAGGCCTCAGTTTTACCACCGCTTTTTTGCACATAAAGTGCAATAACAGGAACACATAATACCCTTAGCGCGGCACGGAGGAATCGAACAGCTGATGTGATATTAGAGGAGGGGCTGCAATGTGGTGTTTTACAACAACCCGCGAAAAACCGAGGGATGTAAGGCGGTACAGTCAGCGACAAGCTAGGATACCTCTTTTGACTTTTGACCTCTTATGCCGCGGGCAGTAAGAGCTACTATGGAATGGAGTTAGCGTGTTCCTCACCGTACCTAAGTTGACAATCAGAGACCGGTGTTGACTTCTTGTGTTCGAGGCCAAAACTTACTGGGGGCCGCTGAGGCGAATTATCTACCTAGTAAGTAGGTGTTGTCATGGTCTATTAGTCGGTGAAAAAAGTTAGAAACCGCTGCTCCCACGTTACTATGCAGAACTTCAAACAAGTCAACTGAGAGTAACTTAGGTAAAACCAAAATTTGGATGAACTTCAAAACACTCGCCCTCTCGCTCTAATTAATACAATCAAAGCGAGACAACGCAATTTTGAAGTTAATTTTTTTTCTTTAATGACGAAGGCACCTTTCTCGTGTCTGCGAAAAGGGTATCAATAACTTTACTAATTAAGGCACTCCGCCCAATTTCGAAAGCAGCTGGCATGGTAATTAACATTGTTGTCAACTTCGCATATCAGCTGACGATCGCTGGGGGTTCAACAGTTGACACCCCAGCTCCTATCTCAACGCAAGAAGGGTCGCCAAGTACGGGCGACCGCAAATATTTGAAATGTTTTCCTGCAGGGACCGAATTGAAAATGATAACACATGGTATAGTACTGCGATAACGCTGCGAAGGGCCTTTTTACGGCATTTATGGTCACGCCATTAAAATTGGCTTGGGAGTACTAAAGGGGGTTTAAAAAAGAGGTAAACTTGGCCACCGCCGGGTACTATTTCAAATGCCAGAATAAAACACGTATACCCAGTGACGATCTATATCCAACCTTGTCTATCTCACTTTAGGAAGAGCAACAAAGTAAGAGAGGGCACTGTATGGCGCGCTATCAAGCTATCTAAGGCCCGGTTTCTGAATTGAGAATTTCACTAAGTAAATAGAGGCTGCCGCGCGAGACCGTGAAAAATGGAGATCCCTTCTTCAAGCCATATGTCGCTGATAAGGGATAAAGGATATCATCATCAAATACTTAAGTATCGTTCTGTCACGTTCTTTTGTGAGAAATCTGCAGAGACAAAACGATACTTAAAGCCGGAATTACATTACGAAACTACTTTCATGCATTTTAGAATACATTGATGTCACAAAAAACTATTTGATGTCGGACCGTCTTGTTCAATCGGCAATGAATTCGAAAATGCATGAAAGTAGTTTCGTAATGTAATTCCGGCTTAAGTGCTTGCTTAGCGAATTTCTCATTTCAGAAATAGGCAGTAAGTGTATTGAGTAACAAGTAACTATTTGCCTTTTTGATAGGACTAGGACCCATAAGTTACACTCGGCTTTATTTCTTTGGGCCATTCTTTTCAGTTTCCGGTAGTGTCATCGCAACACGATTTATTCCTCCCACAGGGAAGTTTTCTCCACAAAGAAATGGGAAATGTCAACGTCGCAAACTTATGGCTAAAAACTTTTATCAGATAGGGAGGTACAAAAACAAATTCAAGATAGAAAGACCCATAATCACACACTGTATTTTCTTATTTTGTAAATTCCCCCGACATTTTGGCTTCAAATTAGCATATCTCATGAACGGCTGATCCGATTTTGATAAAACATATCTAAGAACACTCGCTAGAAAACCAGCATTCAAAAAAATATATATCGCATTCAAATCTGTTCATCCGGAGCTACGGTGCGGTGCGACAGACAGACACACATACTCTTCTCTGACTCCGCCCATTGCCATTTTGGTCCGTCCTAAGTTTAGTCGGGCTTTCTTTCTCATGGCAAACCACGATGTTAATGTCGAACCTGTATCGGGCAGAATGCCGCACAAGCGCGGTAATTGCCATGTTTCCCATTCGTCTGTAGGTTTCTCTACGAGTCTCCAAGGTTAGGCAGAGAGGGAAACTACGCGCGGTACTGTGGGAATATCCGGTCGACATATTTTATAGCTATCGACCTTTTCAATAAAGCACACGTCTATCGAGGCACTAACTCATTGAATACGGTCTGGAGAAAATCCGAGCTGTGGGAGCCCGGAATGGGAGCCCGGATAGCCTCCTTCACCTACAGAAAAAAAACTAAGGCTGCATCTACGTAAAATGAGATGATTAATATAGCGTCTAGTGGCACCTTCACTCACACTAGATGGGTGAAGAGACCACTCGGCGCTGCAGTGCCTGGGACATTGTTTTAGATGGCCCGCGGCTTAGTTGGCTCCACACGTATTGACTTGTCTTTCCTGTGGGCTAGGCCGACTAAGCTGTCAGGATGGTATAGGTGCTGCGCAAGCCTCACCTACAGAGGACCCCTGTTTCCTCCTTTATGTCGCTGACGACAAAGCCCGATTACCCGGAAAACAGTGGTTGCGTCTAGGACAGGATCGTGAGAACTGTAGCTAGCTTGAAGACTTGAAGCCTTTATTGAGCAGCAATAAAAATGCTACCTATTTATTTTTCCACAAAACGGTGAGCGATGTCAGTTGATTGCCGTACGAGAATGCGCGCTGTATTAGGTAGTGCCTTCCAGGACAGTATTTGCAGTGTCTGCGACCATTCAACATCATCATCATCATCAGCCTGTTAACACCCACCGCTGAGTAAAGGCCTCTTCGTACTCACGCCACCGTACTCTCACGATGCTGTGCCAGACGCAACCACTGTTTTCCGGCTACTTGGCCTATGTCGCCGGACCATCTGGCTGGTGGTCGGCCAACCGATCTCTTCCCCTCTCGAGGTCGCCATTCCGCAATGGACTATGTCCCGCGGACTGCGACCATCAAGTTACGTAAATCTCGACTACTTCGGAAGACACCCGAAAAGGAGAAAGTGAATTCAACAAGGAGCATCATCATCGCGATAAGATCGTTCGTTACAACCACCATTACAGTCAATGACATGTGGCAACTGGCCAGATGCCGAGTTTGGCAGGTCGCACCCAGCACGATTTAATTGTCGGCCGAAATATCGAGTTACCGGTACTTGGGACCCCAAGGGCTCATGAGACAGAGGACCCACCTGTGCCAGATTCTTTTTAGACTTTTACCCCACTCCACTAGGTAACTAAGGCCTTTGCATCTTCGTAATGAGATGATTTATACAGCGTCCAGTGACACCTTCGCTCACACTAGATGGGTGAAGAGACCACTCGGCGCTGCAGGGCCTGGGACATTGTTTTAGATGGAGTAGGCTTGCCCAGCTCCTATACCATCCTGACAGCTTAGTCGGCCTAGCCCACAGGAAAGACAAGTCAATACGTGTGGAGCAAACTAAGCCGCGGGTTTCCTCACGATGTTTTCCTTCACAGTTAGCGAGTGGTATTGCTACTACAAATTGACAAATGTACGTAACTTTGAAATTAAACAAAGTCATAGATACATGACCGCCCTGGAAATCGAACCGGGGACCTCTTGCTTCAGAGCCCACTGTTCTACCCACTAGACCACCACCGCTGTCCACTAGGATACCATTATTTTCATACTCCAGCTTCTATTTAGTCGAAATATATGTTTTCTAGTACAATAAAGAATATTATTTTCCATTCTATTTGGTTTCTTTGGTGTGTGCGTTACATAAAAAAAAAAATGATTTAGTTTATAATATTATGTTTTCGAGAGCTTTCATGATTCAAGTAAAGTTTTTCGTTTGTAGTAGTTCTAAAAGTTTACCCTAGGGTGATTTATCTACGAACGGATTAAGGACAACGGCTGAAGACAAGCTGACTCGGTTTATACGGCCTGCTCGCTTAGCATGAGGCGGTGTTAGAGAGTACCTATGGATTTAAAACTATATGTATCTCACTCTTTTGTTTGAAGTAGAGCGGGATGGACAAAGTCCTAACACTCTAACACCGCCTCATGCTACGCGAGCTGGCCGTGTCAGGGAAACCTGGCTGGAAAGATTGCAATCGTATTAACGTAGTAGCTCCAAAAAAAATCTAGTGTGAGTGGAGATGCTACCGAATGCTGTATAAATCACCTAACATAGACATAAAGGCAAAAAGGAATTTAGTTTTTAATGTGTCCGTGTGTAAGAGTAGAGGGAAAAGAGCGTAACGGTTCCTCTGTATTTTTACTTTTAGAGGGTCACTGGGGCCGAAAATGGCAAAGTAAATTAACGTATATTAAAATAATTTAAGGCGCCCTTTTTTAACGCAACAGCGATCCACTGACACTCGAAATCATGCGGCGACATTAAAATGCCTACCCTTAATAAGAACGGACCTATGAGCCTTTGCGCTAATTAATTGCTAATAAGTTTGTGGTCTTTGCCTAGAAGTCCGGCCAGCGAAAGAGTACCTAGACATTTTGACTCTGATTGTAGACATTTTGACGGTGTTACGTCGATGACGCTAATATACTTCGATACGTAGTAAGTAAAGCTGCGTTTTCACCATGTCAAAGCGCTAAGATAGAGTCTACTAAAATGCTATAAAGGTTCATTCTCTTCAGGATCCAATTTTCTTGCTGCGGACCATATCAAACGTCCAACTCTAGAGGCTGACCAAGCAGAAGGCGGTTAACGAAGAAATGCTCCTTAGAAAGTGGGGTTGGCTCGGACACTGAGGAGACACGAAACCTACCCAACCAAGCAGGTGCTAACCTGGCTGCCCTAGGGCAAACGGCGAGCGGGTCGCCCCAAATCCACGTGGCGCCGATCGAATCCATCAGGCGCGGAAGGTCGGTCTGAACTGGAACGACCTTGAACCAACTGCGCAAGATCGTCCCAAGTGGAGAAAACTTCTTCGAGCCTGTAGCGACCCCTATCGGGCGCACAGGAAACTGCTACATACTCTAGCTGTCAAATCGCTACTCGCTACAATCCTGCACCGCGCCAGCAAAATATCTTTCGTAGCTGAGTAGGTATATAATAGAACGTCCAACTTTGTTGAGTTGGACCCGGCCGGTCCCCAAGCACAACATCTGCTGTGCGGGCCCTTTATAGTTGAGGAGCACGATCACCCGCTCTTCCTACAAGCCCTATGTCCTTCCTGAGGGATAACAGGATTTAAGTCAAGTCAAGTCTCTTCAGGCAGGTAAGTTTCGTTTGAAGTTTTCTTCCTTCATGAACAGGACTGACTCTGTGTGCCCTGATATGTCCCGTCGTCAGGATCTTTGGCCAAAGGGAGTTGTAGATGTAGCCCGTCTTTACATGGAGACTAGACCTGCCGAAGATATAGTCTCTAAACTAGTTCAGTCTATTTGATACGTATGCGTACCTACTGTTTGACAGGATGGGGTGTAGGTGCGGTAGATTTATTGCAGACAAACAGGGTAGCAGAGAGACAGTGTTTTTTCAGGAATACGGAGAGACAGTATTGACAGAGATTTAGTCGGAAATTGGATTGTCGGAGATAGTACGGCCCAGGCCGTCTATCGAACAAAAAGTATCCTAGTGTGTCACTGTCTACCTGACGATGACGAATATGTTTCATTCGCTGGTTTTGGGACATTATGAAAATATTGCAGAAATGGAGGATGGAGGCTTGCTTTCTGAATTCATGTAGCCGAATGATCACTATATTCTGGTGTGGGTATCCGAATGCTTCAGACTCAGGAACCGCGAATAGAGTGAGTGAATGAAGACGACGAATGCTTTCAGCCGATTGCGTTAACACAAAGGGTTGGGAGCACATTTGATCGATGGCAAGGGAAGTGCGCGCTAGGGGAGGCGAAAATTGACTCTGGCTTGCTTGAGTGATTGGAGGATGGTAACCACATAGGTAGTAAGCGAAGCGGCTAGTACACACAACAGCACGTTAGAGTGTAAACTTTTGTTGTAAAGTCACCCGTAACGTAACCGAGTAGAGTACACACGACAGCACGTCGACCCTTACACGCTAGCGATCTACTAGCGTGTAAGGGTCGACGTGCTGTCGTGTGTACGTCCGGGGTGTTAAAAGACCTCTTTTGGTCAATTTCTACTTAAGAAGCCATATTTAAAAAAAAATTATACGTTCTGGTGTCTAGTACGCGTGCGTGAATTTCGGGTATGTCGGCGGTCTTTTAACATTATGTGTATAGTGGCGATCCCAAATGCAAAGCGCGGGGCACACAGAAAAGACGCAAAGTTTGGACGGAGCGATATTACTCTGGCTTGCTAGTGATTGGATTAACTAACCACACCACATAATACCTAGTTGGCGTAAACCAGTAGTTTTTCAACCTTATTCATGACGCGACGCGACTCCCCTGAAGTATTAAAACCTTTCGCAACCCCCAACCAGGGTTGTCAGTTAACACATTTAGATATAGATTAAGAAATAATTTATTGTCACAAAATTAACACAAAAAAGACCTACACTCACAGATATTGGAATACACTAATAGAAATTAAAACCCGCGGTTGTAGAAAATAGGATTGTTTCAGCTGTTGCTGTAGTTACATGACTAACTACAGCGCTGGTTTAGACCATAACCTCGACCCCCAAAAACCCTCTTATAGAAGCTTCGCGACCCCCTTAAGAAGTTTCGCGACCCCCTAAGCCGAAATATTAAAAATAACCGAAAAAAGTCCGAAAAAATGCGGTACAAACAACATCCAAAACATTAATTGAGTCCGGATTTTTTGTCAAAGTACAAAGTACTTGCCGAATGGGCTAATACTGCCCTAGACAGATTTTTACAGACGAGTGCCTATCTAATGAAATCTACAATCTCGTAACTGAAAGGCATGTGACCTAAATGGAAAGGGGTCGACACAATCATGCCCTTTTGCTATACACCTGCAGGGACTGTGACCCAGTTGGGTAATAATAAAAGCCTTTATGGGCTTTGGACTTGCTTTAGTACACGTAATTAATGGTTTGTTTGTTTAAGTTTGGTTGGGCTGTTATTTGTAACATTGCTGCTAGTAGGAGTGTAGTAATTATGACACTTACTTTTGCTGGGAGTCCAAACAACATTCGTCAAGATTAAGTTTTTACATTTGGTGCAGTACAGCCAGCTTATGGGACCAGAAGGCTTAGCACGCGGGCTATTTTGCCTACTCTCAACTGTCACCTTAGCCACTTAACACTACTGAGGTGACAGTGAACAGTGGCTAAGGTGAGAGTAAGCAAAATGGCCCGCGTGCTAAGCCTGCAGAACCACTGAGTTATTTTGCCAAATTGTTTTGGCCCGAGAGTAAAATTTCTTGTCGATGGTTAGTTTCGTTTTGTAAGTCGAGTTACGAGAGTAAGGATTAAAAACCCCAAAGTTAACACATTCAGATGTGACATTTTCAGCAGAATAATCATCAAATGGTGGCCCTTTTTAAACGGTTTTATTTAGCTCACCCCGTTCGTTTTATTATTTATTCTTGGGTCAAATTTTGTAATTCAAATTTCACCCTCTTCCTGTCAACCGATTAATCTGAAATTTTGTATACACTTTGGATTTTGGTGACAATACAATTATGTTTATTCATTATCATTATAAATTCAAGATGGCCGCCGCTACAAAATGGCGGATAATTTATGTTTTATTAATCCCATCAATATGGGTATCAAATGAAAGGGCTCAACAAGCAGAATGCAATATACTATAAAAAATTGAAATCCAAGATGGCGGCCGCTACAAAATGGCGGATAACGTAGGTTTTATCAATCCCATCAATATGGGTATCAAATGAAAGTGCTCAACCAGTATAATACAATGTACTATATGAATTAAACAGAATGCGAAATAAAAACTAAAAGCTAGAAAATAAAAATAGGTAAAAAAACTTTTTAAGTTAAACGGTTTTATGTTAAACATACATTGCAATGTTTAAGATAAATGTACTAACAACCAAAAAATAATAAAATAGATACAGTCGTGGGAATTATAAACATATGCATAGACTAGACTAAAATAAAACCGTGGGGCACGTCAACTGCCTAATTATAGTGTAACATTACAAAACAAACATTTTAATCAACGATTGTAGACAATTGACGTGCCCCACGGTTTTATTTTAGTCTAGTCTATGCATATGTTTATAATTCCCACGACTGTATCTATTTTATTATTTTTTGGTTGTTAGTACATTTATCTTAAACATTGCAATGTATGTTTAACATTTAATAAAACCGTTTAACTTAAAAAGTTTTTTTACCTATTTTTTATCTATGGTTTTAGCTAAGTTTATGTTCCCTCTATACAGTTATGTATTGGAGTAGAGTGCAGTAAGAATATAATTTAATCCTCTTTAATCCCACAAATAAAAAGTGTCACCAAAATTAGGTAAACTACAGGGTGCACTCTAAGTCGATAGCGGAACTTTAAGTAGGCGCTCTACATACATTTACACATACAGCTGTTTCATACATTTGGCGCAGTACAGAGTCGACCTTTTGTATGGAATAGCTGATATTTTTTTCACTCCATTTTTTTCACCACCTAGTACAAGTTGTTTGTATTGATCAGTAGATAGCCTACTTAAAGTTTCGCTATCGACTTAGAGTGTAGTAGCACCCTGTAGTATTTCTCTGCTGAAAATTACCCAAATACCTACATGAATCTTAGTAAAGGTTACACTTTTATGGAAAAGATGGTGTCATTATTATGAGGTTTATAGAGGTTCAAAATCTCCACACCGTACTCAATGAGTGGGTTGATAATTTGGTAAGTGCTTCATAACACTCTCTAGGTCAACAAAAAGTTGCTTGTGTGGGTGGAACAATACATCCATCACATGTGCAATGTGCTTGCAAGAGTTAGCTCTCGGGCGGTGAATTGATTCTGACCTTATGTCGTTGACGAGTTAACATTAAAGGTTTTGGGCAGTGAAATAGGTCATAGAGGTAGTTGTTTAGACACGTGACATTTCTGCACATAGCCATAAACTCCACACAACAATCATCATAGGGTGCAAACATTTTGAGCTAATTTTGAAAGTGCTGGATTAATATTTGTTTTAGAATTATCATGAAATAGGTACATGACCTTATCTTGTATTTCTGTGACCAGTTTGCTTAGCATTAGCCTGGGTTACGCAGTACTTAAGGGGGTTATAACTATACATTGTATCTCACTCTTTTGTTTGCCTTAGAGCGGGATAGCTAGAGTTATAAACCCATGGATACGCTCTAACCCAGCCTTATGCTACACTTGCTGCCTAATGCAATCATGTTGAAAGTAACATTTACATTGTTCAGAATAGAATTATTACTGCTTGATGTGTCGTGTTGGTTTAATAATTAAGACCTCAGTATTACAATTTTCACATGGCTTGAGAATATAGGCATGAGTTTATGTTATCATATGTCTAACATTGTATATTGACAACAATAAACTGATAAACCTGATAAGATAGGCAAGGAATGTCATGTTTCCGGAATGAGATATCAGCTGGCGGACTTGTGCTGACCTCAATGCACTTGGTAAACAGACAAGTAAGCTACATAGGTAGTAGGTATAACTTTAGGCCATCTGGCCTAAAGACAGGAAAGAAAGATTACAGGAGAAACAAACCAGAAGTTGAATATTCTTGTTCCTTGGTCAAAGATAGTTAAAATAGCCCTTAACATAATGAGACAAAGGTACCATACAATTTTCATTGGTTATGGACTCTATTCCGCGCAGTCACCCTACAACATAATAATGAGTTAACATAGAACTTAGTATTTGAATTTCCAATTGGATGTTTTTCAAATTGCTTTTGGATGTTTCCCAAAAGTAACCTACCTACTACTGTACTTTGAAAAACCTTTTGCACATAATTTTCAGTACAAACAGATGTGAAGAGTATCAAGTCGATCCATTGAGCTTTTAACCTTTATGAATGTTTCAAAGGGTCAAAATAAGTTCTGAAAACCACAAGAATTATAAAGAAAACTCACCGTTCGAGCTTTTGAGATCCCGATGTATGAGTGAGATGGGCGCATCCATGTGTAAGTACTTCATCCCGCGGGCCACCTGGATGGCCCAGTCCACCAGCACGGCAGGTCGGATCTTACGGCCAGGCAGGACCCGGTTCAGAGACCCGCCGGCTGCAAACTCCATCACCAGGCACAACTTTGGCTCCTCGAGGCACACACCCTTCAACGACACTATATTCTCATGATCCAACATCCAAAACAATTTAGCTTCCTGGAGAACATTCTTTTTGACCGCCTTAATGTCTTCGTTGGCGTCCAGGCGCGCCGCCTTCACCGCCACTAGCTCGTTCTTCCAGTACCCGCGGTACACTTGTCCAAACCCTCCCATCCCGATGAGCTCACCCGTCTCGAGCTCAGAGAAGGACACTCGTAGCGGGTCCACATCCCCGAACACAGAAGTGACCGCCAGTGGGTCCTTCTCCGTGACGTAAACGGCCGGGAAGATGCCGACGCGCTCGCCGATCTTGCCCGTCCACCAGCCATCGTCGCCCGAGATTGTAGCGTCCGTGGATAGCACCTCGACGATCTCCCCGCGCCGGAGGGAGAGCTCGTCCTCGCCCTGCGCGCTGTAGTCGTAGATGGCCGTATAGAGCACGAGCGGCATGTCATCCTCAGGGGCCATGGCCGCGCGGCCGGCCTGGGGCCGCGGCGGCATCACCCCGGCGGCGCCCGCATCGTGCCCGCCGCCCGCCCCACTCACGCGCCCGGACACTGCTGCAGCGGACACCCACAACCGCACATAACCGCACCACGCAACCTTCGCCGCCGATCACCGTATTACACCGCCATCTTTGTTTCCCCCATCGATCATGGTGATGTTGACGAAGGATGCCACAATATTTTTCGAGACACTCGCTGTGGACACACGCGGCGGGCTAGGCGGGCGCTCGGTCGTGATTGCTTCGCTCGAATGCTTTTTATTTTTGTTTCCGATTCAACAATCACGTTCGGACGAGCGAAACGACAACAACACGACGGCGGAGTCAACGACAAACTGACTGACGTTGTTTTTCTTTTCTCCCTCCCTCTTTTCTTTGTTGTTGTGTTATGGAATTCGGCTCAATATGCCAATGACTTTGTTGTTGTTGTTGTTGTTCTGAGGGAAAATCGCCACCTACTTTTTCTCAAAATTTTCGGTCTTATACATTGGCCACTGTTTATTATCTGAAGAATAAAATACAGCTGTTGTAAGGCTCAGATTCCTGGCAACACCACTTGATTAGTTCAAGATTATGTTTATAGGTGGCAGTACATAGATGTAAAATGCGCCATCTAGTGTTACGTAGAAGAAGTTATAAGACATTTTTCTATAACTAGATGGCGGTCGTAGTTTTGAACATAGCTAATTCTACACTTTATTTGGGTGCGTTATCATCTGAATCGTCTTTCTACGCAAGAAATTAAAAATGACATTGAAAAATGATTGTATTTATTGCTGAAATTAATGCCGTATGTTCAATCATGATTAACGAGTTTGTGACAAATAAATTAAACGTAAATTTCGCCATTACTTGACAAGAGGTCCCATGGTGTAATGGTTAGCACTCTGGACTTTGAATCCAGCGATCCGAGTTCAAATCTCGGTGGGACCTTCCGTGAGAATACTTTTTCACTTTTTTAGCATTATTTTTTTTAACATAACGTTTTTTGCGCTATCCTACAAACGTGTATTTTTATAGAGCCACAAAGTTGCGTCCATGAAAGCGTACTAGAAATAATTCGGCATCCAGTCGCAGTCTGTTGTGAAGGGATGCTGGCGAGGGAGCATTATTGATCGGTGAAAGTGGGATGGTCGTCTCTATTCGCGGTGAGCTCGCGGACGTGGGCACTGCTTGTCAATCTCAAAACACGGTTATCCGCCTTAAACCACTAGTTTATTAACCCAAAATGCCGTCTAAAAACCCCGTTTTTGTGCACACGAAAAACTGTGTCCGCTAAACCGCGAAAACCCGGAGAAGCGTGAAAAACCCGCCGCGCCAACCTAAAATATATTTTAAGTGACATGTCCACACTGAAAATTGAAAATCGAACGCCAATACCTCTTCATAAACGCTTAAAACTGAACGCAATCGCTAGTAAAACTATGTAGGTAAAATAACTTAAAAATAATCGTGCGTCGTGCGTGTTAGAATTAGATTCATAAAAGATGTTTTTAGGCAATCCGCCTTGAGACAGGCAGCTTTAAATTCGAAGCCCTTACAATGGCCGATTTGTTATCGCCTGGTTAATTTTATTACGGATATTATGTGCGTTGAGTTAACGAAAATGTGCCACAAAAATCGTGTCTACCGACGCAAATTCTGTTTGAAGTGGTGCTGGCGTAAACGCTGGCCTCTCGAGGAGTGTAGCAAACAAACTATTGTGAATTGCTCTTAGGATTTTCCGTAAAAAAAATAAAAATAGTGGTTTATTCAATTTAAGTAAAGATGAATTCGTTCAACGCCCCCACGACCCAGATAAATGCTGTGGAGAAAATGACTACGGTTAAGTGCAAGACTGTGGATCTGCAAGGATACGTCATCATCGTAGTTCAAACCAAGGATAACAAAGTTAAGCTGTATGGTAAGTGCATGGTGGAAAACGATCCTGGTGGAAAACGATCCACCTTCAACTACATTTTTGAAAAATCATCTGTACCATACATACGTAACGTAAGTAACTAAGAAAATAGATACACGCGTGTATCGGTCGATGTACAGTCGGCCACACACTGGTATACCCCTTTTTGTTCGATTGACGCCCTTATGTCACGCGCGGCAAGAGTTGCCATGGTATCCTTCAGCGTGGCTGACCGTACCACCTTCCATCGCGTATAACTAAGTAGGTAAGTAATTCTTTGGATTCCGTTTCTGGCTCAAAAGAAGCCTCCGGATTTTAGCATCCTACGACCGACATCTACTCTTCCGTAGCTAGCGAAATACTTTTTTTTCGAATTAGGTAGAGTCTGGATACTCTAGAAAATCTAAAAGCTTCGATACTAGGTAGATACTGTTCGAGTACTAACTTGCGGAAAAATGGAAACCTTCGGGAGCAACGAGTATTAGGATGCAAAGGTAGAGTCGCCTTGTTTCGATTGTAGGGCCGTGGGAACTCAGTGATGGCCAAGCGCGCGAAACACTGTTTTCTATAGCTGTTTCACCCAGAGCGAGACGGGGCGCGGGAAATGTGAGAGGCAATGTATAAGTCTACCTGTGTGCGTGTCCTTTCGAGTATGTTGTTGTAGTTGTAATGTGAATGATCTATTTTCCCAAATGTTTTCGTAGTTCAGCTGCCATTTCTACATTTTATTAGCTATTTTCTGACAAACTGTACAATACATTATTAATGTTCCCAAGGTAGTTTAGACTTCAATAGACAGTGTAATAATGTAAGTAAATAACAGCTGAAAGTAACCCCTTTTTCGACGTGAAAACCGCATCGCTCTAATTTCTTTCAGGCAATTTTTTTATTTTAAAAACTATTTGCAAACCTCCGTATTGGTCATCTACTGATATAAACCAAGTTTCAGTAAAATCCAGCCTGTAGTTTAGAATTTAAACCCGAACTACGTTTGTATGGGAAATCGCTGCTTCAGAACGTTCTTAATAGTTAGGTTAGGTATAATAGTTAGGTACCTAGGTGGTAAATTAAGATGTAAGTAGGTACGGTCGCCCACAGTCTAGGATACCCCATGGTAACTCTCACTCACCGCGCGCGGCATAAGGACGCCAATAGAACAAAAAACCGGCCAATTGCGAGTGGGACTCGCGCAACAAGGGTTCCGAACCACCAATCTATTCATTTATTTGGAAGAAAAATTAAAAATACAGCCAAGTGCGGGCCCAAGCGTGACTTCTTATATTTTGACCTCCAGCTCTTCTTGTTTACCCGTCGCGCATTGCATTCTCGATGCAACTCAACAATCATTTTCCGCTCTGCACGCGAACCAACTTTTCCACCAACACCTCCTGTCAAAACTTTTTCCCGCCAACATTCAACCCATTAGATTTGTCAACACAACCTCCATTCGTCAATATCTCATTGAATGATACCTCCTTCGAATCCTCTTTGGACTCGACTCTCTTTTCTTCCATTGTCGATGCCACCATTTGACATCCTGTCAGTCATAGAATCAGCTGTCTCTGGACAAACTTGACGTGACAATTTTCCAAGAACAAAACATCGTGAAATCGATGCAAAATATTTTCCTGCAGGAAAGGACCATGGGCACATTGGGCCCACTGATAGAGCATGGATACCGGTTTTCGGTAATACCGAAAAACCGGGATCCCGGACGAAATATCTACATTTGAAAAACCGGTATTGTATTATCTTAATACCGGAATTTCGGTATTTTCGGTATTACAGATAAAACTCTGAAACAAGTGTGGAATATCAAAATTTCGCGCGCATGCGATGCGTGCGAGTGCGCCTTGCAGAATAGTGATGTGAACCGGTTTTTGAAACCTAAAAAAAAAAGTTTTTTTTAAAAACCTATAATTATAAACGCCGGTTTTTGTTTATTAATTAAATCCGATTACTTTCTTATTTTGGACTGCAGTATAGGGGCCTTATCCTGTAACGCAATGGTGCCGAAATAGGCTCCCAGTTGACGGCTTTAATGGGGGATTTTCAGACAGCTTTAAAAATTAAAAAATAGTTATAAAAGCTGTGACAGATGGCGTTGATCCGACATCACAAAGTAAATTCGTGCTTACTACAGCGAAAATACTTTTTCACTTCATTGCTCTATGACTTCATCTTTCACCTCATTCCATTTTGGTACATGAAAAAGTGCACGACTTTGTTATTGTTCTTGTATGAGTGAATGGTAGAACCGGAAACACTACATTTTGCTCCATCACCAATACCTAAATATTGTGTTTGGACGTATCTACGAAGCCAAACGAGCGCAAACTGGCTTATAAAAAACATATCTCGTCAGCGAAATCCAGTTACAAATTTGGAACTACAACTCATGAGCTGTCAGAAATTGCGGACGGTCCTTTTAATGTTTTTGTAGTATAGCAAAGAATATTCTGATTCTACAACTTTTTCTCCGAGTGCGCGGAAGTTTGTGAGTGAGTGTGTGTATTTGTTTTCCGA
Source organism: Zelleria hepariella (assembly GCA_949319315.1). Taxonomy (NCBI): domain Eukaryota; kingdom Metazoa; phylum Arthropoda; class Insecta; order Lepidoptera; family Yponomeutidae; genus Zelleria; species Zelleria hepariella. The sequence goes on from OX439381.1 coordinate 19,354,047, forward strand.
TAGAACTGCAGGACGAATTTGCCTGAAGGAATGGAGATAGCTTAGAAACCTTTAAATTACGAACTAAATTCGTCTGGTAATGTCGATAACGGAAAAAAAAGTCTACGCGGACGAAGTCGCAGGCAAAAGCTAGTATAAATTAATATTATCGTTCAATTAAATAAACTCTTTATTTAAAATTTTCTATTTGTCTATTTTATAACAATTCAATATTTTTTAATATAACAAAAATTTAATACCGAAAAATACCGAAAAACCGGTATCCCGGTATTTAAAATCTTGATACCGAATGAATACCGGTATTGGGAAAAGGCTCCGGTATTCCATGCTCTACCCACTGACAGTTGACATTTGATGAAAAATTTTACATTGTCGGACCTCAATAAACTTCATGTCAAATGAAAGCTCTTGAAGAGTACTTCAATTTATTCTATGGCGACGTAGTCAAAATCGAGCGCAAAAGTGGTGTTTTGGGCACATTTGTCCCATTTTATAAAGATTGTCGGACCTCAATAAACTTCATGTCAAATGAAAGCTCTTGAAGAGTACTTCAATTTATTCTATCACGACGTAGTCAAAATCGAGCGCGAAAGTGGTGTTTTGGGCACATTTGTCCCATTTTATAAAGATTGTCGGACCACAATAAAATTCATGTCAAATGAAAGCTCTTGAAGAGTACTTCAATTTATTCTATGGGAGCTTAGTCAAAATCGAGCGCAAAAATGGTGTTTTGGGCATATTTGTCCCATTTTATAAAGATTAATGTCGGACCTCAATAAAATTCATGTCAAATGAAAGCTCTTGAAGGGTACTTCAATTTATTCTATGGCAGCTTAGTCAAAATCGAGCGCAAAAATGGTGTTTTGGGCATATTTGTTCCATTTATGAAGATAGTTTGACCATGCGTGATGAAACTGGTCTTGAATGAAAGCTCTTGAAGCGTGCTTCATTTTATTCTATGGCAGCTTAGTCAAAATCGAGCGCAAAAATGGTGTTTTGGGCATATTTGTTCCATTTATGAAGATAGTTTGACCATGCGTGATGAAACTGGTGTTGAATGAAAGCTCTTGAAGCGTGCTTCATTTTATTCTATGGCAGCTTAGTCGAAATCTAGCGCGAAAGTGGTGTTTTGGGGAAGTGGTGTTTTGTTTCTATTTTGACTAAGCTGCCTTAGAATAAATTGAACTACTCTTCAAGACCTTTCTTTCGACATGAAGTTTATTGAGGTCCGTCAGTGTCAACTGTCAGTGGGCCCAATATGCCCATCCCCAAAACACCACTCTCGAGCTAGATTTCGACTAAGCTGTCATAGAATATATTGAAGTACTCTTCAAGAGCTTTCATTTGACATGAAGTTTATTGAGGTCCGACAGTGTCAACTGTCAGTGGGCCCAATATGCCCATCGCCAAAACACCACTTTCGCGCTAGATTTCGACTAAGCTGTCATAGAATATATTGAAGTACTCTTCAAGAGCTTTCATTTGACATGAAGTTTATTGAGGTCCGACAGTGTCAACTGTCAGGGGGCCCAATATGCCCATCCCCAAAACACCACTTTCGCGCTAGATTTCGACTAAGGTGCCATAGAATAAATTGAAGTACTCTTCAAGAGCTTTCATTTGACATGAAGTTTATTGAGGTCCGACAATCTTTATAAAATGGGACAAATGTGCCCAAAACACCACTTTCGCGCTCGATTTTGACTAAGCTGTCATATAATAAATTGTAGTACTCTTCAAGAGCTTTCATTTGACATGAAGTTTATTGAGGTCCGACAATCTTTATAAAATGGGACAAATGTGCCCAAAACACCACGTTCGCGCTCGATTTTGACTAAGCTGCCATAGAATAAATTAAAGTACTCTTCAAGAGCTTTCATTTGACATGAAATTTATTGAGGTCCGATAATGTAAACTTTTTCATTAAGTGTCAACTGTCAGTGGGCCCAGACTTCATACTAATGTGCCCGTGGTCCTTTGGACTTAGGATTACGTCGTGTTGCATGCCTTCGATCACATACAGTTGATACAGTTCACACGGATATCACGGTACCCGAAAATAGGGTTTGATTCCTTTGCGAGGGTCGAAATATGCGGAAATGAAATATGCTGCATAAACGGCTGTATCTTTTAACTTAGAAGCTTGATTTAGATTTTTTAGGCTCCAAGGGAATTCAGAGCTGAGTATTTTGATATAAATTTCAACCTGATGCGTCCACGCGTTCTTGAGAAAAAAGTCTTGACAGACAGACAGACAGACGGTCAACAAAGTGATCCTTTAATGGTTCCGTTTTACCTCTAGAGGTCCGGAACCCTAAAAAGGGGTATCCTAGAGTGTGGCTGACTGTACTTAGGTACCATTGGCAGCCATATCGACAATATTCCCAGTGAAGTACTTAATCAAGGCTTTGCCTCCCCAGGGTCACCAGCGGTGGGTCGGGACAACCTGGAGGTGGCTGACGAGATTATGGACGTCAATGAGACCAGACTCGAGGACATGACGCGGGCCGAGGTCATCGGGCACATACACGAGGTAACTTGAACATCCATCAACCTATCAGTAGGTAGGTCGGATGGCGGATGGACCCGAGATGAAATTATATTTTTTAAAGAAAAGACGATGTCACTGCTTCTACTAAGTTTATTTAGTGATTTAGAACTCTGGTGTCGAAGATTACTAAATACTATCACAAAATTAGAGAGTGACTGGAAAACAAGTGTACGATGGACTTATGACTGGCACTAGGAAACTGATGTTTGACTGACACCGAATAACAGAGAAAGACTAGCGGAGGTACGGGGCGTACCGACTGTTGGGAAATTAGATGATGATTGCACACCATGGAAGATTCGCGAGAGCTTTTAGAGCTCGAAGCTACGAGTAGATAAGGACATCCTGTTTTGGGATGATGAAAGAATCGTTGTTTTATTTCAATTAATTACAAAAATAAGTTAATCATTATCCGGGGTTAGAAGAATAGTGGATACAGTTAGGCAAAGGTCAGATATGGCGGCGACTAGAAGAGCCAAAAAGGGAGCCGACAGTCATAAATCAAGTCTTATCAATGGACAGTTTGTTTAATTAAATTTGGGTACTTGTTAAGCCGAAATGTTGTAATAGAAAAACAAAACTATTAAAGACAAAATTTTGCCCGCGACTTCGTCCGCGTGGACTACAGAAAAATGATGTACATCATTTTTATGCTTTGCGTTGCTCCTAAGTCCTAAGCGTGATAATATGAAGCCTATGTGTTATTCTGATGTCTAAGCTATCTCTTTTCCAAATTTCATCCAAATCCGTTCAGACGTTTCAACGTGAAAGAGTAACAAACATCCATCTATACTTACAAACTTTCGCAAATATAATATTAGTAGGATAGGATGCTTTACTTTGCTCCTAGGTGTAAAAGCGTGATAAAATGTAGACTATGGCCCGGTTTCTGAGTTGAGAATTTTACTAAGCACATACTTACGTATCGCTCTGTCACGCTCTTTTGTGAGAAATCTGCAGAGACAGGACGATACTTACCCATTTGCTTAGCAAAATTCTCAACTCAGAAACCGGGCCTATGTGTTATTCTTATGTCTAAGGTATCTCTTTCCCAAATTTCATCCAAATCCGTTCAGCCGTTTCAGCATGAAAGAGTAACAAACATCCATCCATACTTACAAACTTTCGCATTCATAATATTATATAGCTTTTGCCCGCGACTTCGTCCGCGTGGACTACAGAAAAAGGATAGGTATGTGCTTTACTTTGCTCCTAAGTGTAAAAGCGTGATAATATGTAGGCTATATGTTATTCTCATGTCTAAGCTATCTCAATTCCAAATTTCATCCGAATCCGTTCAGCCGTTTCAGCGTGAAAGAGTAACAAACATCCATCCATCCTCACAAACTTTCGCAATTATAATATTAGTAGGAAGTAGGATATAAAAGTAGGATAACGGTTTGCGTAACGCTTTTGCGTGTGACTATCAGTGCCGGATTAAGACTGCTTGATGCCCTAAGCAATCCACGCCTGTGGGCCTCCCTATCCAAGGCCGGCCCTAGCCCATCATCAGGGTAGAGCGGTATTGTTTTTTGGCGCCTTTTGGTCGACGTTTTCACACTACACAGAAAGTATTCCATAGTAACGCGCGCCAAGCGCGCCCGAAAAATTGCCTACACACATAAAATTAAATAATGTTAGGGTGAACAGGCAAAACGCGCGCAACCCGAAAATAGTTGAATGCATCCTTAATATCATAATCAGATACCCGCTGTGGATGGCACAACGCGCAAAATTTTCAACCTTTGGTCAACGTTCTCATATGACATAGAAGGTAGTAAAGCCTGAAAAATCGCCGATTATGCACTTATTCTTTTAACCAAGAATGAAGAATGTCCGTGGGTCTGTTAAATCACTTGAAACTTTATGACCGTGTAGCCTAAAAATTTAGAAATACACCTGTTTTTGTTTCATTCAAATCGAGCCAGTAGTTTTAAAGTTACGACGGTTTTAGTTTCCGTCCTTTTGGAGTTTTTCGCGCGAGCGCGGCAAACTCGCGTGACGTCACAACTCTGCACGCACCCGACACATACACCGTAACACTCATTCAAACGGCTGTATCTTTGGAACCGTACTAGGTAGCCAGTTGAAATTTTAAGAGATTATGTTTTATTATGGTGGATTACCCAAGAAATAATAAAAATAAAAAAATATTAAAAAATAAGAGGGGTCCCCATACAAAAAACGTTGTTTTATACTTTTTGCTCTTTAGAAAAAACGGTAAGAAATACAAGCATCAAACTTGGTATGATTATAGGACTTACTCCATAGTATAACAAAAAAATATAAAAAACGGTCAAGCGCAACTCGGACTCACGCGCCGAGGGTCCGTATAACCAGTTTTTTTAAATGTATGGTGGTACAGAAATCTCAGTGCGCGATTTCTACTCGCACTTGGTCAGTTTTTATGTGTGTTTAGTCAGTGTTACAGTAGTGTTTTAATATAATATTACTTAGTTATAACGTTAAAAATTCGCTTGGGACAGATTTTAAAGCCGCAAGCTCTGTTTAAAATATTCCCTAGCACGGGTTTGTACTTAAAATAATATATTCTTACTTAGCTATGGATGACGACTTTGAAAAATGAAAAATGACCTGACTAAACACACAAAAATACTGGCCAAGTGCGAGTAGAACTCGCGCACTGAGAGTTCCCTACCGCCATACAATAAAAAAACTGGTTATACGGACCCTCGGCGCGTGAATCCGAGTCGCGCTTGACCGTTTTTAGGGTTTCGTACCCGAAGGGTTCCACACGGGACACTATTACTAAGACTCCGCTGTCTGTCCGTCTGTCTGTCTGTCCGTCTGTCCGTCAGTCTGTCACCAGGCTGTATCTCATGAACCATGATAGTTAGACAGTTGAAATTTTCACAGATGATGTATTTCTAATGCCGTCATAACAACAAATACCAAAAATCAGAATAAAATAAACATTTAAGGAGGCTCCCATACAACAATTGTTTTTTCATCTCCCACGCTCGGAAAGTTTGCTGTTACTAGTAACTTACGATCGTGTAAAGGCCGGATTTAAACTATCTGCATTTTAGTGCGCTTCGAAATTTGAACGCGACGCCGGGAAAGTCTATCCCGCGCCCTATGGTGTTGAAAAAGAAAAAAACACTGGCCGTTTAAGTAGATGCCAGATACCGACTGAAAAAAGATCCTCATTCATAGTTCGTTTAAACGCGAATTTCAGGGAAAGTGATTGTTCGTGCCCATTCTCTATACAAAACTGTGAATGTAAATGGGGCATAAGCATCTTTTAAAAAGGTAAAGTCACGGAATAGAACATTCAGAAACGCAGTTTCTTCTTTCAGGTTTTTTCAATATTTTGTACTCTATATTTTTTTTTAGTACCAGTAAATAAAAAAAATGCTTCGCTTCTGTTTTATCAAATAGATAATTATGTTTTGATTTGTTAAATACATTTTTTCAAACGATATTACTAATTTCATTTTTTATCTCCTACAAATTTTAAATTTATATGGTAAAAGTTCAGAATGCACCCGGAAAAAAAAACATTCGTTTATTTACATTATTTTTGTGTCTGGATAAATAAACTTCAGGAAATTATTAATAAAACGAATGGTTTTAATACCAACGAAGCTGAAAACTTTAGTGCAGCAGCCATAACTACAGTAAAATATGCTTTTAAAAGGAACTTATTCGACTCAGCTGTTTTGCCTGTAAGTAGTTGTCTATAGAGTTTTTCCCGCTTGGCTAACAAAATCATTTCCTCGCTTCTGTGAGATGAAAAGTTTTGTGTTTCGCACGAATGCAATATTATTTGCGTTTCGTGCTTCTGAATACCTCGCTACGCTCAGGTTTCTTTTTTTGAACCACTCGCTACGCTCGTGGCTCAATTTTAGAAACCTTCGCTAGCTCGGTATTCAATACAAGCACTCGCCGTAAACAATAATTTTGCATTCTTGCATAACAAATAACTATTTTTTCACCTTTCTTATAGATGGTAAGGAACCCTTCGTGCGCAAGTCCGACTCGCACTTGGCCAGTTTTTATATTATTTTGTTATACTATGGAGTAAGCCCTATAATCATACCAAGTTTGTTGCTTGTATGTCTTACCGTTTTTTCTATAGAGCAAAAAGTATAAAACAACGTTTTTTGTATGGGGACCCCTCTTATTTTTTAATATTTTTTAATTTTTATTATTGATTTGGTAATCCACTATAATAAAACATAATCTCTGAAAATTTCAACTGGCTACCTAGTATGGTTCCAAAGATACAGCCCTTTGAATGAGTGTTACGGTGTATGTGTCGGGTGCGTGTGGAGTTGTGACGTCACAGCAGCTGACGACCGCGCGCCCGTCGCACAGGTAGTTTAAAATTAAATATCTCGAGAACTATAAGTCGTATCAAAAAAAAATTTTCACCCAAATTTTCCATTTTTAATAGAGTGTATGGTAAGATAAAAATCAAAAGTTGATGGTATTCTTCATTATTCCTTTAGAAACACGCGCGCAGCTATTTAACTCCTAAACTCTGAACCTTTATACATACAATTAAATAATGTTAGGGTGAACACGCGTAACCCGAAAATAGTTGAATGTACCCTTAAAATCATAATATGATTTCCATTGTGAAAAGATAACACGAAAATTCATCGATTTTTTTCTCTTTCTCTCGTTACAAATAGGTTAAAAGCGCGCGCAGCGCTCCCAAAAATTACCAACTTTACCCTTATATTATTAATCCTTTATAAATACGCGCGCAATATGCCTAAGGATGAACGAATTTGATTTTTTAAAACATTACATCGAGATTATTTTGATAGTAAGTAAATAGGAAAAACGCGTTTGTCCTATGAAAATAGGACAAACGCGTTTTTCCTATTTATAGCAAGTCGATTATAAAGCGCGCGCGCAAATAATTTGAAGAAAAGCGCGCGCTTCCGCTATCCTACCTACCGCCTGGCTGGCTTGCGGCAAGCCCCGCTAGCCTGGCCCGTGGGGGCCCGCCTGGTGCCCCCCATGATGTGATGCCCTAAGCAATTATTGCTTAGTTAGCTTAGGGGCTAATCCGGCACTGGTGACTATAAAAGTACAGAAGGTGCAGAGTAATGAAATATAGTGGGAATAAGGGGTAGAAGGACCATATTGGTACAAGTACTATGAGTACATAACGGTAGGTAATCGTATGAGGTAGTGGCCACCATCTAAAAACAATGTGCCAGGCACTGCAGCGCCTTGTGGTCTCTTCACCCATCTAGTGTGAGTGAAGGTGCCACTGGACGCTGTACAAATAATCTCATTACGTAGATGCAAAGGCCTTACTTTTTAGTGGCCACCACTGGTGTCAGAGTTTTTGTTTTTTTTTTTTGCTTGAAAAAAATAGGCGGCGCACTTTTTTTCAAGCAAAATACGTATCTTGCAATCTGTTATGGATATCAATATGAAACTGGCTGTGTTAGATAGGTCTCAACTAATTCTAGGGTTTGATATGTGAACATTTTCGATTTTTTCAGTGTTTTGATACAGGAATCGATTTTGTGCATTTTTCTTTGCGCGAGGGCTAATTCACTATGCCCAGCGCCCTTTGAGTGTCACAGGACCTCTCTGAAACACCCTGTAGAGCTGAGCTGTAGACTACGTGTCTGACACGTTACCTGTCCAAAGACAGATATGAGAACCCGATTCGCTAACCTGAAAATACTTAGACAGTTTCTTTCATTCGCGAGTCGAGTAGTGGTTATGTTTCAAGTAAGTACTAGCTGGAGAGCTGGTGACCAATGAACTTATTTTGTCGTACAAGGCTGGAAGCTTCTAGGCTGCTTATTTAGAGTCCGCTGATCACGAATTCACTGTCCCTATTATTATTGACCGAGCTCGGTTCAAACTTCTTTTTTTATAACCTAGAAAGTCTGAGACGAACCAGGGGCCTTAGCCTGTAAGACAATGGCGGGTCAATGGCTTCCAGGCACAAGGACAAAACCGGGCTCTCCTCGTTTTTCTCCTACAACCAGAGAACTAATCCTCTAGAATTAGAATCAAAATATTCTTTGCTGTACTACAAAAACACTAAAAGGACAGACAGCGTTAGCAAATCGTAATTGAAGTCGTCACCTGACAGCCCATTTTGGCACCATTGTCTTACAGGCTAAGGGCCCAGATTGATTTTCCAATCGATTCGCCCAACATTCACAAATAAATAAATAAAATGAGAAATTAATCATGTAAATAATTGCGCCATCTGTTTGTGAAATTGGGAACTACGTTGTAAATTTTCAACTAATCAAATAAATATTAATAAGAAAATCATAACGCCATCTATAGGGCAAAGAAGGAACTAATCAATAGGCGACATCTTGCGGAAGGAGGAAGAACTACTTCAGCAGTATTAGGAATGGTTTGAATTTACTAAGTTTAAAAAGCGAAGTACTAGGATTCATTGAGTTGAAAACGCGAAGTACCACTAAATTTCCTTTACTGGGTTCCTTACATTTAATTGAGAATTATCAAGGCAATATTATCAAGGCCGAGGCCAAGCGTAGGTAGATAATGGCGCGAGATTTGTCCAACAAACGGCCATCGCGTATTCAAAATTCGAATGTAATGATACGTTAATGGAGTTTTCGGGTTTTGGAAATAAAATTTGGTATTGACGGGCCGCCATCATGGAAATCCCTTGCACTTCATGCAGGTTGACGTTTACGGGGTTTTCATTGAAACCTAGGGATCCCTTGGAGAGTGGAGTGAAGTTGTTTCATGAGGGATATCTCTCACCCTTTCACGCTTGTGACATGTTTCATATATTTTAGCTCATTCTTTCAGTTCTATGTTTTACTTTAATGGAGGAAATGTCGTCATTTTCTCTCACTCTTTCACACCTATGTGATAATTAGTATAGGACTATCTTTATTTTCTTCTTCGAACTGAAGTAGTAGTTTTTCATAGGGAATTTTTGGAGCATGGGAGAAGGGGGTATAAAACGTCCAGCGCGGTAGCGGGAGCGATTATTATTCGTCGGATTTTCCTAGTGAATTTAACTTTGGTGATTATTTCAAATAACTGAGAGTCTTGTTGTTCGCTTGAACCTTGCTGGTTGCATTTTTGAGTTGCCAAAGTGTGTCAGACTAAGAGCCAAGGTACCCCTTGGGTTAGTACGACATTTTTGATCTTGTAGTTGATTCCCTGGCGACAGATTTCTTGGGAAGCCTCTGCTTGATTATATTTGGTAATTTGATTATAGCGATTAGCTCGGAGAGATTCTAACGTGGTGTTTTCGTGGTTCTATGAATTGCGGAGGCATAGCGAAGGGATTTCTATCAGCGCAGAGGCAATTAGTTATCGCGGTCGAAATAATTGATTGTTTTTGAAGTTCGTGCTTTTGTAATTTAACTTAGTTGAGTGTTGCTGAAATAGTATTCTTGTGTCTTGCTAAGGTGTGCCTTGGAGATGCAGGAGTATTATGGAAGTGACTTTGTTTTGTTTTACGCAAAGAACAATCAATTATATTTTAAAGTTTTGTTAGATTCACTAGTGAGGCAATAACAAAGACATGGTTCTTTGTTAGAGAATAGTGTGTAGCCGCTGTCTCCTCGTTTTTTATTATTACGAGTTGCTAGCTACTCGGGCATTGGTTTATTTAGAGCGAGCGCTTATTTGACAAAACTCTGGATACACCCTTGCACCGCAGCCTTATTTATATATTTATCTATACACAAACATATAGGGAAAAGTCAAGTTTACGGCATAAACCCAATCCCACCGCCCAAACTTGACACTTTTGGGTTATAGGGACACACTTAGGTACACACCTAGCTGCGAACCCACAGCGCTTTCTCTTAATTTCACTCTGCTAGCAAATCTTCATTGCACAATCGAAGATTTGACATCACACACTACACGTTTAAAGTAAATGTGAAGCTGAATGCTTCTAGCTTGTCTCAACACAGTAGAAATTGCGGGGTTAGAGGGATAGGCTGGGCGATAGACACATTAGGCTAGGGATCGCGTTTTATTGGGAGTCAATAACTTAGTTAGGCAATTTAACCTTCCAAATAACTTCTTTATTGAATTTTGCATCAGTTTTAGCTTGGGGAATGGGTCAGTGTTTTGTATTGAAAATTATCCGAGGTCAAGCAAAGCAGTACCTTAGTCAATCTTCATACCATGTGGGTGAAATTGTCTAGCAAACAAGGATTGTTTTTGATATGATTCAGTGTCTCCGTTTCACGGGTTGAGATTTGGTGTAACATTCGATCCAAACCTTAAGATAACTTACCTTATGAATATTCAGCACGATGATGGTAGGAAATAAAATTATACTAATTTATAATTAAACTCAATAAATAGAGTTCTGTTCAGTCTAATAAAAAGAGACTAACCTGATATTATAAAATTATAAAGTGTTATAAAACATTTTCATAACCATTATAAATAAATATTCATCTTCGCATCCGAACTGCCTAGCAAGGAGTTTGAGCTGTGAACCTTTTAGAAAAATCTAATGGGAAATATTTGAAGGTAGAAATCTAAAAACTACTTTTCCAAATAAATGGAATTATCTGTTAGGATCAGAGCTATTTAGTGAAGAATTAGTTCTATTGATCTTTTGAATTTACCTAAGGGTATATTTTTATTGAAACTAAATCCTTTTTATTCTAAAATTTATGGAATAATAATTTGCTTCTCAAGTTGTAAATTCTTGCATTGTGAAATGATAGAAAAAGGAAGTCTATTCATTCACAAAATAAAGTAAAATAAAGATTCATATTATAATAATGTAAATTTTGCAGAGACCTTGCCTGTATTTTATTATTGGATTTGAAACTTAAGTAAAATAAATACTTACTAATATTTCTTGTTCAGCACAAGAATGAAGTGCAAATGAACATAGAATTTACTCAATATTAAATGTAAATTTTAAAGAAGAAATCAATAACAATTTATGTCCAAAAGAGACGACATAACTTTGTTATATTATAAAATCTTGAAGCACACATGTGAAGTTTCTTGCTGGTTCTTTTCTTCATGATAAGTGCTTTACGAACCAGTGGTACTCATAAATTATTTAAATGAATAAAGTAAAGTTAAATGTAATAAAATTATTTTAGAGAAAAAAAAGTTGGAGGGAAACCCAATTCCACAAGAGGTGAGGTTTACTAGGTTCAGCGGGTCGGAGCTGTCCTTTTACCAACAAACAAAAATGTTTGTATGATTCTTAGCATACAATTAATTCACTTTATCGAATTTCTAATATTTATCTTTTATTTCAATGGAAAGTCTCTGAGTAAAGTTCACAGTATTTAAATGAAGTCTCAGTATAATTTAACTACTAAGAAGTTGATAATGAGTTTCAATCTAGTAGTAAAAGAAGGCAAAATACTTTAATTTAGCTAATTAATTTCCTTTACTATCTTTTACACTGAATGAGTAGGGTACTTTTAACTTTGCGGCATACATACCTACGTTATTGTCCTAGTAAGCATCGCACTAATAGTTGTTATATTATGCATTATAAATTCACTTTAATCTATCTAAAAGCTTCCTTTAGCTAAGCATTATTATTCTAGCATTTAGGCAATTAAAACTAGAAATAAAGAAGGCAGGGAAGGTTTATTCATTTAATTACTTACGTTTGTTTGATCACTATTACTTTTCTTACAACTAATCACTTCAATATTCTATTATTTTCACTGATAGGTTTGTTATCAGTTATCACTATAGCCAACTTTCCAAGAGATTACATACTTTCCCTAGTAAGAGTCTTGGTTAATTCGGGTTCATAATGTAGGTCCTACCACTAGAACGATCATGTCAAAGGCCATAATAATTAATTTTAAATTCTCGGATTAGCTAGTTACATTATTTCTATTTATTTAATGTGGGGCCGCGATCAGGATTTATCTATTATTTTAGGTCTTTTATTCTAGTTGGGTGGTTACAATTTGGTGCCGTGACCAGGATCTGTTTATTCTATTTATTTATGTGGTGCTCCATTTGAGCGCACAATTTGTTGTCGTGTGGGTTGTGAGAGGTACGTGATTTCTTGGAAAGTTGACTTCAATTCACTAGGTTACTTATTTCACTAACACTTTTGCACATAGCGTCTTGTTTGTCTTCAGGCGAGAGCTTCGAGGTTGTAGGCAAAGTCAGATTCTTCGTTTTCCATTTGCTAGATGACTCTTCTGAAAAGGAACAAAATTGGGAGTTTAGTTGGGTTGGTCAAGTCTTAAAACGATTAGCGGGCAGATTTTACGTGATGGGGGGGCGAAAGCCCATGTATTTGTTTCTATTTAGTTACCTGTTTAGCGTGGATAATAGATTTCCATGGGTTTCATGTCTGATTCGATTCTTGATTAGTTTCTCTTGATTTGCAGTTTTGCAGCATGTTTTCTTCGTTACTCGACGTATTGAAGTTTATATTGGTCGTTAATTTGGGCTTCTAGGTTGAAAAATGGGAAAATCTTCTAGTTATTTGCAGATTTTTGATACGTTGTTTGTTCATGTATTGCATTATCTTGTCGTGCACGAGCGTTTCACAAAATGGCGGACGTCGGGCGACACCGCGAGTACCGCGACACCGTGGCGCCGCGCTGGCTGCCGTGTGCTGCGATGTTCAGAGCGCTGCGCTGTGTTGTTTGAGCGAAAAGGGGCGATTCCGGAGTGCAACTGGTAGATGTTGTATTGTTGTGGGCGATATGGCTTGCGAGGAGAAAATCGGTAGGCTAGTTGTTGTTATTCATTTGTATTTTTATTATTATACTAGCTTTTGCCCGTGACTTCGTCCGCGTGAACTGTAAAAAACAGGGTGTGTTCTTTGCTTTGGTCTTTGGTGTGGAGGACAGATGGTTTATTGACTGTGTGTTTTACTGATAAGCTAGTGTCCCTATTCAAAATTTCATCCATATTTGTTGAGCCGTTTCTCTAAATTAGCTATATTTAAAATTTCATCCATATTTGTTGAGCCGTTTCTCTAAAATTAACTTTATTTAGAATTTCATCCATATTTGTTGAGCCGTTTCTCTAAATTAGCTATATTTAAAATTTCATCCATATTTGTTGAGCCGTTTCTCTAAAATTAACTTTATTTAGAATTTTATCCATATTTGTTGAGCCGTTTCTCTAAATTAGCTATATTAAAAATTTTATCCATTTTTCTTCAGCCGTTTCTCTAAATAAACTTCATTTAAAATTTCATTCATATCTGTTTAGCCGTTTCCTTAAATTAGCTGTTTTTCAAATTTCATACATATCTGTTCAGCCGTTTCTCTAACTACCTAACTGGATTTCAAATTTCATCCATATCTGTTCAGCCTTTTCTATAAACTAACTGGATTTCAAATTTCATCCATATCTGTTCAGCCTTTTCTATAAACTAACTGGATTTCAAATTTCATCCATATCTGTTCAGCCGTTTCTATAAACTAACTGTATTTAAAATTTCATCCATATCTGTTCAGCCGTTTCTTTAAACTTAGTGTATTTCAAATTTCATCCATATCGGTTCAGCCGTTTCTTTAAGCTATCTCTATTTCAAGTTTCATCCATTTCCATTCAGCCATTTCAGCGTGAAGGAGTAACATTTGACTTTTATGAACTAACTATAAATAATAATTCCATTTAATGACGTTTAGCCAAATTCAGAAACAATAAAACAATTAAGATTAGATTGCGGATTTATTGTAGGTAGATTACCGTAACGAGAATAGGCCCTCTATTTTATTTTTTTAGGTCTATGTCATCCCACCTTAATTTGCATTCATCCAATCATTCACTCAAGTCAGGGCATTCACAGACAAACTTTTCTTTTTTGTTCTAGCTAGACACAGATTAAAAAAAAATAAATAGGTGAGAGCTGTCAATATTGTCAATAGATTATTGGGATATTTTTGGAAAATATTTACCTTATTTTTCGGGTCCAATATCAGGTTTACTACGTCTTTCCGGGACACATTTGGCCTCGTTACATTTTACCTATGATTATCTATGAGACCTATGAGAATAATGTAAATATTTCACAGGGAAATTAGCTTTTGAAACATAATGAAACGGCAGGGTTTTCTATCATGTAATTAATTTACTATCATAATAAGCATTGCACTGAGTGCTGCGCTGAGTGGTCTCTTCATCCATCTGTGGGGGTGCTACTGGACGCTGTATGAATCATCTCAATGCGAAGCGTAGACGAAAGGAATTTGTTTTAGAACATTATTTTCTCTAGTAGTATTGCGGACTCTCAAAGGATCTCTTAATCTCTTCATGGCGGCACTATTTGTCTTGCTAAGTTCAATTTTTCACTTTCACTGGACTTAGGATCTTGTCGGAGTCTCGGTTTTTGTGGTAGAAGTTGTCGAGAACAATGTAGATGCATTTCCTTTCTTGGTGAGGGTATTCTGAAAGAGAGAGTAATGCAGAACTTAGAAAAAGCAAATTCATTCGGACGGGGGGGCGGACTTCAGTTTTTTGAGCGGACTCTGGTATTTGTAAGTTCGGGGGGGCGATTTTGTTCTGATCTATGATGGCCTAGTGGTAGAACGATGAACTTGGAGGCGAGAGACTCAGGTTTGGTTACCGCAGCGGGCATGTAGCTATAACTTTGTTTATTTCAGGATTGCAGGTACCTACGTTTGTGAATTTTTTGTGGCAGTGCTACTCGCTAGTCATTGTGAGAGAACCTGAGCGTAAGGGAGAATATACTTTTAGCAATAGGCGCCAGTTTGAGTGGTGATAGTGTTTTAACCTCACTTTCAGAAAGAGAGGATCTTTGTCCAGCTAGTGGGACATGTACAGTTGTACGGGCTATTTCTTGCTTTCTTACCTTATCTTATCTTTCTTTTGTTTGCGGTTGGTGAAAAAACTGGCACGTTGAGATTTCGTTTGTAGCTCATTGTCCAATTTCAGGTTGCTTTGTTGTCTTGAATTTGCTCATTACACCGTTCCCGCCGACGTATTTGTGCGTAGTAATGACGAATGGAGATTAGGGGATGTTCCAGGGCACAACTATTGAGGAATATAATGAAGAATAAGCTAGTTAATCGCATGAAAATAAACTTTGTTTTTGTTTTGTCGTTTGGTTGAACTTGACGTTTGGGTTGTTTGACACTTGCGTGAGGTTGCGTTCCGAAATCACAAAAAGTTGTCGCATGTTCTCTCTCACGAATTTTTTATTTCTCTTTGTCATAAAGTTTCTTCTTTTCTTTTATCGGGAGCAGACTGCAGATCCACGTTGTGTAAAGTATTCAAAGATTTCATTCGAACAAATTGGTCTACCTACTTTTAGATTAACTTTTGCGGTGTTTTCTCTCACTCTAAGTCTCATTTTAAATTATCTTGCCAGCGAATATTTGTGTACACGTGAACTTGTGACACCATAGCTGGGAAACCCCTCGACTGATTTGGCTTGTCTTCGAGTTTAGAGATTCTTTTGGTTTCTTTTGCCCGCTTACTAAATTTCATGAAGATCGGACCAAGGTTGCTAAAGTTATCGTCGAACGATCATACATGCGGACGTTCAGGCATTCGGGTGCCGGATTGTTCCAGCGGACTCTGATAACTTCTATCACTTCGCCTCGCTCGCTCGTTCAGCTGCAGACATTCAGACATACAGGTGTCGGATTGATCCAGTGGACTCGGAGAACTTCTCTTGCTCTTGCTTCTTAGCTCACTCGTTCAACAAACTTACAAACATACAGACATTCAGATTTCAGACATACAGGTGCCGGATTGTTCGGGTAGACTCGGAGAACTTATCTTGCTTCGCTCACTCGTTCTTCTAGCTAGAAAATGTTAGATGACGGTGATAAGACGGTGCGCCTGCTACGAACGTGCTGGCAAACTTTCCCAAGCAGTGAGTTTACGTTAATCAGGCGCTTCGATGTTGGTACTTGATGGTCAAATTTGACAGGGTAAGATCTCTCTCTCATGCTAGGCGTGCATCACAATCGTTTGCAGGGTAATATCAAAGTTGTCAAACTCAAATTCAGTTTCTCAAGTTTCGTTATTTTGTTTACTTAGATTTTACCTACAGTGTAAACTTACTCGGTTCTAAGTCGGTGAATACGAATATAAATCAAACACAATACATACTTACATGTTCCATATCTGCTTATTTGTTTAATCAAACGAATCTAAAGCTAGCATGCTATATTTTAGCAACTGAAACTTACTTACTTGTCTGTAATTAGTGCAATAATAACTAGTGTACAGGACGCACGTAGGCAGTTTTGGAAAACGGGTTGTCTCAACATGTAATATCTTTTAGCATCTAGGATCGTGTATAAATAACCAAATTCAGGCTTGTTACTAGATCCTTATTTACTTTTCTTTCACGCTAGCTTTTGCCCGCGACTTTGTCCGCGCAGACTTGGTTTTTCCGTTATCACGAAATAAAGAAATAGCCTAGATATAGCACTCAGTGATGGCTTAGCTTCCCATTAGTGCGGGAGTTTTTAAAGTCCGATCAGTGGTTTCGAAGATTACTCCTTACCTTACATACATAATTACGTACACACGATAGCACGTTAGAGTGTGCGCTTTTGTTGTAAAAATAGCTTGTAACGTAACTGAGTAGAGTGCTGGCATGTAGGGATCGATGTGCTGTCGTGGTACAAACGTTTCTTCTTCATAATAGCGTAGTTAGACGGACAAAGCGGAATTATCAGACAACGGTCTAGATTTTAGATGTAACTTAGCACGGGCTGTGTTATATTTTGGCTAGTATTAGTAAGTAGGTACAATGAACTAGATAAAGGGCCTGCGGTTTTGGAAAACGGAGTCATTAAAATAATTTTATTCTTAAACATTTGTACTTTTCTATCGGGTGAAATAGAATGTTTCAGTACCTAAAGTATTTTATTGAACGAGCGAGCGAAGCGAGCGAAGTTCTCCGAGTCTACTTGAACAATCCGGCGTTTGTATGTATGTATGTATGTATGTATGTTTGTATGTTTGTATGTTTGTATGTTTGTATGTTTGTATGTTTGTATGTATGAATGTTCGTTCGACGATAACTTGAGTAAATTAAATCGGATCGTCATGAAATTTGGTAGGCGGGTAAATGAGGCAAAGAGAATTTTTAAGTTCGAACATGAGCCAAATCGGTCGAGGGGTTGCTGAGATATGGGGTCGCGAGTTCGTAGTTCGGGGCGAACCACTAGTTATTTCAGTACCTAACGTTATTGAGAACTCTTACATACTATGAAAAGCTGTGATAGTCACTTTTCCAGCGTTACAAAATTAATATACACAGCCACTGTAGGTAGGTAGGTCAATTAAAACTTTTGATTATCGCATTCCATTCCGTTTCGTCATTTGAAGACGCCACTTATCTACCATGCAATCGATTAATTCGCGTAGACCGGTAGCTAAGTAGTTAGCGCAATAGATAACGCACTGGACCGGCGATCTGAAGGATGGCGGTTCGATACCAGCCCCTGGATATAAAATAGTTTTTTTTTCTTGTTTCTATTTTTCTTTTGTGTGGATAAACTTTTATAATATTTAGAATTAATTCTCTTCAGATTAAGTTGCATGTTAGCTATAAGGTCGCGTAATAGTTAGCGGAATTATTGTATTAGCGTTACATTATAGATCTAGAGCCGTGTACACGTCATTTCAATAATCTCAAGAACTTTAATAAAATTGAAATTGATTGATTCAATTCGGTGTTGAATCACTACAGAAATTGAATGTTATTTGGTACTATCTGTATGGTTATTAGGGTAAAAGATTCTAAAAGTTATTCGAGTAAAAATACATTCTTGTATGTATGTACCTACCTATGTTTTGAGTAAGCATTTTTTTTTATTGAACTTTTGGGCAGGTGCAGATTATGCTAAGTACTTATGCATAATCTAGGTTGATTACAAAGTAGGAATATTAACTCTTCGGTCATAATCATCATCATTATGATTTAAATAATATGTATCATCTGAGAGATTAATTAATTTAAGAACTTTTTATAAGAAAAATGAGTTTGGGACATGTTATGTATATTGCGATTTCAGGAATATTAACTTTTCTATCATAAACATCAGCATTATGATTAAAATATTTATCATCTAGGAAATAATTAATTTACGAACTTTATTCATCCTGCACTTCATTCGGAAGATATGTTTGGACATGTTATGTAACAATTTCATTACAAAGTGTTGGTAGAATGAAATTAAAACCAAGCTTTGAAAGTAAGTAGGGTCGAGTAGTTAATAACGGACCGGTGACATATTAAATTATTTATTTATTATTGCGATATTTTCGACTGGAACATTATTGGATTATTGTATTGCCTGGCGCAGGATCGTGAGAGCTGGTGTGAGCATGGGGAGACTTTTGCTCGGCGGTGGGTGCTGGCAGGCTGATGATGATGATGATGAAATTGTAGGGTCAGGGTGTTTTATTATGAACCACTGAAATAAAATTTTATAATTTTTCTAACTAATTCACTAATATTTTTATATCGAAAACCGAAGGTATTACGGTTTGTAATACCTATAGGGTTAAATAGCACATTATGGACCACCAAAGAAAACTTTTTTTAACCTATGAATTACCTGGAAGAAATTGCTATTAGCAATAGGGTCGCCAGTTGTATTTTAATATTAATACTGTTTATCCTTATAGTGTATTTTAGTGTAATAAAGAGAGTTCTATTCTATTCTAAATAAAATTACTAAAAGCTCGTTGAGAAAAATAACAAGTAGGAAGGTTGTAGTATGGGGTTTGTTATTAGGAAATTGAACGTTGAATTTAATTGTTGAATCATATTATTCAATTCACTTTGGGAGGGTAAAGTGATCATTGGGACAAGACATTGTTGTGCCATTGAATTGTATAAATCACCTTGTTGCGTAGCTGCAAAGGTTCAATAAAATTATTTAAGATTACTTATTTTATTAAAAATAATTTATTTTATTAAAACAATTATTATTGGAGATAAACGTTTTGGAGTTTAAGATAGGAGTCTAGTGATGGACCATTGAAGTTAATTATATTATTATGTTTTGATATCTTTGCAATCGATTTTAATAAAATACAGTTTTGGCAGGTGATAATTTTTTTGTTTAAGAAAGAACTGGTATTCATAGATTTTTAGAGAAAAGGAAGACCTAGTGAGTTTATTAAAGTTTTCCCTGGGTTTTGTGCAATGTGAACTACATTATCTTTATACTTAATGGAAAAACAGTTTGGGGTTTGTTGTTTTAACAAATGAGCCAGTTATAAAAAAAAAAAAAACACTGATTCATTTGAATACATTACTGTAGTATAACTTTGGTTTACCGCTTCTTCTTTACGTGGGCTTGTGATTCAAATAAGTGGCGAAGAAGAAACGAAAGAGAGAGAATGAAAAGGTGAATGGTGATTCAAGAGATGTATGATTATTATCCTGACTAAAATGTATTTATCGACTTGACTGACTATTACTTTATATTCTATTATATGTATGTTAAAAAGGGCTTAATTGAATCAAAAGATTTCCATACGGGAAGAAGCCAAGTTTATGAACATAGAAACTTTGATACACACACACATTAACAAATACCTTCCTATAAGAGATGGGCATAGATTGTAGATCCGTCATTCAAGAGACACGCTCATGCAAAGCAGGCTTATATGGAGGTCTAACTCTACATGCAGCCATTTGATTTGGCAATCATTTTCCCCACACTAAGTCGTGCGAATGGAGAATCATAACAAACGTTTGAGTATTCTTGGTGTCAATATTAATAAGAATTTTATATTTAGCTAAGGACACGTTGATATTTTGAAACTTTACTATTGGAATAAAAAGTTTCTGGTTTTAGAATTGTTGAGATAACATGGCTAAAGAAGAAGGAGAAGAATATTAGTTTAATCTTTCGAGATTTGACATCAGGCTGATTCTCCTTTCACATTATACTTTAACATACACCAAATTTTATGATGCGATCTCGTTAAATGGATATCGGGATATGGGGCGGAAGAACTTGTATAGTAAATTATCAATCTTAAAGGATGGTCGGGAGAGGCTACTGTCTCTAGGTCTATAGAGGGGGAAGTTCATTTATCGAGCTGCGCAGTACAATGATGAAAACGGAGGCTCCATGAAAGAACCTTCTTTCCTTATGAAAGAGAAGAGATTCACAACCTTTTCTTCCCTCATAATAATGGACTCCGTAAATCTT
Source organism: Zelleria hepariella (assembly GCA_949319315.1). NCBI lineage: Eukaryota > Metazoa > Arthropoda > Insecta > Lepidoptera > Yponomeutidae > Zelleria > Zelleria hepariella. The sequence goes on from OX439381.1 coordinate 19,374,729, forward strand.
GGGCGAGAAGTTGCTTTACATGATTCAGACGTCAGCTGTTCTGTTATTCATATTCTGAGGTGGTTGACTATTATTTGGTTTAAAATACACACCACACACAAAAAGAATACAGCAAAGGGGAAGTGTTCATAAACTTTGATAGAGTCATTTGTGAATGTCATTTAATTTCTTTGGGGTAGAAGTTTGCTTCAGTTCTTCACTTGCACAATCTTCGGGAGGCGCTGAGACGAACCAGATTGATTTTCCAATCGATTCGCCCAACATTCACAAATAAATAAATAAAATGAGAAATTAATCATGTAAATAATTGCGCCATCTGTTTGTGAAATTGGGAACTACGTTGTAAATTTTCAACTAATCAAATAAATATTAATAAGAAAATCATAACGCCATCTATAGGGCAAAGAAGGAACTAATCAATAGGCGACATCTTGCGGAAGGAGGAAGAACTACTTCAGCAGTATTAGGAATGGTTTGAATTTACTAAGTTTAAAAAGCGAAGTACTAGGATTCATTGAGTTGAAAACGCGAAGTACCACTAAATTTCCTTTACTGGGTTCCTTACATTTAATTGAGAATTATCAAGGCAATATTATCAAGGCCGAGGCCAAGCGTAGGTAGATAATGGCGCGAGATTTGTCCAACAAACGGCCATCGCGTATTCAAAATTCGAATGTAATGATACGTTAATGGAGTTTTCGGGTTTTGGAAATAAAATTTGGTATTGACGGGCCGCCATCATGGAAATCCCTTGCACTTCATGCAGGTTGACGTTTACGGGGTTTTCATTGAAACCTAGGGATCCCTTGGAGAGTGGAGTGAAGTTGTTTCATGAGGGATATCTCTCACCCTTTCACGCTTGTGACATGTTTCATATATTTTAGCTCATTCTTTCAGTTCTATGTTTTACTTTAATGGAGGAAATGTCGTCATTTTCTCTCACTCTTTCACACCTATGTGATAATTAGTATAGGACTATCTTTATTTTCTTCTTCGAACTGAAGTAGTAGTTTTTCATAGGGAATTTTTGGAGCATGGGAGAAGGGGGTATAAAACGTCCAGCGCGGTAGCGGGAGCGATTATTATTCGTCGGATTTTCCTAGTGAATTTAACTTTGGTGATTATTTCAAATAACTGAGAGTCTTGTTGTTCGCTTGAACCTTGCTGGTTGCATTTTTGAGTTGCCAAAGTGTGTCAGACTAAGAGCCAAGGTACCCCTTGGGTTAGTACGACATTTTTGATCTTGTAGTTGATTCCCTGGCGACAGATTTCTTGGGAAGCCTCTGCTTGATTATATTTGGTAATTTGATTATAGCGATTAGCTCGGAGAGATTCTAACGTGGTGTTTTCGTGGTTCTATGAATTGCGGAGGCATAGCGAAGGGATTTCTATCAGCGCAGAGGCAATTAGTTATCGCGGTCGAAATAATTGATTGTTTTTGAAGTTCGTGCTTTTGTAATTTAACTTAGTTGAGTGTTGCTGAAATAGTATTCTTGTGTCTTGCTAAGGTGTGCCTTGGAGATGCAGGAGTATTATGGAAGTGACTTTGTTTTGTTTTACGCAAAGAACAATCAATTATATTTTAAAGTTTTGTTAGATTCACTAGTGAGGCAATAACAAAGACATGGTTCTTTGTTAGAGAATAGTGTGTAGCCGCTGTCTCCTCGTTTTTTATTATTACGAGTTGCTAGCTACTCGGGCATTGGTTTATTTAGAGCGAGCGCTTATTTGACAAAACTCTGGATACACCCTTGCACCGCAGCCTTATTTATATATTTATCTATACACAAACATATAGGGAAAAGTCAAGTTTACGGCATAAACCCAATCCCACCGCCCAAACTTGACACTTTTGGGTTATAGGGACACACTTAGGTACACACCTAGCTGCGAACCCACAGCGCTTTCTCTTAATTTCACTCTGCTAGCAAATCTTCATTGCACAATCGAAGATTTGACATCACACACTACACGTTTAAAGTAAATGTGAAGCTGAATGCTTCTAGCTTGTCTCAACACAGTAGAAATTGCGGGGTTAGAGGGATAGGCTGGGCGATAGACACATTAGGCTAGGGATCGCGTTTTATTGGGAGTCAATAACTTAGTTAGGCAATTTAACCTTCCAAATAACTTCTTTATTGAATTTTGCATCAGTTTTAGCTTGGGGAATGGGTCAGTGTTTTGTATTGAAAATTATCCGAGGTCAAGCAAAGCAGTACCTTAGTCAATCTTCATACCATGTGGGTGAAATTGTCTAGCAAACAAGGATTGTTTTTGATATGATTCAGTGTCTCCGTTTCACGGGTTGAGATTTGGTGTAACATTCGATCCAAACCTTAAGATAACTTACCTTATGAATATTCAGCACGATGATGGTAGGAAATAAAATTATACTAATTTATAATTAAACTCAATAAATAGAGTTCTGTTCAGTCTAATAAAAAGAGACTAACCTGATATTATAAAATTATAAAGTGTTATAAAACATTTTCATAACCATTATAAATAAATATTCATCTTCGCATCCGAACTGCCTAGCAAGGAGTTTGAGCTGTGAACCTTTTAGAAAAATCTAATGGGAAATATTTGAAGGTAGAAATCTAAAAACTACTTTTCCAAATAAATGGAATTATCTGTTAGGATCAGAGCTATTTAGTGAAGAATTAGTTCTATTGATCTTTTGAATTTACCTAAGGGTATATTTTTATTGAAACTAAATCCTTTTTATTCTAAAATTTATGGAATAATAATTTGCTTCTCAAGTTGTAAATTCTTGCATTGTGAAATGATAGAAAAAGGAAGTCTATTCATTCACAAAATAAAGTAAAATAAAGATTCATATTATAATAATGTAAATTTTGCAGAGACCTTGCCTGTATTTTATTATTGGATTTGAAACTTAAGTAAAATAAATACTTACTAATATTTCTTGTTCAGCACAAGAATGAAGTGCAAATGAACATAGAATTTACTCAATATTAAATGTAAATTTTAAAGAAGAAATCAATAACAATTTATGTCCAAAAGAGACGACATAACTTTGTTATATTATAAAATCTTGAAGCACACATGTGAAGTTTCTTGCTGGTTCTTTTCTTCATGATAAGTGCTTTACGAACCAGTGGTACTCATAAATTATTTAAATGAATAAAGTAAAGTTAAATGTAATAAAATTATTTTAGAGAAAAAAAAGTTGGAGGGAAACCCAATTCCACAAGAGGTGAGGTTTACTAGGTTCAGCGGGTCGGAGATGTCCTTTTACCAACAAACAAAAATGTTTGTATGATTCTTAGCATACAATTAATTCACTTTATCGAATTTCTAATATTTATCTTTTATTTCAATGGAAAGTCTCTGAGTAAAGTTCACAGTATTTAAATGAAGTCTCAGTATAATTTAACTACTAAGAAGTTGATAATGAGTTTCAATCTAGTAGTAAAAGAAGGCAAAATACTTTAATTTAGCTAATTAATTTCCTTTACTATCTTTTACACTGAATGAGTAGGGTACTTTTAACTTTGCGGCATACATACCTACGTTATTGTCCTAGTAAGCATCGCACTAATAGTTGTTATATTATGCATTATAAATTCACTTTAATCTATCTAAAAGCTTCCTTTAGCTAAGCATTATTATTCTAGCATTTAGGCAATTAAAACTAGAAATAAAGAAGGCAGGGAAGGTTTATTCATTTAATTACTTACGTTTGTTTGATCACTATTACTTTTCTTACAACTAATCACTTCAATATTCTATTATTTTCACTGATAGGTTTGTTATCAGTTATCACTATAGCCAACTTTCCAAGAGATTACATACTTTCCCTAGTAAGAGTCTTGGTTAATTCGGGTTCATAATGTAGGTCCTACCACTAGAACGATCATGTCAAAGGCCATAATAATTAATTTTAAATTCTCGGATTAGCTAGTTACATTATTTCTATTTATTTAATGTGGGGCCGCGATCAGGATTTATCTATTATTTTAGGTCTTTTATTCTAGTTGGGTGGTTACAATTTGGTGCCGTGACCAGGATCTGTTTATTCTATTTATTTATGTGGTGCTCCATTTGAGCGCACAATTTGTTGTCGTGTGGGTTGTGAGAGGTACGTGATTTCTTGGAAAGTTGACTTCAATTCACTAGGTTACTTATTTCACTAACACTTTTGCACATAGCGTCTTGTTTGTCTTCAGGCGAGAGCTTCGAGGTTGTAGGCAAAGTCAGATTCTTCGTTTTCCATTTGCTAGATGACTCTTCTGAAAAGGAACAAAATTGGGAGTTTAGTTGGGTTGGTCAAGTCTTAAAACGATTAGCGGGCAGATTTTACGTGATGGGGGGGCGAAAGCCCATGTATTTGTTTCTATTTAGTTACCTGTTTAGCGTGGATAATAGATTTCCATGGGTTTCATGTCTGATTCGATTCTTGATTAGTTTCTCTTGATTTGCAGTTTTGCAGCATGTTTTCTTCGTTACTCGACGTATTGAAGTTTATATTGGTCGTTAATTTGGGCTTCTAGGTTGAAAAATGGGAAAATCTTCTAGTTATTTGCAGATTTTTGATACGTTGTTTGTTCATGTATTGCATTATCTTGTCGTGCACGAGCGTTTCACAAAATGGCGGACGTCGGGCGACACCGCGAGTACCGCGACACCGTGGCGCCGCGCTGGCTGCCGTGTGCTGCGATGTTCAGAGCGCTGCGCTGTGTTGTTTGAGCGAAAAGGGGCGATTCCGGAGTGCAACTGGTAGATGTTGTATTGTTGTGGGCGATATGGCTTGCGAGGAGAAAATCGGTAGGCTAGTTGTTGTTATTCATTTGTATTTTTATTATTATACTAGCTTTTGCCCGTGACTTCGTCCGCGTGAACTGTAAAAAACAGGGTGTGTTCTTTGCTTTGGTCTTTGGTGTGGAGGACAGATGGTTTATTGACTGTGTGTTTTACTGATAAGCTAGTGTCCCTATTCAAAATTTCATCCATATTTGTTGAGCCGTTTCTCTAAATTAGCTATATTTAAAATTTCATCCATATTTGTTGAGCCGTTTCTCTAAAATTAACTTTATTTAGAATTTCATCCATATTTGTTGAGCCGTTTCTCTAAATTAGCTATATTTAAAATTTCATCCATATTTGTTGAGCCGTTTCTCTAAAATTAACTTTATTTAGAATTTTATCCATATTTGTTGAGCCGTTTCTCTAAATTAGCTATATTAAAAATTTTATCCATTTTTCTTCAGCCGTTTCTCTAAATAAACTTCATTTAAAATTTCATTCATATCTGTTTAGCCGTTTCCTTAAATTAGCTGTTTTTCAAATTTCATACATATCTGTTCAGCCGTTTCTCTAACTACCTAACTGGATTTCAAATTTCATCCATATCTGTTCAGCCTTTTCTATAAACTAACTGGATTTCAAATTTCATCCATATCTGTTCAGCCTTTTCTATAAACTAACTGGATTTCAAATTTCATCCATATCTGTTCAGCCGTTTCTATAAACTAACTGTATTTAAAATTTCATCCATATCTGTTCAGCCGTTTCTTTAAACTTAGTGTATTTCAAATTTCATCCATATCGGTTCAGCCGTTTCTTTAAGCTATCTCTATTTCAAGTTTCATCCATTTCCATTCAGCCATTTCAGCGTGAAGGAGTAACATTTGACTTTTATGAACTAACTATAAATAATAATTCCATTTAATGACGTTTAGCCAAATTCAGAAACAATAAAACAATTAAGATTAGATTGCGGATTTATTGTAGGTAGATTACCGTGACGAGAATAGGCCCTCTATTTTATTTTTTTAGGTCTATGTCATCCCACCTTAATTTGCATTCATCCAATCATTCACTCAAGTCAGGGCATTCACAGACAAACTTTTCTTTTTTGTTCTAGCTAGACACAGATTAAAAAAAAATAAATAGGTGAGAGCTGTCAATATTGTCAATAGATTATTGGGATATTTTTGGAAAATATTTACCTTATTTTTCGGGTCCAATATCAGGTTTACTACGTCTTTCCGGGACACATTTGGCCTCGTTACATTTTACCTATGATTATCTATGAGACCTATGAGAATAATGTAAATATTTCACAGGGAAATTAGCTTTTGAAACATAATGAAACGGCAGGGTTTTCTATCATGTAATTAATTTACTATCATAATAAGCATTGCACTGAGTGCTGCGCTGAGTGGTCTCTTCATCCATCTGTGGGGGTGCTACTGGACGCTGTATGAATCATCTCAATGCGAAGCGTAGACGAAAGGAATTTGTTTTAGAACATTATTTTCTCTAGTAGTATTGCGGACTCTCAAAGGATCTCTTAATCTCTTCATGGCGGCACTATTTGTCTTGCTAAGTTCAATTTTTCACTTTCACTGGACTTAGGATCTTGTCGGAGTCTCGGTTTTTGTGGTAGAAGTTGTCGAGAACAATGTAGATGCATTTCCTTTCTTGGTGAGGGTATTCTGAAAGAGAGAGTAATGCAGAACTTAGAAAAAGCAAATTCATTCGGACGGGGGGGCGGACTTCAGTTTTTTGAGCGGACTCTGGTATTTGTAAGTTCGGGGGGGCGATTTTGTTCTGATCTATGATGGCCTAGTGGTAGAACGATGAACTTGGAGGCGAGAGACTCAGGTTTGGTTACCGCAGCGGGCATGTAGCTATAACTTTGTTTATTTCAGGATTGCAGGTACCTACGTTTGTGAATTTTTTGTGGCAGTGCTACTCGCTAGTCATTGTGAGAGAACCTGAGCGTAAGGGAGAATATACTTTTAGCAATAGGCGCCAGTTTGAGTGGTGATAGTGTTTTAACCTCACTTTCAGAAAGAGAGGATCTTTGTCCAGCTAGTGGGACATGTACAGTTGTACGGGCTATTTCTTGCTTTCTTACCTTATCTTATCTTTCTTTTGTTTGCGGTTGGTGAAAAAACTGGCACGTTGAGATTTCGTTTGTAGCTCATTGTCCAATTTCAGGTTGCTTTGTTGTCTTGAATTTGCTCATTACACCGTTCCCGCCGACGTATTTGTGCGTAGTAATGACGAATGGAGATTAGGGGATGTTCCAGGGCACAACTATTGAGGAATATAATGAAGAATAAGCTAGTTAATCGCATGAAAATAAACTTTGTTTTTGTTTTGTCGTTTGGTTGAACTTGACGTTTGGGTTGTTTGACACTTGCGTGAGGTTGCGTTCCGAAATCACAAAAAGTTGTCGCATGTTCTCTCTCACGAATTTTTTATTTCTCTTTGTCATAAAGTTTCTTCTTTTCTTTTATCGGGAGCAGACTGCAGATCCACGTTGTGTAAAGTATTCAAAGATTTCATTCGAACAAATTGGTCTACCTACTTTTAGATTAACTTTTGCGGTGTTTTCTCTCACTCTAAGTCTCATTTTAAATTATCTTGCCAGCGAATATTTGTGTACACGTGAACTTGTGACACCATAGCTGGGAAACCCCTCGACTGATTTGGCTTGTCTTCGAGTTTAGAGATTCTTTTGGTTTCTTTTGCCCGCTTACTAAATTTCATGAAGATCGGACCAAGGTTGCTAAAGTTATCGTCGAACGATCATACATGCGGACGTTCAGGCATTCGGGTGCCGGATTGTTCCAGCGGACTCTGATAACTTCTATCACTTCGCCTCGCTCGCTCGTTCAGCTGCAGACATTCAGACATACAGGTGTCGGATTGATCCAGTGGACTCGGAGAACTTCTCTTGCTCTTGCTTCTTAGCTCACTCGTTCAACAAACTTACAAACATACAGACATTCAGATTTCAGACATACAGGTGCCGGATTGTTCGGGTAGACTCGGAGAACTTATCTTGCTTCGCTCACTCGTTCTTCTAGCTAGAAAATGTTAGATGACGGTGATAAGACGGTGCGCCTGCTACGAACGTGCTGGCAAACTTTCCCAAGCAGTGAGTTTACGTTAATCAGGCGCTTCGATGTTGGTACTTGATGGTCAAATTTGACAGGGTAAGATCTCTCTCTCATGCTAGGCGTGCATCACAATCGTTTGCAGGGTAATATCAAAGTTGTCAAACTCAAATTCAGTTTCTCAAGTTTCGTTATTTTGTTTACTTAGATTTTACCTACAGTGTAAACTTACTCGGTTCTAAGTCGGTGAATACGAATATAAATCAAACACAATACATACTTACATGTTCCATATCTGCTTATTTGTTTAATCAAACGAATCTAAAGCTAGCATGCTATATTTTAGCAACTGAAACTTACTTACTTGTCTGTAATTAGTGCAATAATAACTAGTGTACAGGACGCACGTAGGCAGTTTTGGAAAACGGGTTGTCTCAACATGTAATATCTTTTAGCATCTAGGATCGTGTATAAATAACCAAATTCAGGCTTGTTACTAGATCCTTATTTACTTTTCTTTCACGCTAGCTTTTGCCCGCGACTTTGTCCGCGCAGACTTGGTTTTTCCGTTATCACGAAATAAAGAAATAGCCTAGATATAGCACTCAGTGATGGCTTAGCTTCCCATTAGTGCGGGAGTTTTTAAAGTCCGATCAGTGGTTTCGAAGATTACTCCTTACCTTACATACATAATTACGTACACACGATAGCACGTTAGAGTGTGCGCTTTTGTTGTAAAAATAGCTTGTAACGTAACTGAGTAGAGTGCTGGCATGTAGGGATCGATGTGCTGTCGTGGTACAAACGTTTCTTCTTCATAATAGCGTAGTTAGACGGACAAAGCGGAATTATCAGACAACGGTCTAGATTTTAGATGTAACTTAGCACGGGCTGTGTTATATTTTGGCTAGTATTAGTAAGTAGGTACAATGAACTAGATAAAGGGCCTGCGGTTTTGGAAAACGGAGTCATTAAAATAATTTTATTCTTAAACATTTGTACTTTTCTATCGGGTGAAATAGAATGTTTCAGTACCTAAAGTATTTTATTATTTCAGTACCTAACGTTATTGAGAACTCTTACATACTATGAAAAGCTGTGATAGTCACTTTTCCAGCGTTACAAAATTAATATACACAGCCACTGTAGGTAGGTAGGTCAATTAAAACTTTTGATTATCGCATTCCATTCCGTTTCGTCATTTGAAGACGCCACTTATCTACCATGCAATCGATTAATTCGCGTAGACCGGTAGCTAAGTAGTTAGCGCAATAGATAACGCACTGGACCGGCGATCTGAAGGATGGCGGTTCGATACCAGCCCCTGGATATAAAATAGTTTTTTTTTCTTGTTTCTATTTTTCTTTTGTGTGGATAAACTTTTATAATATTTAGAATTAATTCTCTTCAGATTAAGTTGCATGTTAGCTATAAGGTCGCGTAATAGTTAGCGGAATTATTGTATTAGCGTTACATTATAGATCTAGAGCCGTGTACACGTCATTTCAATAATCTCAAGAACTTTAATAAAATTGAAATTGATTGATTCAATTCGGTGTTGAATCACTACAGAAATTGAATGTTATTTGGTACTATCTGTATGGTTATTAGGGTAAAAGATTCTAAAAGTTATTCGAGTAAAAATACATTCTTGTATGTATGTACCTACCTATGTTTTGAGTAAGCATTTTTTTTTATTGAACTTTTGGGCAGGTGCAGATTATGCTAAGTACTTATGCATAATCTAGGTTGATTACAAAGTAGGAATATTAACTCTTCGGTCATAATCATCATCATTATGATTTAAATAATATGTATCATCTGAGAGATTAATTAATTTAAGAACTTTTTATAAGAAAAATGAGTTTGGGACATGTTATGTATATTGCGATTTCAGGAATATTAACTTTTCTATCATAAACATCAGCATTATGATTAAAATATTTATCATCTAGGAAATAATTAATTTACGAACTTTATTCATCCTGCACTTCATTCGGAAGATATGTTTGGACATGTTATGTAACAATTTCATTACAAAGTGTTGGTAGAATGAAATTAAAACCAAGCTTTGAAAGTAAGTAGGGTCGAGTAGTTAATAACGGACCGGTGACATATTAAATTATTTATTTATTATTGCGATATTTTCGACTGGAACATTATTGGATTATTGTATTGCCTGGCGCAGGATCGTGAGAGCTGGTGTGAGCATGGGGAGACTTTTGCTCGGCGGTGGGTGCTGGCAGGCTGATGATGATGATGATGAAATTGTAGGGTCAGGGTGTTTTATTATGAACCACTGAAATAAAATTTTATAATTTTTCTAACTAATTCACTAATATTTTTATATCGAAAACCGAAGGTATTACGGTTTGTAATACCTATAGGGTTAAATAGCACATTATGGACCACCAAAGAAAACTTTTTTTAACCTATGAATTACCTGGAAGAAATTGCTATTAGCAATAGGGTCGCCAGTTGTATTTTAATATTAATACTGTTTATCCTTATAGTGTATTTTAGTGTAATAAAGAGAGTTCTATTCTATTCTAAATAAAATTACTAAAAGCTCGTTGAGAAAAATAACAAGTAGGAAGGTTGTAGTATGGGGTTTGTTATTAGGAAATTGAACGTTGAATTTAATTGTTGAATCATATTATTCAATTCACTTTGGGAGGGTAAAGTGATCATTGGGACAAGACATTGTTGTGCCATTGAATTGTATAAATCACCTTGTTGCGTAGCTGCAAAGGTTCAATAAAATTATTTAAGATTACTTATTTTATTAAAAATAATTTATTTTATTAAAACAATTATTATTGGAGATAAACGTTTTGGAGTTTAAGATAGGAGTCTAGTGATGGACCATTGAAGTTAATTATATTATTATGTTTTGATATCTTTGCAATCGATTTTAATAAAATACAGTTTTGGCAGGTGATAATTTTTTTGTTTAAGAAAGAACTGGTATTCATAGATTTTTAGAGAAAAGGAAGACCTAGTGAGTTTATTAAAGTTTTCCCTGGGTTTTGTGCAATGTGAACTACATTATCTTTATACTTAATGGAAAAACAGTTTGGGGTTTGTTGTTTTAACAAATGAGCCAGTTATAAAAAAAAAAAAAACACTGATTCATTTGAATACATTACTGTAGTATAACTTTGGTTTACCGCTTCTTCTTTACGTGGGCTTGTGATTCAAATAAGTGGCGAAGAAGAAACGAAAGAGAGAGAATGAAAAGGTGAATGGTGATTCAAGAGATGTATGATTATTATCCTGACTAAAATGTATTTATCGACTTGACTGACTATTACTTTATATTCTATTATATGTATGTTAAAAAGGGCTTAATTGAATCAAAAGATTTCCATACGGGAAGAAGCCAAGTTTATGAACATAGAAACTTTGATACACACACACATTAACAAATACCTTCCTATAAGAGATGGGCATAGATTGTAGATCCGTCATTCAAGAGACACGCTCATGCAAAGCAGGCTTATATGGAGGTCTAACTCTACATGCAGCCATTTGATTTGGCAATCATTTTCCCCACACTAAGTCGTGCGAATGGAGAATCATAACAAACGTTTGAGTATTCTTGGTGTCAATATTAATAAGAATTTTATATTTAGCTAAGGACACGTTGATATTTTGAAACTTTACTATTGGAATAAAAAGTTTCTGGTTTTAGAATTGTTGAGATAACATGGCTAAAGAAGAAGGAGAAGAATATTAGTTTAATCTTTCGAGATTTGACATCAGGCTGATTCTCCTTTCACATTATACTTTAACATACACCAAATTTTATGATGCGATCTCGTTAAATGGATATCGGGATATGGGGCGGAAGAACTTGTATAGTAAATTATCAATCTTAAAGGATGGTCGGGAGAGGCTACTGTCTCTAGGTCTATAGAGGGGGAAGTTCATTTATCGAGCTGCGCAGTACAATGATGAAAACGGAGGCTCCATGAAAGAACCTTCTTTCCTTATGAAAGAGAAGAGATTCACAACCTTTTCTTCCCTCATAATAATGGACTCCGTAAATCTTGGGCGAGAAGTTGCTTTACATGATTCAGACGTCAGCTGTTCTGTTATTCATATTCTGAGGTGGTTGACTATTATTTGGTTTAAAATACACACCACACACAAAAAGAATACAGCAAAGGGGAAGTGTTCATAAACTTTGATAGAGTCATTTGTGAATGTCATTTAATTTCTTTGGGGTAGAAGTTTGCTTCAGTTCTTCACTTGCACAATCTTCGGGAGGCGCTGAGACGAACCAGATTGATTTTCCAATCGATTCGCCCAACATTCACAAATAAATAAATAAAATGAGAAATTAATCATGTAAATAATTGCGCCATCTGTTTGTGAAATTGGGAACTACGTTGTAAATTTTCAACTAATCAAATAAATATTAATAAGAAAATCATAACGCCATCTATAGGGCAAAGAAGGAACTAATCAATAGGCGACATCTTGCGGAAGGAGGAAGAACTACTTCAGCAGTATTAGGAATGGTTTGAATTTACTAAGTTTAAAAAGCGAAGTACTAGGATTCATTGAGTTGAAAACGCGAAGTACCACTAAATTTCCTTTACTGGGTTCCTTACATTTAATTGAGAATTATCAAGGCAATATTATCAAGGCCGAGGCCAAGCGTAGGTAGATAATGGCGCGAGATTTGTCCAACAAACGGCCATCGCGTATTCAAAATTCGAATGTAATGATACGTTAATGGAGTTTTCGGGTTTTGGAAATAAAATTTGGTATTGACGGGCCGCCATCATGGAAATCCCTTGCACTTCATGCAGGTTGACGTTTACGGGGTTTTCATTGAAACCTAGGGATCCCTTGGAGAGTGGAGTGAAGTTGTTTCATGAGGGATATCTCTCACCCTTTCACGCTTGTGACATGTTTCATATATTTTAGCTCATTCTTTCAGTTCTATGTTTTACTTTAATGGAGGAAATGTCGTCATTTTCTCTCACTCTTTCACACCTATGTGATAATTAGTATAGGACTATCTTTATTTTCTTCTTCGAACTGAAGTAGTAGTTTTTCATAGGGAATTTTTGGAGCATGGGAGAAGGGGGTATAAAACGTCCAGCGCGGTAGCGGGAGCGATTATTATTCGTCGGATTTTCCTAGTGAATTTAACTTTGGTGATTATTTCAAATAACTGAGAGTCTTGTTGTTCGCTTGAACCTTGCTGGTTGCATTTTTGAGTTGCCAAAGTGTGTCAGACTAAGAGCCAAGGTACCCCTTGGGTTAGTACGACATTTTTGATCTTGTAGTTGATTCCCTGGCGACAGATTTCTTGGGAAGCCTCTGCTTGATTATATTTGGTAATTTGATTATAGCGATTAGCTCGGAGAGATTCTAACGTGGTGTTTTCGTGGTTCTATGAATTGCGGAGGCATAGCGAAGGGATTTCTATCAGCGCAGAGGCAATTAGTTATCGCGGTCGAAATAATTGATTGTTTTTGAAGTTCGTGCTTTTGTAATTTAACTTAGTTGAGTGTTGCTGAAATAGTATTCTTGTGTCTTGCTAAGGTGTGCCTTGGAGATGCAGGAGTATTATGGAAGTGACTTTGTTTTGTTTTACGCAAAGAACAATCAATTATATTTTAAAGTTTTGTTAGATTCACTAGTGAGGCAATAACAAAGACATGGTTCTTTGTTAGAGAATAGTGTGTAGCCGCTGTCTCCTCGTTTTTTATTATTACGAGTTGCTAGCTACTCGGGCATTGGTTTATTTAGAGCGAGCGCTTATTTGACAAAACTCTGGATACACCCTTGCACCGCAGCCTTATTTATATATTTATCTATACACAAACATATAGGGAAAAGTCAAGTTTACGGCATAAACCCAATCCCACCGCCCAAACTTGACACTTTTGGGTTATAGGGACACACTTAGGTACACACCTAGCTGCGAACCCACAGCGCTTTCTCTTAATTTCACTCTGCTAGCAAATCTTCATTGCACAATCGAAGATTTGACATCACACACTACACGTTTAAAGTAAATGTGAAGCTGAATGCTTCTAGCTTGTCTCAACACAGTAGAAATTGCGGGGTTAGAGGGATAGGCTGGGCGATAGACACATTAGGCTAGGGATCGCGTTTTATTGGGAGTCAATAACTTAGTTAGGCAATTTAACCTTCCAAATAACTTCTTTATTGAATTTTGCATCAGTTTTAGCTTGGGGAATGGGTCAGTGTTTTGTATTGAAAATTATCCGAGGTCAAGCAAAGCAGTACCTTAGTCAATCTTCATACCATGTGGGTGAAATTGTCTAGCAAACAAGGATTGTTTTTGATATGATTCAGTGTCTCCGTTTCACGGGTTGAGATTTGGTGTAACATTCGATCCAAACCTTAAGATAACTTACCTTATGAATATTCAGCACGATGATGGTAGGAAATAAAATTATACTAATTTATAATTAAACTCAATAAATAGAGTTCTGTTCAGTCTAATAAAAAGAGACTAACCTGATATTATAAAATTATAAAGTGTTATAAAACATTTTCATAACCATTATAAATAAATATTCATCTTCGCATCCGAACTGCCTAGCAAGGAGTTTGAGCTGTGAACCTTTTAGAAAAATCTAATGGGAAATATTTGAAGGTAGAAATCTAAAAACTACTTTTCCAAATAAATGGAATTATCTGTTAGGATCAGAGCTATTTAGTGAAGAATTAGTTCTATTGATCTTTTGAATTTACCTAAGGGTATATTTTTATTGAAACTAAATCCTTTTTATTCTAAAATTTATGGAATAATAATTTGCTTCTCAAGTTGTAAATTCTTGCATTGTGAAATGATAGAAAAAGGAAGTCTATTCATTCACAAAATAAAGTAAAATAAAGATTCATATTATAATAATGTAAATTTTGCAGAGACCTTGCCTGTATTTTATTATTGGATTTGAAACTTAAGTAAAATAAATACTTACTAATATTTCTTGTTCAGCACAAGAATGAAGTGCAAATGAACATAGAATTTACTCAATATTAAATGTAAATTTTAAAGAAGAAATCAATAACAATTTATGTCCAAAAGAGACGACATAACTTTGTTATATTATAAAATCTTGAAGCACACATGTGAAGTTTCTTGCTGGTTCTTTTCTTCATGATAAGTGCTTTACGAACCAGTGGTACTCATAAATTATTTAAATGAATAAAGTAAAGTTAAATGTAATAAAATTATTTTAGAGAAAAAAAAGTTGGAGGGAAACCCAATTCCACAAGAGGTGAGGTTTACTAGGTTCAGCGGGTCGGAGCTGTCCTTTTACCAACAAACAAAAATGTTTGTATGATTCTTAGCATACAATTAATTCACTTTATCGAATTTCTAATATTTATCTTTTATTTCAATGGAAAATCTCTGAGTAAAGTTCACAGTATTTAAATGAAGTCTCAGTATAATTTAACTACTAAGAAGTTGATAATGAGTTTCAATCTAGTAGTAAAAGAAGGCAAAATACTTTAATTTAGCTAATTAATTTCCTTTACTATCTTTTACACTGAATGAGTAGGGTACTTTTAACTTTGCGGCATACATACCTACGTTATTGTCCTAGTAAGCATCGCACTAATAGTTGTTATATTATGCATTATAAATTCACTTTAATCTATCTAAAAGCTTCCTTTAGCTAAGCATTATTATTCTAGCATTTAGGCAATTAAAACTAGAAATAAAGAAGGCAGGGAAGGTTTATTCATTTAATTACTTACGTTTGTTTGATCACTATTACTTTTCTTACAACTAATCACTTCAATATTCTATTATTTTCACTGATAGGTTTGTTATCAGTTATCACTATAGCCAACTTTCCAAGAGATTACATACTTTCCCTAGTAAGAGTCTTGGTTAATTCGGGTTCATAATGTAGGTCCTACCACTAGAACGATCATGTCAAAGGCCATAATAATTAATTTTAAATTCTCGGATTAGCTAGTTACATTATTTCTATTTATTTAATGTGGGGCCGCGATCAGGATTTATCTATTATTTTAGGTCTTTTATTCTAGTTGGGTGGTTACAAGTCTAAACAACCCAGCCTAGCGGAAAAAATAAGTCAATTGGTCACTAGCTCTCCAGCTATACGGCCTTCGACTCTAAAACCACGAAAAGTCTTTAAGTACAAAGAAACTATCTAATACGACATTATAGGTTGTTTGCTATGAAGGTACCTATCTATCGTAAACCATTTCCAGAGAATTCCCCTTGCTCTCCATCGGAAGCAAGGACGCTAAGCTAGGTATCTATCGTAAATACTTTCCAGAGAATTTCCCTTGCTCTACATCGGAAGCGAGGTGTCTAATACACTTCCATTGAATTTACGCCTAGACTTTGACTGCACGGATACGTACGGCTTCAGGGGGCTAACTCTCGGGAATCTCGCATTCTACACATCTCGAAGGTAAAATCTCATGTTATTTCGATCTCGACTGCTCCCGAGTTCCCGAACCCTCGAGTCATATCGAGCGAAAAAGGTAAACATCTCGCAGAAATCTCGTGCCTTGTCGAAGATGACTTCGTAAGAATAGGAGATGTGACATTTGCCGCTAAATGAGATTTTTCCTTCGAGACGTGCCGAATGCGAGATTCCCCAGTATTAGCCCCCTGGTTCTCCATATCGAAGGGAAAATGACATTTCATTTCGATCTCGACTGCTCCCGACCAATCGAGTCATGTCGAGCGAAAAAGGTAAACATTTCGCAGAAATCTCGTGCCTTGTCGAAGATGACTTCGTGAGAAAAGTAGCTAGATAATTAGTAGGTAGTAGATAATAATAGCTCCACAGAACCAAAAGCACCCAACTACTAAAAAAAAAGCGTAGCGTGCGTGACTATACCTACAGCTACATGCCACACACACAACGCATCCCCACAATCCCCAGCCATGCATAAGCTAATTGTTAAGTCTGTGCCGGCTGTGCGACTAGTTAGTTTAGGGGATCCCCAAACTATTTTGGACAAGTGACCCCTTTTCCAAAATGAACCTTAGACCCCCATGGCCAAATTACCTACTTTTAAGATCAACCCCCTTATTCATAATGGTCCGCTAACTTAAAACAGCTCCTACAGAGTGTTATTTTTCATTCTGACTTACGCCAATAGAGGACAGAGTGAGAATTAGCAATGCTTTAAGTTAGCAGACTATTATGAATAAGGGGGCCTCCTATCTTTAGTAAAATATTAGGAACATGTTTGGACTTCAACTTGATCATGAATTCATTCGTGTTAAATCGCGTAATAGAGAGCAAGTCAAAACGCGCCTGAAAGACGTAGGTACGCTCGAACTCATTATCTTTCACAAACTGGTCCACACTGCTTTGCAGTTTTGAGTTTTTCATCTTGTACGAACTTAAGACTTTACATTACTACAACAATGCTATTTCCCACAAAAATATTAATTATTCTTAGTACACGTAACACAACATAAACAATACAGTACCTACCTACCTATCTTGAAGAACTTGTGTTAATTTAATAGGAATCGATTTTTAGACCTCGTCGACCCCCAAAATCAGTTTTCGTTTATGTCGACCCCTAGGAAACCTGGAAATTGGGAAACTGTCGACCCCCGGAAATGAAACTGTCGACCCCCGGAAATTGGGGTCGATATCGACTACTTTGGGAATCCCTGGTTTAGAGCCTCAACAGCATGAACGTCCAGTTGCACGGAAATCTGGACTAAATTCGGCGTAGAGACAGGGACGGACTAAGACAGATAGCCGAGGGGCCCCTTCTACAAAGACCAATTAATTGCAACAAGCGAACATAAAATATATAGTTTTGGTTAGTCTTGAAACTAAAAGTGTGTTAATTTGATATAATGCGAGTGCGGCCGCAAGCGTTAGTCATAGGTCCGGTTTCTGAGTTGAGAATTTTGCTAAGCAAATGGGTAAGTATCGTACTGTCTCTGCAGATTTCTCACGAAAGAGCGTGACAGAGCGATACGTAAGTATGTGCTTAATAAAATTCTCAACTCAGAAACCGGGCCATAGTGGCTTAAGAGAGGCCAAAATTGAATAATTTTTGGGTATTTTTCACGGAATTATTATTATTTATGTAGTTTTTGGCTTTAGTATCGTGTAGCATTCACAGCTAACAATACATTGTAACTCTTAAATACAAGGTGTTACAAAAGTACCTAACTCTTTTTACAGGGTAATAGCACCCGGTGATAGGGATCACAACCTAAATATTTTTTTGCTCTGTGACGTTCCGTTAATTTTTAAATTAATAAAATGTGAACGATGTGGCGGGAGAAAAGGATTTTTTTAATATTATTTTCATAGACTTTCACAATGTTTTAACAACTCAAAGCTATGTAAATGCACCTACACATACAAACATATTTTTAAATTTGAGCTGATAACAGAAACAAAAAAGCTATAATTTTTTTTAAATTTTGCGGTTATAAAATAAAAATTGTTTTTTTCAACTTTTTTTTACATATTTGACATCCTGTTGACCAGTAGGTTACACCCTGTAAAAAGAGTTAGGTACTTTTGTAACACCTTGTATAATGATGATGAATACATTGTCGACGCTGTTGTGACAAGACAGCCTGACGAGGGGCGGTTCACGACCAAAAACGGCATGGAAAACTGGGGCAAATTCGGCGCAGGGACAGGCAGGGCCAAACTAAGGATGGGGTCTAGGGGCCCGCTCTACAAAAAACTAACTGGTTGCAAGAAGTGAACTCAAGTCAAACTGCAAGAAGTCAAAGTTCACAATCCACTTTTTGTATGTTCTAAACTAAAGCATAAAGCATACCCGTGCTAGGGAACATTATAATGATTTTTATACTGTTAGTCGTAAAAAATTCCTCCTGCGTACCCTGCAGGCGCTCTACCGAGCCAAGTAACCGTCGATGGAATTTCCTAACCTCATTGTTTCTCGCCTCACGGACGGCGGGCGCCATCTGGTGTGAATGGTGTGATAGTCTCTATTCAATCCAGCGACTATTCTTGATACTAGGAAAGATAGTCTGAAGCGGGGCGGCGGCGGCTAAGGCATTGACAGTTCATTCAGATCTTTAGTTGGTGATCTTTTGAATGGAAAACCATTCTATAGTCATAGCTCCTTTGCCCTGGTGGGTATTGACTACTTTTTAAAATGTTGTCCTTTCTTTCCAGTGCATCCAATCGTGCCTGATCAAGCTCAGAGTCAAGAGGCGCGGCGACACCAAATTACGTAAGTGTCAGATTGTTGTACGGTCGGCCACAGTCTAGGATACCCCATGGAAGCGCTTACCGCGCGCGGCATAAGGGTGCCAATCGAACAAAAAGGGGTATCCTAGCGTTTGGCCGACTGTACCTAATTTTGGTTCGAAACGTGTCGAATCGCGGTTAGTTTAGTAGGGTAAGTGAATTATGTGTGAATATCGCAAATCATTAAAAGTTTTTTGGCTTGGCCACATCGACAGAATATGAGAAGATCGGGCTGCGAAGAGAATTATGAGGCACGTCCCTTAGGTGTCTGCCGGTTGATCGGACGTCCCAAATATCGCTGGGAAGATGCGGTAGAAAGAGACATGTGCGAGCTCCAGGTGGAGTTTTGGAGGTAGTTAACGCAGGACAGGGAGAGCTGGCGTCTTTTGGTTTCGGAGGCCAAGATCCACTTTGGGTCGCTTAGCCAACCAGAATGAATAAATTAAAAGTTACTGTTGTTGTTGTTCACACGACAACACGTCAGAGCGTACACTTTTGACGTCGCCGTTAACGTAACCGAGTAGAGTTCTAGCGTGTAAGGGTCGACGTGCTGTCTTGTGTACCTATCTATGTAGCGTTATCGCTGCTGGCGCTCATGGAAAACGTCGTGAGGAAACAAGCGGGACTTTGACTTTTCTGTGGTACGACTAGTACGACTTAGATAATGTCCAGCTGGCAATTTTCTGGCAACATTCCCATAAGCCCCATTAGTGTCCACTCTTTTAGTGACGATTTTTCCGGCCGTTGTGGCAATATTGGATCTGCCCCTGTATGCTTAGCATGGTCGTTTTGACACTCTCTCGAACTCGAGTGACAGACGTGCCATGTCTGTTGTGCGAGCATGGCAGGCGGGACTCGAGATTGCAATAGATTAGGGTCATGTCGAGCAGAAAGTAGATATTGCCATTTTTAATAAAAATGTTGTATTTTTGTCTCCATCGCCATGTTGGCGTAGAGCCAACTCGACCGACAAGTTGACAGTTTTGCATAGAGAAGGGCCTATCTCGGGCTTACCATGCTGCACGTACTGTTTTCGCTTCTTCTTGAAGTGCCTCTCCATCACTGGAGGTTGGCAGTCAGCTCTCTGTACCGCTCTCTGTTCATGGCTGTCCTGAATATTGTTCCACGGTTTTGATGCGATTAACTGGGAAAAAATATTGTTGCTTTCAATATGACCTATTATCCAGTTAAAAAAACAGTTTTGACGGTTGACGGCGTGAGTAGATTTTCAAAGAATAGACGCTCCATAGCGCTGATCGAGCTCTATAGCATGCAAAATAGTGCTCTACATTCTCGCAACAGACCGAGGTGTACCGAGCTATATGTATAGGTGCAATCGAATTCGATAGCGGAACTTTGAGTAATATAGTTGGAAAATGGAGCAAAAACGTATCAGCTGTTCCATACATTTGGTGCAATACTGAGTCTACATTATGTATGTTTTTGGTTGGTTTGTTTGTTTTATTTATATATATATTTTTTCTAAAACGATTTTTTTTTTGTTCCACCTTGTACAAAATAATGTAGAAAATAAAATAAAAAATCTCTTTTTATTATGTACCTAGACGACCTTCAAAGTATTTAATTAGCAATTTTGACACAGATAGAACGTGTTCGCTAAAGATTGATTAAATTATTGGTTACGTACGTACAGTAGGAAATCTACATTTACATTTACTATAAGCATTGGCATAATATTACGAGTATTAGGTATTACATAATCAAAGTTAGGTTGTGCTAGTTCCATTTGTCTTTAGAGACCTGTTTTTATTATATTAGAAATGCATTTTCAGGCACTAAAATAATATAGGCCGAGTTAGAATTACAAGCGTCTGTACTGCCAACTTATGGTGACCTACTACACCGGTACTAATGCTATGAACTTCGAGGTCACTGTACATTGGTGCACTTTAATACTTCAGCCTTTTACCTAATATCATTACAAGAATGGCTTCGTAAGAACTCTACGTCACGCTAGCAAAACCACGTATGTCAATTTACTTTGACACAGTTCCACGTAGCATGAGGAATGCTGTTCGTTGGAACTCTGTCGAATTAGTCCCACGAGGAAAAGTGTTGTATGTAACATTCATTAATTTGACTGGACGAGCAAATACATGGTTGAGCGAGGCTCTACATTCGGTGTTGCCAGCGTTGGTAGAACATTCTAATTGGGTAGATTAATGATTTGATCTTGTTGGATTCCTAATAGCCCCAGGAACGAAGGCACAGTAAGGCTTACTCTTTTGATATTGAAGAGTAATGAGATAAAGTCAAGATAAGGAAGCACCAAGGTCCAAGGCAACTCACTCGGTCCAACATTTAAATGTCTAAGCTGAAGCTACCTCACCTTTTTTTTCTTAGATTATTTTAATCAACTACTTTCCTACGTAGATATTTAATAGTTGAGATAAGTATTAAAGAAATTAAAAGCTATTGTTGTTGTAAATGTAATCCTTGACATTGAATTAATGTCACAGAAATTCGCTAGTCGAGCAAAATCATGAAATTCTCCGCAGATATTCTCTGCGCTATCATACCTAACTTTTTATTTACTTCTCGATTAATAGCAGTGTTTGCGAGAGAGTACTGTTGTGTACGTACCCATCTAGATTTTTTTTATAGTACAGAATGATATAATTATCTTTTCGAGTAGGTAGGTACCTAACAAACAATACAAGCACAAACTTAACTGATAATATCACAATTGGCGGATTTATTGCTAATAGCAATTTCTTCCAGGAAACAAAATAATAATCTGTATACCTACCTACCTAATTGAAATTCCTAAAGCAATCAGTAACAAAAACAGGTAGGCAACGAAAAAAAAAACAGAAAATTCCAACTAGACCATTTCCAATTTTCCACCTACGGCGGAATTTTCCCCTTGCCCGACGCTGGCAACACCGTCCACCAGAGCGAGAGGCCCGACCTCCGAACAGGTTTGCGAAGTGAGGTGTCAACTCGAGCCACGACGGCTGCGGAGCCGATTCGATTGTTTTCGACCTCCCCGTTTGATATTTAACAACATTTCGCTGTGTTTTGGTCTCGGAAAATGTCTGCTTAGTTGCCAAGTGTTGAGAGTGTCAGTGAGTGAGTGCTCAGTTGTCTCAGTAGCTGGTTGATCATCCTGCTTCGGTCTTGGGGTGAGTGAACTTGGGCCGAGGTTCTGCCGAGCCGATCTCCCATTGGTGGTTTGAACCTTTGGGCTAAGCGGTTTAAGGCTTAAGAAATACGATATTGTACGTTTAATTTTTTTTTGTTTCACTGGAGTACTGCAACCGTTTTTAAGCAAACATAAATCTGATGTAGAGTCTAGTAAAGTTACATCCTAGTTAGTCGGGGTTTAAAACATTGGGCTCTTTCGAAAAGTTTTGGTGAATGTAGGTCTTACAAACCGGCGTGCGCACGTACTTACGGTACATTTTGTGAAGGTATTTGGTTGATGATAAAGTCTGGAATTCGATATGCAAGTGTTGCAAGCACGAAAACTGTCAAAAGTTTTCCCGAAGTTTACGAACACCGTTACCATGGTAACGACTTCGCTATGCAAGTGTATTTCTTATTTCTTCCTATTTTAGTAGCTGCTGCTTAAAAGTGCTAAAAGCAAGAAAACCCTTTGTTTTAGCACTTTTGAAAATACTTAGTTTTTATGTCTGAGATGACAAATGGAAATGGAAGAAAAACCATTTTTCTTTTCGCGCATTTTTTATAACTAGTGGTCCGCCCCGAACTATGAACTCGCGACCCCATATAAACTTAAATAATAATAATAACCCCCGTGTGGTTCCCGGGAGGTACAGAATTGGACCAACCCATTTCTTCCCGTGGGTGTCGTTAAAGGCGACTAAGGGAATGGAGGGACCATTATGGTTCCTCCACCGCAGGGCAGCTTGTGGCGAGCTGTTGGTATGTGGCGGTACCACGGACCCGAGTCTTCCGAAGGTCGAAAACTGGTCCTCGAATCCACGTCTTTGTACAAGAGTGGATTGGAATCCAAGAGGACCGGGACCCTCACCTCTGGCTTGCTTTATCGGCCGTCCAGAGTCCAGAGTGGAGCGCAAGAGCTATATGCCCGCAGGATGGAAGTGAAAGATGCATAAGACGCGAGTTGGTACTGTGACTGTGGCTATCACTACAGTCACTGGGTAGAAAGCGGCGCACACCTCTCGACACCCTGAGATGTTCACAACGATGTTGCCACCTTGCTGTCCAGGGTTAGACCCATAAGCGGCGGCTTATTTAGGTGGCTCATTTAGTGAACAGCAAGTCACCGTCTGCCAATTTAATTACTTGAGACATTTTAATGGCAGACGACCGTTGTCTCAACCCCATAGCCCAGTTACCCAGTCCATCCATTATGCATCCCCATAACCCAATTCTTTGCTCCCATCCAACTCTACAATAGCCTGTGTTCATTGCGGGAAAGCCACCAGAGTGCATTTTGTGTTGTGGTGTGCTCAGGTGGTAGACCCAATTTGTGTACCCACATTGCATCAGGTCGGCGTGACCTGTACACTTGACGGGAAAGTACTGCGAGTGTATTTTGGTGTATGGTGCCCTCGCAGAATGGACCTTGAGGATGCGCATGGTCACGTCGCACCAGGTCAATGTAGGTGATGAACCTGATGGGGATTCTCAGGTGTATTTTTGTGTGTTTGGTTGCACTCAACAGGTGCACCACCTTACATCAGATCAAAGTTGTCAAACTGGCCTCTACGTGTTGGATACGTCCCCACGCGCGCCGTAGTCTACAATCCAATTAATGTGATATTAAATTATTTTTTCATTTTGTTTCATTTCACATTGAATGTTTTCTGTAACTTGTTCGCCGCTTTATCTTATTTCAAGTTTTGTGCCTCTAGATCATTTTGGATATTTTTGTAGTTTATCTAGTATTTCTTCCATTTTAATATAGGATATTTATAGGACTCTCTTGTAGTTTTGAAGTAAAGCGACCTCTATTGTAGCATAGAAGGACTTTTTGGTTTATAATTTTGAACACTAGATGGCTCTGATAAACAAACTTTAGTCACGCTCTCTGTTAGGAAGTAGAATAACAATATATTTATATTTTTTTTAAATAGATGGCGCTGTTTTGAATTTTCTAATTTGGTGTACTTTGGACTTTAGCAATTAGCAAAATTTTTGGTTATTTTTGGATTAAAATAGAGTTCTTGTTACGGATTATTTCGCGACCCGTAAAAGTTTATTTTTATTGTTTCCACTGAGTTTTACGTCCGATATCCACAATATTGTTTCCAAACAGAATTTGTATTTATAGTTCACTTTTGTTTTTTTTTTATCACTGGTTTCACTGTTTACTGATTTGATTTACGTTTTATCACTTTTAAAATCACTTTTTAGCACTATTTTAATGTTACTGAGAGGCAGCAGTGGCGCCCTCTCTCATCCCATATAACCTTAACAACCCCATATCTCGGCAACCCCTCGACCGATTTGGCTCATGTTCGAACTTAAAAATTCTCTTTGCCTCATTTACCTGCCTACCGAATTTTATGACGATCCGACTTAATTTACTCAAGTTATCGTCGAACGAACATTCATACATACATACATACATACATACATACATACATACATACATACATACATACATACATACATACATACATACATACATACAAACGCCGGATTGTTCAAGTAGACTCGGAGAACTTCGCTCGCTTCGCTCGCTCGTTCAAAAAGAGTCAGGCAGGTTCACTGGATTCTGAAGTCGAAATTACTGACAGAACTCTACAGACCTTCCTACCTACTCTTAATAATGTTATCTAGAAGATCCCAACTAGCAAAATCTGGTCTTACAAGCGTCTTAAGACCACTCTTATATAACTCTTACAGACGTCTATAAGTGTCGAAAAGGGCGCACCTTATAAGAGCTATTTAGCCCTTACAGAGGTCTTAGTAGGGTCTCATCGAGAGTTATTTCACTCTTATGGTGATCTGGGTTAAGGCTGATATAAGATCAATAAGTCTTATATCGGTCTTACTAATTCCGTACTAAGTGTAATTCACCTTATATTCGACTCAATGATCTCTTTGTAAGACCTATCAGAAATTTATAGTGAAGTACAGTCGGACAAGTGAAAAAAAATAATAAAGTATTTGGTATTACTACTTTAATGTTAATGATGATAATAATTAAATGCCAAGTCATATCTTGCTAGGTATTATACCGATAAACAACTTGCGGACTCGATTTCTTCGATAGTTTTCTAATTTAAATATCCAATATTTTACGGGCCTTATCTGGAATGCATATTGAATATCATGAAGTATTTTTATTATTTGTGAAATCTAAAAAAATATAAACTACTCCATTGTTGACTTATAGCATACTTTACTAGGACTGATATAAGTCTGATTGTTCTTATATAACACTTGTTAAGTTCATTATAAGTCTTTGACTCTTATATAACACTTGGCAAAGACATTTATAAGTCTGATTGTTCTTATATAACACTTGTTAAGTTCATTATAAGTCTTTGACACTTATATAACACTAGGCAAAGACATTTAACCGCAGCCATACTTAATATTTTAGGGTTCCTTAATAAAATAAACAAACCCCCTAGTCCAGAAGTCTAGCTACTAGTTAGTACCTACATAGTTGCCCGTTAGCATTTCCCCTGTGGATTATGTTATAAATTAAGTAATTTTAGACATACAATATGCAAGATAGTTAAACTTCATTTACATCTACACTTATTATAAAGAGGAAAAGTTTGTAAGTATTTATGGATGTTTATGGGGTTATCTCCAAAACTAATAATCCTATCTTAAAATTTTTGTCGTCAGATAGCTCATTTTCACTAATCTCATGAGAACTTGAATCACGTCCAGTCAAGTTCTGTTCAAGATTGTCAACTCTAATACCGCTTTCTTGTTGTACGGAACCATCGAACACATTTCCAATTCCAACTATTTCCGAGCGTGGTAAAAGTCGTAATGTCTCCGAATTTCGCACCAACTTTGTGAACTTCCTTGATATTTTTCTTCTATACGCTCCACTTCGCTTATTTTTTTTCTATTTTTGCAAATCCATTGTTTATAACAATAATTTAAGCAACACAGTACTGTCACAAAAATAGTAAGGTTATCTCTTAGTGAAGAGTTGTTTAGTCCCTTGTAAGATAAAACATGATCTTATATAACTCCTCACAAAGGTTTCGACTCTTTAATATGACTTGGTTAAGACAAAGTACATAAAATCTGATATAACACTTACTTGATACGCTACTAAGAACTAATAGGCTTATAGCATGCCATTATAAGTGCAAATAATTATTAAGACCAATAAGACTTATAGGATCCGCTTGTAAGAGTTTGCTCTTAGTAGCATCTTAAAAGTATATCTTACAGACGTCTATAAGAGTTAATTATAAGTCAAATAGGTCTTTAAGTGCAAAGTGTCTTTTAGCGTGCTTATATAAGTAACTGTACTTAATCAAGAGGCATATAATCCTTTTATAAGAGTCAAGTACTTATGGCGGATGGCTTATAAGGCTATTTTGCTAGTTGGGATATCGCCCTAAGGTAAGTGATAAGACCGCCCCATGATCATTAGAAGAAAAATCTATTAATTCATGAATTATTTAGTGCAGGTACAATAAATTATATCTATTTACCTATTCACGTAACTACAGATTCTAATGTTCCCTAAATTATTGCTGAGGATGCTGCCAAAGCTAAAACTCTTCCCTATCAAATACATAAGTACTTATAACAAAAAATATAAATAATAATAATCACGACAGTACAAAAACTGGCTAACCTTGGCTCAGACCACAGACGTGTCATACATTAAACTACGTGAGTGAGGATCGACTGTAGCAAGTTAAATTGACTCTATGGTACATACTCGTACCTACTTACCTACACTCTATGAGGAGGCAAATATTGTACCAGCCCAGCCTTGTTGTATGTAGTACCTAGTCACGTGAGGAGATGAGTGTGCTTATTCTCTAAAAAAAATCGCACAGTTCCTAGTCCTCAAAACCGGGTTATTATCGGGAAAATGGAAAATAGCTCCTATCGAAATAAACAATCTTTTTTTCGAACTATCCTAGCCCTAGGCTATATGTCTTAAAATCGCTATAACATATACTTACATTTTAATGACAACAGTGGTTTCTTTTCACTTGGTCTTCAACTCTCTAGGGATAGCACTTGCTGACAGGCAGAAATGGCTTGGAAATGTCTCAGTAATCTATTGTCCTAATTGTGCAAATATAAAGTCAGGAACTTACCTAGCAATTGGTTGACATGTCAAACTGACGCAGGTACCATTCCATGGTTATTGTAAAGAACTCGACCCGAGTAGGTATTGTCAACATTTCATGATCTCAGGGCGACACGACAGCACGTCAGAGTATACCCTGTTGTTGTAAGGACTTTGTCCATCTGCCATCGGCACGTCTAGCCAGATTTCAGATTATATACATATAGCTTTTCGCCCGCGACTTCGTCTGCGGTGACTAAGATAAAAGGTTGCAGCAGCTCTATTTTTCCCCGCTATCGACGTCAGTCAGGGAAAGCTAGCAATCGACAAAAAAAATATCCTCTAATAAACAAAGTTTGGTAGCCCGTTTTACCAACTTAGGGGTGAAACGAAAAGCATTTTCCCGCTGTAAAAAGTAGCCTATGTTCATCGCGGATAATGCCGGCTTCTGATAGTAAAATTATTTTTCAAATCGGTCCAGAAGTTTCGGAGCCTATTCAATACAAACAAACAATGAAATCTTTCCTCTTTATAATATTAGTGTAGATACCTAATTCAGTATAGACTTATCTCTGGCACAGTTTTCCAAACGGATAAATAGATAGGACTGACTCACAGCGCGTCTAGCATGACCAATGTCGAATTAGAGTATGTACCTACTACAAACATTAGCAGACGCGAATTAAAACAAACTGCCAATGTCATACATAAAGTCACTTAAAAATAACAAGGCAGGTAATTTTTTAGGAGGAAAAATGGTAATAGAATTATTTATGGAACGTGTGTCATGTTGACTACCTACTTTTGACAGATCGTTATCCCCCGCTCTTGGTACTCTGAATCGATACAGCGCGTCTAGCATTGTCTTTCATGCTAGACGCGCTGTAAGTCTGTCTTATTTACTTATCCTTGACTTATCCCTTTGGAAAACTCTGCTAATCTCAATCTGGCTAGATGTGCCGATGGCAGATGAACCAAGTCCATTGCGGAATGGCGACCCCGAGAGGGGAAGAGATCAGGGGGTCTGCCGGCTAAGACGAAGCCGATTACCAATGGCGAAAATCGAAGTTCGATTTATGAAAAATGAATTGGATGGCAGTTCATTGCAGTTCATTTTTATAAATTAATCGAACATCGATTTTCGCTAATGGTAATCGGCTTCGTCTTAGCCGGTAGACCCCCGGTTGGCAGACCACTAGCCAGATGGTCCGGCGACATAGGCCAAGTAGCCGGAAAACATTGGTTGCGTCTGGCACAGGATCGTGAGAGGTGGCGTGAGTACGAAGAGGCCTTTACTCAGCGGTGGGTGTTAACAGGCTGATGATGATGATGATGATGATGAATGGTCACAGACACTGCAAATACTGTCCTGGAAGGCACTACCTAATACAGCGCGCATTCTCGTACGGCAATCAACTGACATCGCTCACCGTTTTGTGGAAAAATAAATAGGTAGCATTTTTATTGTTTAGAACTTTAGAAAGATACTAATTGTTCAGATAGTACTACTTTTGTTATACAGGGTGTTAAAAGACCGCCAACAGACCCGAAAGCCACGGATACTAGACACCAAAACAAAGTTCTTTTTCGATAAATGATTGCTGGGAAATGATTTTGGTTTTTTAGGTTATAATTTTGAAAAATATTTTATTACTCAATGGACGTGTAACGCACAGAAGTCATATTGCGCAAGCGTGGGTATAAGTTTATGTTACTTAACCTTGAAGTGCCGATGTTTAGAATACATTGCGGGTTGCAATTTTAACGTCGTTTTTTCTTAGAAATATTCATAATTTTGATATGGCTTCTTGAGAGGATATGTTAAAAACTAGATACTGAATACATGTCTGCAAAAAAAAAGTTTTGAAAAGTCCGACTTTGAACCTTATTATCTCGGAAACCGTTGATTTCCCAGGCATAATTCCTTTGGCAAAAATGTTTATAATGATGAGGACAATACGTGGTTTCCCGCTTTGTTGGCGGTCTTTTAACACCCTGTATATCAATCACTATCATCATCTCTTGCTCAATGATGATGAATCTGAAATAGATCGAAGCATTTTATGCTTATTCAATCCAATGCAGATTGAAGAGAGGCTATGGCCCGGTTTCTGAGTTGAGAATTTTGCTAAGCAAATGGGTAAGTATCGTCCTGTCTCTTCAGATTTCTCACAAAAGAGTGTGACAGAGCGATACGTAAGTATGTGCTTAGCAAAATTCTCAACTCGGAAACCGGGCCTATGTCATTCTGAGAATAACTACCTATTTCTTCTTACAATATGACTCAACCGACATCTACGTATTACATAATTTTCTACTTCATACGTACAGGTATAGATCACGACACTCTACAAGTAACAAAAGTCACCCTTATTCTCTAAGCAACAAGATCCAATAGATCTTGACTTCACTTCAATGAACAGAGCGTCATTTTATGGACCGTAAATATCTGTGTTTGTTGTAAAAATTGTCCGCAAGTCACGTAAAGTGAAGTTGTGATGACAAATTGACAAGTAACTACTATTTGCCTATTTTGTAGTAGATCCAGGTAACTACAGGGTGCACTCTAAGTCGATAGCGGAACTTTAAGGAGGCTGTCTACTGATCAATATAATCAATTTGTACTAGGTGGCGAAAAAAAACGAGTGAAAAAAATATCAGCTGTTCCATACAAAAGGTCGACTCAGTACTGCGCCACATGTATGAAACAGCAGATATTTTTTTCGCCCCATTTTCTTCGCCACCTTGTACAAGTTGTTTGTATTGATCAGTAGACAACCGCTATCGACTTAGAGTGCGCCCTGTAGACTTCGAGTTGCATTGGTCCAAACGTCTATTTACCAAGAGATCCGTTTTCCTTGTAGGTAAACAAGTTGCTTGCTCAATTGATCGGTATTATAGAGCTACCTCCCTTAGGCCCGGTTTCTGAATTAAGAATTTTACAAAGTAAATACTTAACTATCGTTCTGTCACGCTCTTTTGTGAGAAATCTGCAGCTAGACAGAAGGATACTTACCCATTTTTTAGCTAATTTCTCAATTCAGAAATCGGCAGTCAATGCCGTAAGATTAATCACAGTTTAAACTCAGACCTTAGATTAAACCTCGTATTTTGTATGAAAATTAATTGACACATAGGGTTTAAACTAGCCTTTTTAGTTTAAACTGTGATTGATCTTACGGGCCTTAGTGATTAAAGATGACCACTGAACAGCGTGAAGGGACTAATAGAGCGAGATCAGAGGTGCTGAACCTGCTAAAGTTTAATATTGAGGAAGGATGTTGGGACAGGTTTTGCTACGTCTCATATAATTTAAGGAAAGGGAGAAGATGAAAAATAATGAAGGAGAGGTAGAAGAAGGCTATGGAGGGAGAAGCGTCCAATTTAAAGAGAAATAAGGCGATTTCGTGATCGTGACATAAGTACAAGACTGTGAAGGACTGGGTCCTAAGGGGGCGTCTATTTGATTTTGGCACAGACTAAAGTCTATGGATTTTGGCGATTTTTCGACCGAAATTTTTCGCGGAGAGCGATGCACCGTCAAGAGTACCTAGGGCTGATCAAAAATCAAAGATGAGGTAGAGCCACTATTTACTTAGCTGGAGCCTGGAGCCAACAACATTTTTTTTCGGTAGACGCGTGCCTCAGCCACAAGTACTTACGTATACACGGCAGCACGTAAGAGTGTACACTTTACCGTTGTAAAGTCGCCCGTAACGTAACGAACGGAGTAGAGAGCTAGCGTGTAAGCGTCTACGTGCCGTCGTGTGTACAGTCGGCAACAGTCTCAGATAGCCCTTTTTCTTTTTTGTTCGATTGGCGCCCTTATGCCGCGCGCGATAAGAGCTGCCATGGGGTATCTGAGATTGTGGCCGACCGTACCTATGTCGAAACCCGGACGGTGGGTCCGTATATTATTATGACGATACGGCACGGGTCGTAGTCGTATCGCAATCCGCGGAGGTGCCACGTTCGGAACCGGTTGCGTGCGCCTGCGCAGGGCAGAGGTCGCAATGGGAGCGGGCGAGGGACAAATATTTGGATTGAGGACCGCGTAGGCGAAAGTAGATACCTATACATTTTGTTTCTGCTAAAAGATACGAACCATGGAAGACAAGAATGGAGAAAGCAAAGATGGTGAACGTAGCGCGAAGTAGAGCTAACAAAGCATGGAAAACCATATCTCGCTCGCAAATTCTAATGATCCGGGGCTTAAGTCTGTAACGCAATGGGACGTGTCTATAGGTTCCAAATTGATTAACTCACTTTATTAACTAACCTACCGTGGGAATTGGCGCTGGGTGCTCTAACACAGGCCTATTAAGCCTAGTACAGCAACGGAAGCTAACCTTACCTTATTCATACTGTTACATTTAATTGGTACAAAATTGCAAACTGAATTCGAACTTTTATGGTAAATCAATTATTCTTATTCTATTCTTCCCAGTTAAAGACAAAACGGGGTTTTCCTCCCTTTTCTCCTACAACTAGCAAACCAATCCTAGAATTAGAAATATTCTTTGCTGTAGGTACACAAGACAGCACGTACACGCTTACACGCTAGCACTCTACTCGGTTACGTTACGGGCGACTTTAAAACAAAAGTGTACACTCTGACGTGCTGTCTAGTACACACGACTAGAAAAACATTTAAAGGACATACTTAAAGGACAGCATGGACAGCATGAATAAAATAATCGTAATGAAGCCTACAACTGGGAGCCTATCAAGGCACCATTACAGACTCAAGGCCCTGGAAGTAGAGTCCCAGATCCCAAAACGTTTCTGGGCTAAGAGAATCCACTCACGCGTCAACCTTCAAAACAGCTTCATTGTCGGGAAATTAGCTCTTATTGAAATGAACAATCTTTTTGTTGGCATTTAATAATGGGCATATTTACGGTGCTTATCTTTGAGGCTGGTAAAAACTTTTGATGAATGCCTTTTTATATTTTATCTTATCTTTATCTTTAGAAATACCAACCATAGCAGACGCTACAGTGGAGGAAAATGCTAAGTCTAGGGACCTGCCTAGGGACATCTCAAGATATTTCTTTTACCTAGCTTTTAAGTTTTGCTCTGCCCGACAGGGTCTATAGAGTTCCTCACATGTCACAAAGTATTGAGTATTGACGGCTCGTTTTTAGCAAAAAACGCATGCAAAAAGAAGATATGTTTTTCTTTTCACTGGTGGCGCTAGCGTGCCTCTGGGGCAAGATTGGACAGCTACACCCGCCTTCTTCC
The DNA here is from genome assembly GCA_949319315.1 of Zelleria hepariella. NCBI lineage: Eukaryota > Metazoa > Arthropoda > Insecta > Lepidoptera > Yponomeutidae > Zelleria > Zelleria hepariella. The sequence continues at coordinate 19,407,341 of OX439381.1, forward strand.
AATGTCAGCCATCGGTAGTCCTTGGTTAATACCAACCTATTTAATAGTCAGGAAAATACATTGTGAATTCATGACTACAAGACAATGGTGTTTAGTATGCTGCAGACAACAAAACCGCCCGCGCATTGTGCGTCGAAACATAGTAACGTCTCTTTCGGAAATGACACTTCCATCGATGTTAATGAATTAATTCTTGCTTGCTCTAGAAACCAAAGTGGTTTTTGGCCTCCTCCGCAACCAATAGGCGCCAGATTTTCCTGGGGGCTAAATCTCGGGAATCTCGTATTCGACACAATGTGTAAATTTTTCCTTCAAGATGTCATCTAGAAGGAAAAATCTCATGCCATTTCGATCTCGACTACTCCCGACCACTCGAGACATGTCAGCGAAAAAGGCAAACATCTCGCAGAAATCTCGTGCCATAACTCGAGGATGACTTCATGAGAATAGGAGATGTGACATTTCCCGCAAAATTTTATTTTTCCTTGAGAGGTGTGTCAAGGAAAAATCATCGATGGAGATTCCCGTAGCCCCCTGTATCACTGTACGCATTCGCATTCTAGAAAACCTGTTAGCCGAATCCGACAATCCAATAGTTCAAAGTAGAAGAAAGAAGATGGGTCTATGAAACTGAGGGAGTTCTCAATGATCCCCGCAACATCAAAGCTGTCTACAATCAATCCACATCAAAATTTAAATAAGTTTAATTAAGTTTTTAACGCCTCTTGGTAGTGAGGTTCTGTTTTTTTCTGTGGCCTTAGTACCTTGTAACGCAATGGCGTATCGATGGCGTCCCAGCAGAAGGACAAAACCGAGGTTTCCTCGTTTTTCTCCTAAGTACGACCAGAAAAGTAATCCTCTAGAATAAGAATCAGAATATTCTTTGCTGTAATACAAAAACATTAAAAGAACCGACAGCATTAATAAATCGTAATTGAAGCCGTCAACTGGAGCTAATTTTGGCACCATTGCGTTTCAGGCTAAGGCCCCTGCTCTACCAAAAATCTTCCGTGCAATCCTTAGCCAGTAACTCTGAATAGAACCTCTACTTTTTGCGCTTGCGTATTAGCGTTACACAAGTCTCAAAGCAAGACTACCTATTGAAGTTGTTCGCCGTTGATGACTCAGACATGAATGATTTAGGTGGGGAATGCCACGATATCGAAACACGTTATTGAATTGTAATTATTATTATGAACCGTTGAATTTATAATTCCGCGGAATGTCGTGATGCACGAGAGTAGACTATACTATAAGACACTGATTTGTAGGTTCGGTTTTTGTCTAAGCTTGCTGTAAAGATGAATGAAAAGGAGACCCACAAAATTTTCCTTGACCATTTCTCAAAACTTAGTAGTCACTAGTGGTTCGCCTCGAACTGAGAACTCGCGATTAGTAACTTTTTTCTAACATTGCATATAAACTTTACAACACAGTTTTACAACCTCGACCGATGTACTCAATACTCAATACTTTATTGCAACCATAAGTGTATAAGATCTTAAATAACATTGTAACATGTGAGGAACTCTATGGACCCTGTCGGGCACACAGCAAAACTTAAAAGCTAGGTAAAAGAAATAGTTACCTATTTGAGATCTTTTATCTTAAAACTAGGCTGGTATTTAATACCTAGGAACATTATTATTATTTTTTTTCGTATCTACTATAAATATTAAATATCATTTTGTTATTTTTGTTTTAAAACCTACAATTTTAGATAAAACACTAAAGTTAGTGCTACTTTTACACAAAAAAATAAACAATGTGTTATTTTATGGCTGATGTTTGAACTTAATTTTTTTTTTATTTAATTTACCCGTACACGCCTACCAACACCGACGCAGCTTCGGCTTTACCTTAATACCTACTCTTTCATCATCATCATCAGCTTGTTGACACTTGCCACAGAACGATTATGTCGCTGACAAGCGCTGAGCGACGCGAAAGTCACGTCGCGGGCGGGGCGTTCTAGCCGGGCCGGGAAATTCAAAGTTTTCAGTTTATTAAATTTTGAAGCTAAACTAAGCTATTTTTGTTCAGCGATTTTTCGTTCATAGCAATAACGTAGAATTCTTTTCATTATAGTAAACAACAGAACAACAATATGTGGGTCATAACATAAACTAGTATTTTTGGCAGTGCCACTGCTTTGTCGACCACTATTGTTATTCTGTTGTTTACAATAATGAGAAGAATACTTACTATGTTATTGCCGCGAACTAAAAATCGCTGAACAAAAATAGCTCAATTTAGCTTCTTTAGGCCTGAATTACACAGAAAAGGCGTAAGGTGAAGGTGCGGCGCAGGCATCTTGCCGCTTCAAAACATTTCAATACAAAATGTATGGAGGCGACACGTTTTGAATTATACTGAAGCGGCGTGGGGCAGGCACGCCGTTTCGTCGCCTGTTCCGCCGTTCCGCGTCGCTAGCAGGCGCGACCGGAGAGGCGCGCAAGCAGCACGCCGTTTGTTATACAGTAGGAGCAGAAAATATGTGACGATAGTGAATTTTATGTACACACGACAACACGACAGAGTGTACTAAAAAAAAACTAAGGCCTTTGCGTCTACTTAATGAGATGATTTATCCAGCGTCCAGTGACACCTTCATTCACACTAGATGGGTGAAGAAACCACTCGGCGCTGCAGTGCCTGGGACATTGTTTAAGATGGAGTAGGCTTGCCCAGCACCTATACTATGCTGACAGCTTAGTCGGCCTAGCCCACAGAAAAGACAAGTCAATACGTGTGGAGCCAACTAAGCTGCGGGTTTCCTCACGATGTTTTCCTTCACAGTTAGCGAGTGGTATTGCTACTACAAATTCACAAATGTACGTAACTTTGAAATTAAACAAACTCATCCCAGTATGTATTGGAGAGAAAGAGAGAGGAGAGCGCCGCGCCTTATGCCTTACGCCGTTTCTGTATAATTCATGCCTTATCTGCTCCACGCCTGCTCTGCGCCGTATGCCTTACGCCTTACGCCTTACGCCTTACGCCTTACGCCTTACGCCTTACGCCTTATGCCGTTTCTGTATACTTCACGCCTTAGGCCGACTTGCACCACCGTCTTAAATGTGGTTTAAACAAACAAAAGTCGATTTAAATGGCGACTTAAGTGGCATATAAGAAGTGGTGCAAGACGGCCTTAATTTTTTTTTTATTTTTTTACGTAGCTTGTTGGGTGTCCCACTGCTGGGCAAAGGCCTCCCCCCTTTCAGACCAGGTCTTTCGGTCCTGAGCAACCTCTAACCACTCCGGCAGATATTGGTCGAGTTCGTCCCGCCATCGTCTTTTTGGGCGACCTCGGCTGCGGCGACCGCCACGTGGTATCCACTCGGTGGCGAGTTTCGCCCACCTATCCGGTTGCATGCGGCGGACATGTCCTGCCCAGCTCCATTTAAGCTTTGCCGTCTGAGCACCTACGTCGGCTATGCGCGTTTTTGAGCGCAAGGTGGTGTTTCGGGCACGGTCGATCCTGCGGACACCCAATATGCTGCGCTCCATCGCTCTCTGGCAAACCTTGAGTTTGGTCTTTTGCTGGTTTGTCAATGACCAAGTCTGTGAGCCGTAGGTAAGGACGGGCAGGACGCACATATCGACGAGCTTCCGTTTTAAGGAAAGTGGAAGGTTGCCCTTCATGAGATCTTTCATGGACCAGTAGCACTTCCAGGCGTTCTCGATACGGCGATCGATTTCTTTGCCTTGCCTGTTTTCGAAGCTTACTATCTGGCCCAAGTAGATATACTCGTCGACATAATGTATAACCTGCCCGTCCACTTCTATTTTGCGTTTATGACCATTGGTCATGACCTGGGTTTTGGACCTGTTCATTGCAAGTCCAACCTCAAGGCTTGCTGAATTGAGCTCTCGCAGCATGACTTCCAGCTCGGTTGCGGTGGAGGCAAACAGGACGATATCGTCAGCGAAGCGAAGATTTGTAAGCCTTCTATCACCACCAACTTCTATGCCCTTGTGTATCCACGACTCCGCTATTGTTTTAAAAACCTCCTCGAGGGTAGAAGTGAATAATTTAGGTGATAGTGGGTCGCCCTGCTTAACTCCTTTTTCTATGGGAAAAGATGGTCCCGATGAATTTAACTTTATATTAGCAGTACTATTTTGATATATTAATCCTAAAAGGTCTATGTATGTTTTATTAAAATTTTGATTTGATAATGAATTAAATATTGATGAATGTGTAAGGCTATCAAATGCTTTTGAATAATCTACAAATGCTAGGTAAAGGGGTTTGTTATATTCATTTGATTTCTCAATTATTTGATTCAAAGCATGTAAATGGTCCATAGTAGAGAAGCCAGGACGAAAACCTGCTTGCTCTGGGGGTTGATGGGAGTCTAACTGTGCCGAGATGCGGTTTTGAATGACTTTAATAAATATCTTGTAAATATGTGAAATAAGACTTATAGGCCGATAATTGTTAACATTGCTTTTGTCGCCCTTTTTATGGAGAAGTATGATATTGGCATGGCAGAATTTGTCAGGAAGAGCGCCTTTGTATAAAATACTGTTACACAGATTGGTGATATGAGGCAGAAGGGATATTTTTCCTGTTTTTAATGCCTCAGTAGTAATATCATCTTCTCCTGGACTTTTATCGTTTTTCATAGACTTAAGCACTTAGTTCACTTCGAGACCGGTAATAGGGGAGATGGTGTTAGAATCTGGACTGTCATAAGGTGTGGAGCAATCAGTTTTAGATATATCTGAATATAAGTTTTTGTAAAATGTTGTGCAAATGTCTATTACTTTTTGTCTTGGTATCCGACCAAACGATTGTAAAGGATGTAGGCATACTAAATCAGTTTAAGTTCAGCTCCGACCATCGCCCTCTTCGAGTAAAACTTTCTTTAAATGCAAAAATTCAGCGTAAAAACTTATTTGTAAAAAGAATTAGAAAACATAACAAAATAGCACTACGACAGCATTATGACATATTAAGGATGCAATAAAAAAGGCCAGTAGCAAAATAAAACCTGAAAAACTTAATAAAACAAAATTAACGGAAACATCAATAAAACTAATAGAGGAAAGAGAATCTTATACTAGATGTTCAGAATCATATAACCAGGTAGATAAAAAAGTTAAGCGCAGCATAAGAAAAGACATTCGATCTTTAAATACACACTTAGTAAAAACAGCAATAAGAAACAATACATCGCTCAGAATAGCCAAAGAAGGTGCAGTTAAAACCAAATACTGGATCACTAGCCTTACTGACGAGCAAGGCGTCAAACAAAGGCCTTAATAAACTGTGAAAATTTGGAATTTCTCGCCACGCTGCTATCGTCCACTCTTAATACCCTTTGATCTTACCACATTCGTTTCTCTGCAGTATCCGACATCGGGCACAACATCGTCCAGGATGCCTTCCTCATCGCAGTGGAGGAGCAGGCCAGGCAGCGGCTCCAGCGCCTGTCAGCCCTCAAGCGGATCACCCCTGTTGACATGTCACAGCTCTCTGTAGAGGTGAGATAACAGTCCGTTAACAGTCAGGTAACAGTCAGTTAGCTGTGGAGGACCAGCCAGGCAGCGGCTCCAGCGCCTGTCAGCCCTCAAGCGGATCACCCCCGTTGACATGTCACAGCTCTCTGTAGAGGTGAGATAACAGTCCGTTAACAGTTAGGTAACAGTCAGTTAGCTGTGGAGGACCAGCCAGGCAGCGGCTCCAACGGCTGTCAGCCCTCAAGCCAGTTACAGTGGCAAGTGGACATGTCACAGCTCTCTCTATAAAGTCAGTTAACTGTCAGTTAGCAGTCGATTAGCAGTCGATTATTAATCCAACAATCCAACGGATCCGTGTCACTGGAACTTTATTCAGCAGTAGAAATGGTGTATCTGAACTGTATCTTAAGACGACGTACGTCTCACAACTAGCGCCGCCAATTGAAAAAAAATCATATCTTTTTTTTGGATGCGTTTTTAGCAAAAAACGCTCCTGCGATTCCTCAACGCGAGGCTTAACTATTTTTAGGACCTAAGGTTTGGATTCCAGGATTGGATTTCCTACGAACGCAATCGATTCTCGCCAAAAGTGGCCACATTTGGCGAGAATCGATTGCATTCTAAGTTCTAGGATCTGGAATCCAAACCTTAGGTCCTAAAAATAGTTAATCCTCGTGTTGAGGAATTGCAGGAGCGTTTTTTGCTAAAAACGCATCCAAAAAAAAGATATGATTTTTTTCCATTGGCGGCGCTAGTTGTGAGACGTATTTCACCTTAATTTCACAAAGTTTACGAAAGTTTACGCTTTTTAATTTCATTTTGGTCTGCAACTTTCATGTCTGCAGCCCGGGTTAAATACTTTGCGGTTAGCACATTATTGTGAGTTTTGTGGCAGACTAGCTCTTGAATTTGGAAGTATTTCACTTTTGGGACCAAAACTAAGACACTGTCTGGTATTGTGCTTTCTGGACCTTTCCATAGATACCTCTCCAATACTCTAGCAATGTCCCTCTCTTATCAGCGACATTCTAGGATACCCCTTTTGTTTCATTGATCCTTATGCCGCGTGCGATAAGAGCAATAGGGGTACACACGACAGCACGTCGACCTTTACACAGCACTCTACTCGGTTACGTTACGGGCGACTATACAAAAAAAGTGTACAGTCTGACGTGCTATCGTGTGCACAATGCGTGCCACGAAAAAAGAGACACCACGTGGTTATTAGACATGCGCAGTGTCGATTAATAGGTCTCTTTAGCGGTAGGTATGAGGTCTGAGTGCGGGGAGGGACCGGGCGTCATCGGGGCGGCGGCGGAAAGAGGTGCGGGAGGCGCGTTCGAGTCTCTTATTTCGTGGCACGCATTGTACCACGACAGCACGTCGACCTTTACACGCTAGCACTCTACTCGGTTAAGTAGGTAACGCGCGAATTTACAACAAAATAGTCATACGTTCTGTCGTGTGTTCCAATATGTCTGCCTATGAAATCTCGCAGAAATCCCTTTCTCGCTTTCATAATTCGCCCCTGCACTTTACGAGCGCGAATACAAATCCTCGACCGTTTCTCTGAGCCCAGCGCGTTTTTATCGCCCTGTATAATTCCTCCAACAAGGCTGGATCAGCGTTCAACGAGGCTGGATGAGCCCTGTAGGAAACGATCGAGTCTTAACGCGACACTCAGAGCAAGGGGTAGCCATGGGTTGGTCGTTTTTGGGATTTTTAAGTTACCTTTCAATCTTCAATACATGATTCCCAATATTTTAGAGATCATTTAGCAGGACCCAAGTTTCGTATTCGATAGAACTTGTATTACTTACCTATTAGTACCCCCAAATAGTTCCAATCATTAGGGTGCGTGCTAGTTTTTTGAATTTTTATTGTAGTATGGCGGATCTCAAAAGGAAAAAAGGAACCATTATAGGATCACTTTGTTGTCCGTCTGTCTGTTAAGACATTTTTCTCAAGAACGCGTGGATGTATCACGTTGAAATGTTTATGAAAATACTCAGGTCTGCAGGCCCTTCGGCCCAAAAAAAAACAAGCTTCTAAGTTAACTGAATCAAAAGATACGATAAAAAATGTGATACAATATGTAAAACGATATAGAAACTAGCGCCCTCTTTATTCGTTCAAACCTCAACTCTATCTCTATATTAGTTCCTATCTCAACTCTACATGGCGCTGTATAATGTTTTTTTTAATTATTTCCTCCAAATAAATGGTGGTACGGAACCCTCGGTGCGCGAGTCCCACTCGCACTTGGCCGGTTTTTTTATACAAAATGTCAGTTTTGTGTAGTTAAAACGACATAACGCAATACATATAACCATACATCGCGACATAATCAGTTAGTTATTGTCGGTTTTAGTAAAGTACCCATCTTAAGAAGTATTTTATTTTACTACATGCCTCTGAGAACAAAACCGTGGTCACCCTACCGTCGAGTGTTGCATCGAGCCGCAGTAGCTCTCGCTCGCCTCTCCGGATTTTGAATCAAGCCGGATCAAAAGACACTTGCCGACCATGAGGGAAATCTGACGGGTGACAAGTGACCAGAAACCAGGGGCCTTAGCCTGTAACGCAATGGCGTATCGATGGCGTCCCAGTAGAAGGACAAAACAGGGAGTCCCGTTTTTTTCCTACAACCAGCGAATGAATACTTTAGAATTAGAATCAGAATATTATTTGCTGTACTACAAAAACATTAAAAGGTTCGACAGCATTATTAATTCATAGTTGAAGCCGTCAACCGAGAGTCAACTGAACCCATTTTGGAACTATTGCGTTACGGCCTTTACAGGCTAAGGCCCCTGTAGCCTGTAGACCTATTCGCTATAAATATCACTAGGCTTAGATTAGTGTGACCGGCCATTATGCCCTTCTTCTTGTAACCTAGCATTGACCCTTATAAAACCCTGGCTACCCCTTTTGGGATAACCGCCGTAGATATGATTGTGGTTCAAAACGAAATAGTTTTTCTATGTATGTACAAATCTGCAGTTAGTTGATAAAGCACAAACAACAATGGATCGTTATGTTTGTTTATCGGTCGCAGCTATCGTCTGGTATTGTTACTGTATCTGGATTGCGCTAGGAGGCTAATAGAAAACAATTTATTAACAACTGTGTAAAATGAAACATAGCTCAATTCTCAATGCAATGTTTATCAACTGTGTAAAATGCAAAGTTTTATAACGCGTATTTTGTTTTTGGGTGCTTTTCTTTTGCCTCAGTAATTTCCGTCTTTGAACGTTGCAATTATTTTATTCAATTCATCATCAGCCTGTTGACACCCATTGCTGAGTAAAGGCCTCTTCATGTTCTGAGTAGCTAACAGGAGTGCGAAAAAGCTGTGCCGGACGTCTGCCGGACGTCTGCCGGACGTCTGCCGGACGTCTGTCATGTATCCTAATACTATAGTAGTAAGGTTGTTTATCCAACTTATCACTTTCAGTGACAGTGAGAGTAAGCACTGGTGGTAGCTGCTCTGGCCACCACTCACGAGTTTACCGAAGGCGGCCCATCCCAACCCAACCCAACTGGATACGCCTCTTGATCTCTTTTACCTGGAACTGTTGACCAAAGGACAAACGATGTTCAAGATAAACGTATTCGTCAACCACTTCGATGGGACAGTTGCCCACGATAACGCTTACGCTTAGATTGTCAGTGGTATGGTCCGACATTATCTTGGTCTTGGACATGTTCATCCTCAGTGATTCGTAATTTTTCAATTACGAAAAGTTAAGCGCATATTGATTTTCGTTTAACAAACACCCCGAAACCTTATATTTTTTCATAACAATCCATGTAATTTCTTTTGCAGCTGAACCGGCGAAAACTAGCGCAGGCGACGCCCGAGAACCGCACCGAGAACCTGAACGGCTACATCGCCAACTCCTCAGTCTACGTCACATCCATCAACGAAGACGGGGCCATCGAGAGCAAGCCCACAATCTCCTCCCCAAAACCCAAGCAAAAATCCTTACAGTCCAAACAGACGCCCCTCATAGCCAACGGCGTAGATACGACCAGTAAACTCAAGGAGGTGACCGAAGCGGTTGTAGAACCGGAGAAGCACGAACAGGACACGAGTGAGAAGTCGAGAGTGAGTGAGGTCAGAAGTGCAGTGAGTGTGAGTGTGAGTGACGCGTTCAGTGTAGCCCGCGAGTGTCTGAGCAACGGCCGCAGTGAGAAACTGATCGGGGAGGCTGACAACCGCATCCGGGCGACGGCGGTCATCGAGAGCAACAAGCTTGGACCTGGCGAGAAGGGGTAAGTGTGATTGTTGCTTATTTACTACTGGTTGTTCGCCCCGAACTGTGAACTCGCGCGATGAGTAACTTATTGCTAACATTTGGCATTTTACCGACATGTCGAGGGATACACCAATGGTACGGGGGCAACTGTAAAGGGAACACACATTTTTCGAAGGAAATTAACCACTTTGGCGAGTTTTACGTGGTTCAAATTATTATTTTTTTTTTTTTTTGGTTTTATTTTAGAAACAAACAGTCACTTAAACACAATATTTAAAGATGCATTACAAAAAAAATAGACCTATAGTTTCTCATAATTTTTCTAATTTTCATAAAATTTCTGAAAATTGGCTGTACAAAAGCTCTAGAGATGCAGAAAAACTTGCGCTAGAGATATCATAAGAAAAAGTTGACAAAATCATGTCATGCCATGCATGTTAGGTCTTCTGGCAAGCCCAAAATATTTATAAAGGTCCGAAAACTTTTAATCTAACTGTGGAAACACCGGGAGCTGTAGGGTTAGTACATACGTAGTTATGTATTTTTTGTGGTGTCCATAACGTCGACAAGATGGTATACAAAGTGTTACAAAACCTCCTAACTCTTTTTACAGGGTGTAACCTAGTGGTCAACAGGATGTCAAATCTGTAAAAAAAAGTTGATAAATAATTTTTATTTGATAAATACAAAATTAAAAAAAATTAATAATATTTTTGTTTTTGGTATTAGCTCAAATTTTAAAATATGTTTGTATGTGTAGGTGCATTTACATAGCTTTGAGTTGTTAAAACGTTGTGAAAGTCAATTAAAACAATTAAAAAAAAAATACTTTTCTCCCGCCACAGCGTTCACATTTTATTAATTTAAAAATCAACGGAACGTCATAGAGCAAAAAATATATTTATGTTGTGATCCCTATCACCGGGTGCTATAACCCTGTAAAAAGAGTTAGGTACTTTTGTAACACTTTGTATTACGCGCTAGGGTTAGAACGAATTCGAAAGTTTCTAGACTGAAAGCGAATTGACCCACATCAGCAGTCATCAGCTCCTTACGTTTTACAACGTGTGTTAATAAATAAATACCATTCTTTATTATCTACGGGGCTTGAATAATTAATAATTACTTTATAAATAGAGCCCACATGTTATTGCGTGTTCGCTTTTAACTAATACAAACAGCATGGAAACGAAACGTGATGTTATTGTAAAATACCGGTTTCTCAATGAAATATTCGTTTTCGTCTTCAAAATAAAATTACTAGTAGGTGCCCATAATACCTAAAGATTTGCTGACAGTTCAAAAATGAAGATCGGAAACACGTGCTTAGTAGAGAGCGCATTCTGGTACGGTCAGCCACACTGAAAGATACCCCATGGGCGCTCTTGCCACGCGCGACATAAGGGCGTGCATTGAACAAAAAGGGGTATCCTAGCGTGTGGCCGACTGTACGCCAACCATCTAAGAACACCCCGATAGGTCGCAGTTTTTCTTATAATGTCCTAAGTTGTCTCTACACTACAGAATGACGGTCGCGCTGTTTTATTTGGCTACAGTGTGCTTATTCTGTAAAAAAAAAACCGAACCGTTGCTAATCCTCAAAACCGGTTCATTTGCAGGAAAATATGAATAACAATGTTTTTTTCGACAATCGTATTATTGAGCTATTTTGAGGACGGACAAAACCGAGTTATTTATCCTCGTTTTTCTCGTACAACCAGCGAACTAAACATCTAGATCTAGAATCAGACTCTTTGCTGTACAAGAAAACCATTAAAAGCACAGACAGCATTAATAAATCGTAATTTAAGCCTCGGTCAGTCGGTCTGGACTGGAACGACCTCGAACCAACTGCGCAAGATCGTCCCAAGTGGAGAAAACTTCTTCGAGCCCTATGTCCCTCCTGAGGGATAACAGGATTTAAGTCATGTAAGTCAATTTAAGCCTACAACTGGGAGCCTATCGAGGCACCATTGCATCACAGACCTCTGGGGCCTTATCCTGTAACGCAATGGTCTCCCAGTATTTATTAATGCTGTCGGTATTTTTTATGTTTTTGTACTACAGCAAAGAATATTCTGTTTCTAAATCTAGAGGATTAGTCCTCTTCTTGTAGGAGAAAATCGAGGAAATCCCGGTTTAGTATCCTTCAGCCGGGACGCCATCGACACGCCATTGCGTTACAGACTCAGCCCCTGATCTAGAAAGACATATTAGAGGCCATAACCGTTCCGATCCCCTCATCCGTACGGTTCAGCTCACACACAGCAAACATGGCGGTGTTTGCACTAGACAAGGCGCTGCATTGTCTCCCTACCTGCGATGCTCAAACACTTGTGTTTGCCCTGTCTTGTTGCCTTGCCTGTGCCTTGTCTTGGACCGATTACTGAGGCCCTGAGTGGCGTGTTGATTAATTAATTACTATAAAAACTTAGGCCTTTGCATCTACGTACGTAATGAGGTGATATACATATATAAAGCGTCCACTGAAACCTTCACTCACACTAGATGGCTGAAGTGACCACTTGAACGCTGCAGTTCCTGGGACATTGTTTTTAAATGTAGTGTGAAAGGGGCTGTTTGTTTAAGGACCTGACCTGACCATTCTTTCCCTTACATTAGCAAAAATTATGCTCAAATAAGTTATATTTTAACTACGACTAAAATTAGAAAGAATGGGAAATCATTATTTTTCTGGTCTACAATAAAGAGTTCTCTAAAAATATAAAAGTCTTCACATACGTGTATAAAATTATCATGTTTCGTAAGAACAATCTTAGACCCCTATCTAAGAAGGTATAAGACTGGTTAGACCCTCCTTTCTCACCCTAAATAACTCAACGCAAGGACCTTGTGATGGAAAACTGCCTAGAATCATCCTTTTTTTTTATGCCATTACGGAATCCCATCAGCTGATTCTCAACTCGGAGGATGTAACGGCTATTTGGACGGATGTGGTCGATTACGATAGGGTGTTTCACTGATCTATTTAAAAATATATGATTTGTTTTTCTCTGTTTACGGCCGCAACTTCGGCACGCATTTGTGGAGACCTTGCGTTCAAACACTTTAAATACTGCTATAGACACCTTAGTACAGTATCGGTAGCCCACAATAACTAAATAATTTTCCTTTTTGTAACGATTCGTAGGATTGTACTTATCTATGATTTCATAATAATAATATGTTTAATCCCAACGATGCACTAACTCAATTGACATAGCAGAAATGACAAAAAAAAAGTTATGCACATATTAGGTACATAATTAATTATCGCGATCGTAAAGTATCTAAAGTTCCAGAAGTTAAAATCAGTCAATATGTTCGAAGCTACCAACATGAAATATAAGTTGAGTAAATAATCATTACAGTCAACTACCCTATTACTCGAGTAGTACCGAGTTGCCAATAATTATATTGGCAGCAGCCTTGAACCGGACGTGCCGGACGCTCCGCACGACAATCCGGTTCTTTTATAGGCGAGCGAGCCTATCTACTTGAAGGTATATAGGTACGGTCAGCAACATACTAGGATACCCTATGGTAGCGCTTATCAGTCGAAAAAAGGGTTTCCTAGCGTGTTGCTGACTGTATCGAGGTACATACTATCAAGTGCTGGAAATAGCAATATTCTGTCAGATATTATTATCGGATGTCTATCTAGTTTAGGGCCAGAATATTCGGAATGAGCCAATTTTTTATTCCATTTTAAATTATCAAATACTTACTCGTATATTTTGTTTTGATCGGACAAAAATATATAATGTTGTAGTTGGATAAACATTATTGATTATTCTATGGTTCAAACCACGATATTTACAACTTCACCTGATGATAAAAAATTACGAAGAGAGAGTTTTTTGGTTGTACTTAATTCAAGTGTATGTGTTTCTATTCTAGCTTTATGGTGTTCACCAATATGTCTAAAATGCAAAAGGTGGATCTGGTGTCCACTGTACCTGATCAAATACACTCTACTGTACAGACTCTATTCAGTAGACTCATGATCGAAGAGCAAACATTAATCACATTGTCAAAATAGCACGACACAAAGTGAAAGTCTAAAAATCTACACTAGCAAAGCAATAATCTAAAATCGTGATTCTTGGGCCTAAGGCTACTTTCTATGATCTCTGTGTAATGTATTTATGTAAGTAAATGAAGATTGCACTTGTAAAAACATTCCAGATGTAGGTACGGTCGGCCACCTTCTAGGATACCATGGCAGCTCTTACTGCGCGTGGCATAAGGGCGCCAATCGAACAAAAAGGGGTAGCCACGCGTGTGGCTGACTGTACACATGACAGCACGTGAGACTGTACACTTTTGTTGTAAAGTCGCCCGTAACGTAAGTAAATAGAGTGCGCGCGTGTAAGGGTCTACGTGCTGTCGTGTATACCTAATAGAATTAGAGGAAAACTAACCATAAGACCTTTTTGTTCAATTGACGCACTTATTCCGCGCGCGATAAGATACCATGGGGTATCTTAACGGGTGGCTGACAGTACATTGATACAAGTCTATGGAGCACTGACTGTACGAGTGATCAGCTGATGATTATGGAGCTACCCAATCATTGGGCCCAGGATATTATATATTTTTTATCAAGGTGGAAGTTTATCATCATTTTCTTGAAGAAACTCAGGACTTTTGTCCCAGTATCTTCTTTCTAATAATTATTGTAAAATTCCCAAAATTCCCAAAAATTGTGTAAATTCTTGTTACCAAACGGACTTTGTCTCTACTAGTACAGTTATTCTACTGAATAAGACTTTCAGACAACTTTAAAACTAGCCGGTTATCCCAACATCAAAGAAACGCTACCTTTGCTACCGAAATAAAGGTACCTAGGTATTTCTTTTGTTTTGTTTTTGCCTCTCATTAATCTCATTGTAATAGGCAGTTGAAGGAAATCCCTTAGTGAAGTTTATGTCTCAATCAGGTCACTTGCTTGACTCAAGTGTAAGTTAGACAAGCTAAATCCGCAGCAAAAATACAAACAATAGATGTAGAAGGGTCGTAACAACAATTCCTACCTGTCTAGAACCATAAACTGTCACATCCCCCCACCTGTCGCTCGAGCGCACACGCAACTCTCCATCCCGCTCCCACACACAGACCGGTACCGCCACACCATGACGCTCTAGTGACCCACAACTTAGTACTAAATGTTCGAATCAGTAGGCCACAAGAACTGGCTTGCGTGAAGTTACGGGGAGCGGAGCGTGTTCTTCCCATACTTTTTTCGAATTTCGAACCTACCTGACGGTTTAGTTTACGTGCGCGGTCGTGTTTTGTTTCCTTTTTTTTTTCGAATTGTTTGTGGCCAGTGGCACGGTCGGAATTCTCCGTCGATTGTTCAGAAATGAATGACGTTTTCATTCCACAAGTTAGTCGAGTTATAGCTTCGTTCGCAAGTGGTGCTCTCACGGTGTTTATTATGGTGAACATTTTATGTTATTTTCTTAAGTGAACTCGTGTCGTTTTTGAGTGTTACACGCAGAATTTGAATTTAACTCCAGTGCTTGTATAATATTGTGCTTTGTGAAGGAACAAGCTAAAAGGAGGATGCACTACAAACAGCTATTCAAACGGTTCGTATTATGTTTTTTACCTCATTTTATGTGCATGCGCAGGAAAATTGCAGATCTAGAGTAAAGCGATCGTTCTTTTTGTGTAATTAAATAATGAATCACGCTATCGTGCCATCTGATATCGATTGTAGGTTAATTAGTAAAATACCATTTGAGTTGGTCATTCTTTAGTGTTACGTAAATCACACGCGAAACGAAGACAAGATTAGCGATTGCTTTTTGTAAAAATAACGCAGGTTTTACCTGATTAGGGGAGAGGGTCTTACTTTTAGGACCTAACGGGAAATAGGGTACTTTGCTACTAATGGAAAAAAATAACTAAGACGCCCGGCCTATTCAGGCTGAATTTTTTTTTGTTAATAAACGCACAGTTTTCATGACATTTCAGAAAAGGCCATGATACCTAATTGTTTTTTTTTCAAGAATTATGGAGGACCTTTTGCTTTCATAAGGCTTATCTTATAAGCACTAAATACCTGCCTTATCTTTAAAACTTTAAACTCATAAGTAATTTTTGAAGTTGTAAGTTGATGATTCGGTAACAAATACTAAATATTTGACAATGATTCCGTTTTGCAAATCCATTAACGCACTATCTATGTATTTGCGTTTCTAAAGCCCTAGGGCCTGAGTCTGTAACGCAATGGTGCCAAAATGGGCTCCCAGTTGACGGCTTCAATTACGATTTATTAATGCTGTCGGTCCTTTTAATGTTTTTGTAGTACAGCAAAGAATGTACGGATTCAATTCTAGAGGATTAGTTCGCTGGTTGAAGGAGAAAAACGAGGATGCCCCGGTTTTGTCGTTCTACTGGGATGCCATCGACACGCCATTATGTTACAGACTTAAGCCCCTGTTCAGACATCTCCTCGCCTAACTAAAGCCACAGCCACACGGACCGCACGGTCCACACGGACCGGTAACCGGTAAATTAGATGTGTAATCAGAGCTGCATACCGGGCTAATGGCTGCCAGTGGTCGGTCCAAGTACATTGTGTGTTATGTTACTGGTATACGTAGATAGCTTGTGGTTTGTGAGGCGGTTCGATAGATAATAGATAACTTGAGGAGCTCGTTGCTTACAAAGCCCAAGATTCTACATGGTGTTAAAAGACCGCCGACAGACCCAAGACTCCAATCAGAATAATAGGCTCCAATCGTTTCTGTGGTCCCACTGAAAAAAAAATAAAAAAAACTGTCAAATTCCGTCTTTAATTCCTGATTGGAGGAGCGAAGTTCTCAGAGTCGACTATAGAACAATCCGGCGTTTGTATGTTTGTATGTAGGTATGTATGTTTGTATGCATGAATGTTCGTTCGACGATAGCTTGAGTAAATTTAGTCGGATCGTCATGACATTTGGTAGGCAGATAAATGAGTCAAAGATAATTTTTAAGTTCGGATATGATCGGTTGAGCGGACTTGAGCGGTTGCTGAGATATGGGGTCGCGAGTTCGTAGTTCGGGGCGAACCACTACTATTATTTAAAGTAAAGTACCTAAAACTGCCTTGTCCCACGTAACCTTATTTATTTGACAATGAGTGACGTGCTTATTACCTCGCAGACAAGAATAATTACTCATTACTTAGAGAAAAACAACGCTTAGACACAAGGAGAGAGAATAAACGTTGACCTAATTAAACCTTACAGTGTTCGCAGGTTTGGTTGGCAAATGTTGTTCTTCTTAAGAATCCTCTGGAGTTCTGCAGCCCTCTAGCTCGCACTTTTCAACATTTTAATTGATTGTAAGAAAATTATTCAACTTTAGACGATAAAATATAGTTGCGGACATAGATATTAAAGGTATCGACATTTGGACACACTTTTGATTTCATATTCCTAGTAATAAAAAAAGATCACTTAGGTAACTTCGGTTAAAAGTAGTAGGTAGTTCAGTAATATATTTTTATAAACTAGAAATTTAAAATTAAATGTGTGTCCACAACCACATGTCGATAGCTTCATTATCTATGTCTGGAACTATATTTTATCGTCCAAAGTCATTCTCTTACAATCTCTTGTTTCTGTCCCTTTACTAAAATGTAAATTATTTTCCCGAGTGTTTGTATGTGTGACACACTTACCGTTTCCCACTCCAGTTGAACTTGGCAAAGAACTTGAGTAATCTCGAAAAAAAAAAAGTCGTTACATTTCATTCGCGCAGGCAATTTCCGCTTCTTTCCACTACAATATGCAGAATGGAATGTTTTAAGCAGCAGTTCGAGAAAGGAAATTGTATCAAAACTGTATTGTTCCAAGTTTCCAACCGACAACATTTCTGCTGAACCCCTCGAACAAAAGCGAACTATAACGGACCTAAGCGTCTTCTACATCTCCAAAAGAAAATCTATGCTAAGATGCTTTCCTAAGAATGGTTTTTGCTTGCCCAAGTGGGATTATTCTCATGGGCTATTTGAGACAATGGTTGTTACCTACTTAGGTATTCTGTACACGATTAGGCATCTCGCCTTGAAATGGTTTGAGTGGCTAATCATCACTCATAACAAAAAGTATGACAGCGGGGGTCACCAAAACGTCGCAGTTTCGTATGACAACCATAGCCTTTTCATGATTATAATTCGAATTGAGTGTTGGATTAAGAATTTCAAATCAGTTTTAAGGTTTTTTTGTTTTTATTGTCACAGGCTTTATTGAAAACGGCTTTTGGGCTATTGTTAGAGCCAAAGATTGGTTATCTGACAGACAGACTCTGGCTGAAGAATGACAAATTCTTACAATGAGATTTGAAATAGTTACGTGCAGCATGAGAACCGAACCTTTTGAATTTGATTGCAACCAGGAATTTGATTATACAGGGAAATTTTTAAATAGCTTTTTTCCTGAAACACGTCAATTTATAATGCGACTTCCAACAACTTTAGTTCTACGAATTTTCGACATTCTCGTTAAAACAGTGCTCATAGTACGGTCGGCCACAATCTCAGATACCCCATGGCAGCTCTTACCGCGCGCGGCATAAGGGCGCCAATCGAACAAAAAGGAGTATCTGAGACTGTGGCCGACTGTACCAGTACCAGCTCTTATCAAAATTACAGATGATTTGCGCCGAGCTATCGATGATCGTCACCTCTTTCTTGTCACCTTACTTGACTTTAGTAGCGTTAAGTACGCCTTTGTACACCATTTTTGGTAAAATTGTTGCAATAAAGAATTTAATAATCTATACTTATAATAAAACTCTAGCGAAGTCAATTCTGTACATTGAATATTTTTAGAAAAAAACTAGCAGGGGTTACTAAGTAAACTATACTAAATCCAAAAATGCAAAAAAAACGGTTTATGTCTGTCTGTCTGTCTGTCTGTCTGTCTGTCTGTCTGTCTGTCTGTCTGTCTGTCTGTCTGTATGAACACGATAAACGCGAACACCGCTGAATAGTTTTCAACCAAACTTAACATGGTCGTAACTCACGTTTCTGGGAGTAACTTAGGCTATCCGATGTTTAGAATACATTGCGGGTTGCAATTTTAACTTCGTTTTTTGTAAGAAATATTCATAATTTGGATATGGCTTCTTGAGAAGGTATGTTAAGAACGTGATACTGAACATATTTCTGCAAAAAAAAAATTTAAGTCCGAATTTGAACCACATTCTCTCGAAAACCTACATTGCGGGTTGCAATTTTAATTTGATTTTTGTAAGAAATATCCATAATTTTGATATGGCTTCTTGAGAAGGTATGTTAAGAACGTGATACTGAACACATTTCTGAAAAAAAATATTGAAAAGTCCGACTTTATTATCTCGGAAACCGTTGATTTCCCAGGCATAGTTCCTTGGGCAAAAATGTTCGTTATGATGAGGACTAAACGTTAACGTACGTATACGTGGTCTCCCGCTTTGTTGGCGTTCGCTACGACTTTTGGCATTTTGGGCGCATATTGTAAATGAAAAATCGGCATTTGTTTTTATTTTATTTTGGCGGAAAATGTTAGTTCCACAAGCGTAGCATAAGGCCGGGTTAGAGCGTATCCATGGGTTTAAAACAATATGTATCTCACTCTTTTGTTTGACGTAGAGCGGGATGGACAGAGCCATAGATACGCTCTAACCCAGCCTTATGATGCTTGCTGGAGGGAATTGTGAGTGGTTTTCGGTGGAGGTCGGACAAAGTTTATCGATGTTAGAAATGTAGTACTGTTGCGTCGCGGTCGAAATGTTCTGGGTTTGAATCCACGCGAGATTGAAATTTTTTTTGTGCCTTTTTTAAAAATATTTACTCTACTGAGCCCAACTTGATATTAAAAAAATATATTTTGTTTGCCGTAGAGCGGGATAGACAGAGTTATTTGCGGTAGATACGCTCTAACCCAACCTTATGCTTTGCTTGCTGGCTTAGCATGAGAATGGGTAAGACCTTATCTATGGGCTTATAACTTTATCTATCCCACTCTACGTCGAGGGAGATACATAATAAACCCCCATACTTCCCAGGCAATTCTTATGCTAAGCTTCCTGGTATCTTACACGGGCGATACCTAATCTAAACAAAACATATTTTATCATAAATGTATTGTTTAGATTGGGGCACACACACACAGACAGACACACAGACAGGCACACCCTCATAAACACATAAACAGACACACACACAAAGCTATCAAACTTATGACACCCCTCTCTGTTGGTCGGGGGTTAAAAAAAACCTTCCTTTTGAGTTTTCCTCAGTCAGTCGAATTTAAATTAAATGTCAAATGTGTAAAAACGCATACGAAGTCGCGGGCACAACTAGTTTAATAATAAGAACCATCGTTCATGGCCTTATTCGACAGTGGCGCCAACTAGTGAGCACTAAAACGGTAGAGCCCTCATTGATACTTGAACTGGAAATCTCTTTGTGAGTGAGATACTTGACTTTAGTAGCGTTAAGTACGCCTTTGGACACCATTTTTGGTAAAATTGTTGCAATAAAGAATTTAATAATTTAATAATAAGAACCATAGTTCATGGCCTTACTCGACAGTGGCGCCAACTAGTGAGCACTAAAACGGTAGAGCCCTCATTGATACTTGAACTGGAAATCTCTTTGTGAGTGAGACCAAGACTAGTTGTTTGTGTCTATTCTTGTCTATTCTGTTGTTTGTGTCCCCGCAACGTTGGTTTGCTTTCCCAGTTAGCGATGCGATGGTACGGTCGGCCACAGTCTAGGATACCCCATGTGAGCTCATAACGCGCGCGGCGTGATCATCATCAGTGGTCGTCTGCTACTGCCGCCTGGCCGCACAGTAGTAGGTGCGGGGTTTGAGTTGGCACTCTTGTCCCGTGCTAGACATGCGCGAAACAGTGCACTTCGAAGTCATGATATATTTCATGACTTTTCATACCGCGTGATATTACCTTATATCATGGCACCAAACATGACACATGATATCATGGTATTTCTTTATTGCAGACATGAAACATAACATCATGGTATTTCTTCATTGCAGACATGAAACATGACATCATGGTATTTCTTCATTGCAGACATGAAACATGACATAATGGTATTTCTTCATTGCAGACATGAGACATGACATCGTGGTATTTCAGCACACCTTCATTGCAGTACGTACAGTGTGCTGAAATGCCATGTGTCATGATTCATGTCATCTAGTGTAATGAAATGCTATGTGCCATGCTTTATTCTCTCGTGTAATGTGTAATATTTCATGACACCGTTGTGAAATATGTCTTTTGTAATATTACAAGCATTACCTACACATGTCTATCCCGTGCGTCTTCTCCGGAGGCATCAGCCCCCGGGTCTTGGGTGTGCAGTCCTTGCGATGTGGTCAGTGGGGCTCCGAGCTGCTGGAGTCTTGCAGCTCGAGGAGCTCCCGCGGGTACGGACGTCCTTTTACTGGCCGGTCGTAGTTGGGGGCAATGTGGTGGAGGTGCCCGTGCGGCCCGTTGTCTGTGCAGTGGAAAAAATGCGGCATGAGGGCGCCACTCGAACAAAAAGGGGTATCAGTAAAAGTGCTAGCGTGTGGCCGACTGTACCTAGCAAGTGAAAAGTCGGTAAAACATATAAGTCACTCGAAAAGGAAAACGTTTCACTTTGCTAAGTCGGTTGTACCTTTAAAGCCTAGCGTCCATATGAGGCGGATCGGGGCGGGCCGGGCCGGGCCGCAACGCAACGCAACGTTGGGGTGCGTCCATCTAAGCGCATCGGGGCGGATCGGCGCATCGGCTCGGCGGATTTTTTGGTGTTGCCACTTTGTCTAATCACAAATATTGTAACTTTTGAGCCCTCGTTGTGACTTTTTGTGACATTGCCTAAATTGTAACTTTTTGATGCCTAGTCGATTGAGAAATTTTGAACAGATTGAAATTATTTTGTATGATTGAGACTGAAATTTTCTGACGCGCGCTCATCTCACTCTGAATATACTATGGGTAAAATAATTATAGGGTATGGTAAGTACCTACCTATAGTTTCAGGTACGGTCCGCTTTTATGCCATTTTGGCTCTATGTGGCCCTTGGCTGCAAAAAAATTGCCAAGCCCTATTCATTCATGCCAAAATTACAGACTATTTTATATTAGGGATTTCATGCACTTTAAACTAATAAAATTGATGATAAATACTCGATGACATTTTTTTTTTTACTTACCTAGTGAATAACACGCAGTATACGTAATATTTTTTCATTTCAATATTTAGTTACAAAAAAATCCCGCGTTGAGTTACGTCCAACCTGCGTTCAATCTGGATCCGAAACGGAATAATTGAACGAGCGAGAGAAGCGAGCGAAGTTCTCCGAGTCTACTGGAACAATACGGCGTTTGTGAAAACCATAAACTTAACAAAACCAAAAATCAACTTCTAATACTTCTGCTGGTATTTCTTCATCATCATGATCGGTTAAGGGTGGACGATAGCAACGTGGCGGAAAATTCAAAATTTTCACAGATTTTTACATTTTGTAGCTAAACTGAGCTATTTTTGTCTAACGTAAAATCGCTGAACAAAAATAGCTCAGTTTAGCTACAAAATGTAAAAAACTGTGAAAATTTTGAATCTTTCGCCACGTTGCTATCGTCCACCCTTAAGGTTGGACGATAGCAGCGTGGAGGGTAATTCAATTTTTTTACAGTTTTATTTTTTTGAAGCTTAACTTTACTGAGCTATTCGTACTAAGCGTTTGTTCAGCGATTTTTCGTTCACGCCAATAGCATAGAATTCTTTACATTATTATAAACAAGAACAACAATAATTCAGCCGATTATGTATTCTGGTCGACAAATGGCAACACTCGCGCGCATTCGCATGCGCGAGCATGCTGTTGCCCCTGCGTCCACTAGGCGCATCGGGGCGGGTAATGCCGCCGGCAAAAATCCGCCGGCAAAAATATTGCGTCGCGGCCCGCCCCGCCCCGATGCGCTCTAGTGGACGCACTTCCATACAAAATATAGGCAGGCGGATTTTTGCCGCCGGCAAAAATCCGCCCCGATCCGCCTAATGGACGCGAGGCTTTAACGCTGATCCAAGATGATTACAAACATGTGTCGAAGGCAGGTACTTGAGGAGTTGAGGCCCACTTAAAATCGACCCAGCTTTTTACAAGTGGACTATACAGGGTGTTATAGAGGGTCCTGTTAGGAGAGAGTCATCTTACTCTTACAGTGTGTTTTTTTCAAAGATACTGAAAATTGTACTGCGAATTATCATTTATTTTTTGCGAATCCAGGTAAAAATAAAATATAAAATAATACGGACTTTATTATGATAAAGAGATAAAGAAGCGAAAATAATAAAAATAATTCAGACTATTTATTTATACAAACAAAATGGTTTCGTTATGTTGATGCAAAATCCTTCACCTCTTTAGCGGCCTTTCAAAAACAAAAATCTGCATTCCTTTGAAGTTCGGTAATGACACCCTGTATGTGTGTGTAGCTAGTTAATGCCTTGAGAAATTAACGGAGCTAAAAAGGTTTTTATCTTGTGACACTCAAGTTTACTAGGTTGAGATTTTTTTTCTCTTTTTTATATTTATGAGGCATTCAACGAAATTACGAGACCAAAGAGACCATGCACAAACCAGAAAGATTTCTCCGAACCTTGCCAGTCGTACCCAAAGTCAGCATACAGCTTCTTCTTACGTATTTTTATGTGGAAAGAAATTAATAAAGAGAAACGTTCATTTACTAGCCACACAACAAAGTGGGATTTCCACACAACACAAAGTAGGAAGTAACATTTAGTTGCAGTTTAGTTGGTAGGTATTAGGAATATTTTAGTAGTAGGCTATCCGTCTGAAGGTGATGTAAGTAATATTAAGATAAGATAAGAGATAAGATAAAATATATCAATTTCTTGTAAAAAAACATCGAAACATTTGAACCTGCGCCTGAAGAATTTATTATAAGCATGTTTAGTGTTAGCTTTTTTTCTTTACAATAAATTACCAGAACGCGACGAGAAGCTTGGTACTCTGAAAGTTACTTTTTCTAGAATTCAATATCAATTTTATTTGTTAGTAACTTAACAAGGAATGAGACATCTGTGAGCTCCGGTCAACTCTGTAGTGTGGGCAAGTGATGTCCTTCTGTCCTAGTGTAGTCAATAAAATGGTGTCCGCTCCTGAATTCTTTCAAACGCTTTGAAAAATGTATGCTGCTAAATCCTCTCTATTTGGTCTTTGTGACACTCATAGTAGGGACTCCACACGACGGAAGCAAACTCGAGAATGCTATACACGAATGCAAAATATAATATTTTATAGGTGGATGCATTTCTGAAAGGTTTGCCCATTCGGAGGATCATACCCAAATGTTTAAAAGCCTTTGTGACAATATGGTCTATGTGAGGAATAAACGTTAGTTTACTGTCTAAGATGACCCCCAAGTCTCTGATCTCATAGACTCGTTTGATGTTTGTCCCATGAATGGTATAGTTGTCCGTGACAGGCGCTTTTACGTCTCGTGAAGGAAATCACACCATATATTTCTGTATTAAGCATTAGGCAAATCTGATTACAGAAATTACTAAAGTTATTCAAATCATTTTGAAGTAATTTGCAGTCAGATGTAGAATTACTATTATGTCATCTGCACAGAGAAGACAGTAAGACGATTTAATAATTTGCTTAGGTTATTGAATTTACGTATAATGAGAATAGAAACGGCCTACATATAATGAGAATAGAAACAGTCAGCCACACGCTAGGATACCCCTTTTTGTTCGATTGGCGCCCTTATGCCGCGCGCGGTAAGAGCTGCACTGCGGTATCCTAGACTAGACGTGTTTCGATATAACATGTGGACAGTAAATAAACATAAGAACAGTAACTTTATTTTCGCAAAATCTTCCTCGCACAAGATCTTCACGGCTGTGGCTGTGGTATTCGTAGTTCTCTCGTGCGCGACGGAGTAGAAGCGTCTTCTTCTTCTTTTAGACCTCTCCCAAGTTATAAAATAAAATACCTATATTGAGTAAAACCAAAAACCTAACATTTCAAATTATGAAATACTTCTTGTTTTCATGTGGAACTTCTTGCGCCTGCTGGTGCTGGTAGCTTAGCTTGACCGGCCGTAATATCGAGATCCGAACTCGACATCTATACGAAACGTAGATGTATCATCTATTCTGTACCCTCTTATGTACCTACTGGGATGATAAGAGCGGGATGGAGATATCTATTTAGATATAGCGCTCATTGAATGCTAAGCTGCTGGGCATACCACATATTTCAAAATGCCATTGATTAATTCCATCACAGATTACATTCACAACCAAAAGTCAGTGGCCTGCGCCTACGCATTCTCGCATAGCCTTGGCAGTGAGTTAGTAGATCTAATGAAAAACTAGTTTTTACCGAATTTGGTACTTTACCACTGTTGTTTCTTGACCTTCGGCCGGTAAAGGTTTGAAAGTTCACGCTCAGTGGGCGATGGAAGGCATAAAAACCTTTGGAGCCTTAGGCTCCCTTTACTTAGTTACAGCCAAGATGCAAGATATCGTGGCGCGGAGAAATCCTACTCCTACTATGGTTTGAGCAAAGTATTCCAGAGTAACAATACAATACAATAAATACAATACAATACAATACAATAAGTTTATTTACCAAAAAAGAAAAATACAATATAAAGTGATCAATAATTATTTACAGATGTGGGTACTCCAGTAAAAAAATGCGTTCCTACAATGAACCGATTAGCCGATGGTCTCCGCACTAGGCGAACCGGGGGCCTTAGCCTGTAACGCAATGGCGGGTCAATGGCGTCCCGACAGAAGGACAAAACCGGGCTCTCCTCGTTTTTCTCCTACAACCAGAGAACTAATCCTCTAGAATTAGAATCAAAATATTCTTTGCTGTACTACAAAAATATTAACAGACAGCGTTAGCAAATCGTAATTGAAGTCGTCACCTGACAGCCCATTTTGGCACCATTGTGTTACAGACTAAGGGCCCTGTATCGCAGGGACCGTTGCTTTTTGCAGATTGCCATGAACGCTGTTTCGGCCATAAGAGGTAGCGGATTCTAATCAATCCTACCTATTTGTTGCATTAGGCCAATTTCAAAGCCAATGGAAACCGTCATTGATTTCCAAAGAGAACATACCTACCTAGCAGCCCAAAAACAGCTTTTCAAAGATACATCGACACCATGTTCTGGAATAGTTGCCAATTCATCGACACGTTTTTTCTATACGTAGAACTACGTGACATTTTGGTATTAAGGTTTTCTTGAAAAAGTATACCTATTGTTCGGTCCCGTTCCTAAATGCAAAACTATTTCCCTAGTCAACCGGGAAGTGGGTAACAATGAGGCCATAAACGGCAATACCTGCAGTTCGCTGTAGTTGGTCAAAACAAAAGGATCCCCGTAAATATCGGCATCATCATCGGTTTTCTGGGAACCGACCTTACGTCATCAAGTTACCTGGGCCACAAATCAGGAACCGGGGAAGGTACAATGTAGCTCGTTTTATTCATAGCAAGGAGGATTTATCCTGCAGTAATTCCTGCTTGATTTATAGGTTCTTGTTCGTCGTTACGCGTCGCACATACCGTCAGGAGTTCTGCGTTTCGCGTTCTTTCTAATGTATGGGGTTGCTTGGAAACGTTTACACTGAAGCTCTCAGAACGCGGAGTTCTCGTGAAGCAAATCTAAGAACTCTGAACGCAGAACGAGGAACTCCGGGGCAGACAGTTTTGTCAGAGCGAGCCGTCGCGCGTCGGTCGTAGTCCACATTTAGGGTGGTATTCTAGAACGCTACTTAAACTCAGTTTAAACAGAGTTCAGACTGTCGATAAAACAGTGCATTTTTTTGTATGAAGGGAGGGATATTCAAATCAAAACATGCACTGTTTTATCGACAGTCGACACAACTAAACTCCACTTAAACTAAGTTTAAACAGAGTTCAAGGAGCTTTCTAGTTTGAACTGAGTTTAAACAGAGTTTAAGTAGCGTTCTAGTTTGAACTGAGTTTAAGTAGCGTTCTAGAATACCACCCTTAGTATGTAGTGGTTGATGTTGCGCTCCTTACGCGCGATGCCTTGCTTGCCTTGCCTGGTTGCTCGGGTGGATTCTGCCCACAGTGATCCATAGGTTCTAGGTTCTAGAAGAAAAGTTTTTCAAGAAACAAATGCATATAGAATGTTCCACAATCCACATGTAGCACCATCAATGGCTGATGCCTCCTTACGATGCCTTACCATTCATTCGAGTCAGAGATTGCTTGAGTCCATCGTATCTGTTTCCCATTGCATTCATCGCATCATCATGAGTAACTGGTAAACAGTTTTACAATAGGGTAATTTTTTCCATTCTAATATAAAACAATAACTTAGAATGCATCCCGTAAAATCCCGTTAGAATGCGGATTTCTTACAATAATGTCGTAAGAAGGCATCAACTTAAACTAAAGCCACTATGGACCTTCTGTGCCCTCTTATGGTGTGGTATGAACCCGTGAGTATTTTTTTCGTTTTGGGAATCCTGGGAAAGATTAGTGAGGTATGCGTAGTCGTTTTTTTTACCTGTTCCTTTTATCGGTTGAAAGGTTTGTTGTGTTCGGGAATCTCTACTCTGTGTGCTCTTTGATAATGCAGGTTTTCGAGTAAATATTTGTTAAGTTTAGAGAAAGAGGAAAAGGAACCGACGTCGCATGTATGATTTGCAAATTCGGTAGTAATTTTCTACTGAATATAGGGTGAATTTGATGGATGGGTTTAAAGACTATTAAACTTAAACGTTTTAGCCATATTTTTAGCTTGTAAGATGCAAGATATAAGATATAGGATTATTTGATGACCTCGCGGTATTTAGACGGTATAAAAATATTAAATTTTGGCAAAAAGAAAAAACTGTGCTGCATGCACCTACCTACCTTAGGTATGCTATATCGGCTATGAAACAACACAAAAAAATAAGTAAATATGCTCCGATTTACTTGGCTCCGCAATAAAATTTGTTTTCATCTCCCAGGCTCGAAAAGTATGTATACGACAGCACGTCAGACTGTACACTTTTGTTGTAAATTCGCCCCTAACGTAACCGAGTGCTAGCGTGTAAGAGTGCTAGCGTGTAAGAGTCGACGTGCTGTCGTGTGTACATTCAATCGTGGAAAACCTATTTCGTGGAACTATCTGCATTTTAGTATAGGGTAGGTTATCGTATGAGGTAGTGGTCACTCCTGGTGTCAGATTTTTAGGCCGCCCAAGGGCGTCTGACCCTTTCGGAACGTGCTATCTGACATGGCTTAGCGATTGTTATAATCAACAACAACATGCAAGGTTG
This sequence comes from Zelleria hepariella, assembly GCA_949319315.1. Classification (NCBI taxonomy): domain Eukaryota; kingdom Metazoa; phylum Arthropoda; class Insecta; order Lepidoptera; family Yponomeutidae; genus Zelleria; species Zelleria hepariella. The sequence goes on from OX439381.1 coordinate 19,435,418, forward strand.
TTGTTGCATTTTAGTATAAGGGGCTGTCAATAGGCAGGATTTTTAGGTTTAAATGTCCCCTCGAACGCAACAGGAGCTCATCGTAAGCTGGGGCCTTAGCCTGTAACGCAATGGTGCCAAAATGGGCTCCCAGTTGACGGCTTCAATTACGATTCAATAATGCTGTCGGTCCTTTTAATGTTTTTGTAATACATCAAAGCATATTCTGATTCTAATTCTAGAGGATTAGTTCTCTGGATGTAGAAGAAAAACGAGGAAACCTCGGTTTTGTCCTTCTGCTGGGACGCCATCGACAAGCCATTGCGTTACAGGCTAAGGCCCCTGGTCTTGCGGTAACCGGAGAGGCGATGTGAGACGGTGTCCGGTATCAGCTGGCCCGTGTAAGGAGAGATTGGTTCTCACACCTGACACGCTCGACTGGGCGGTTCGACCGTTATGATTGGGAGCTGGAGGTGCCTAGAAATAATACTGTATACTTATGCAGTTGGCAGTTTTTGCGCGCGTTTCGCTAGAGCGGTTGATACAAAAAAAAAAGCTCTCACATCCGAACATTTTAAATTTTTGATAAAGTCTGCCCCATTTTCAGCAAGGAAAACAGATTCAGATCTGTTTTCCTTGCTGAAAATGGGCCTAAGTGACATTTTAAACTAATGTCAGTTTTCTGTGGACCCAGTAGCTACCACGAGTGCGAAAAAGCTGTGCCGGACGTCTGCCGGACGTCTGTCATGTATCCTAATACTAAAGTAGTAAGGTTGTTTATCCAACTTATCACTTACAGTGACAGTGACAGTAAGCACTCGTGGTAGCTGCTAGATCAGATTCTTCTTTTCTGATCTCCTAACTTTCAGGGATTCCACTTGTGTTTTTTGTACGCGTAATTTATTATTTGGTCACTTAATTTTTCTGCCAGTACAAGTACTTTACTCAATGGTGAACTCTACTCTCCGCTTCTCATAAGTGATGGTGACGCACGATCCTTAGCATTGAGAGAACGAGTGAGTGGATGGACGAGTAGTCTAGGATACGCCATGGTAGCTCTTACAGCGCGCGCCAATCGAACAAAAAGGGGTACCCAGACGTGTGGCCGACTGTACTTTACACAAAATGTACATAGGTACACACGACAGCACGTCAGAGTGTCTACTTTTGTTGTAAAGTCGCCCGTAACGCAACAGTAGAGTGCTAGCTTGTAAGGGTCGACGTGCTGTCGTGTGTACATCCATAACTATGATGATTATGTGGCGAGGTTCATATATTCGTAATTTTATTTTCTAGACGCTTGAATGGACAAGAAAACCAACCTGTTGTACAGTCGACAGCACTTTGACCATTACACTGCACGCTATTCAGTTCCGTTACTGGCGACTTTGATTTTTGTTTACGTTGACTGTACACCCAGTATTTGTAACATATCGTCATGTTGGTTGAGTCAAATAACTAAATTATGGCCATACAGCAAGGGAACGTCGTCGTCGTCATCATTCTCCGCGGGACACCGACCTGGGGCAGGTTTTTTTTATTTTTAAATACTAGGGCTTTAGAAGATTAGGATAATTTTAGTTATATTCATTATTCTTTTTCATTTAATTAATTTTATCGTGTTGTAAATCCTGTAAATAACCATTAAAATATAAATACAATAACTAATAGTAAACGACACTTTAAACGGATTTAACAGCCTTTTATATTAAAAAAAATTGTTGCTATTGTTGCAAAAAGTAAATTAAAGTTATTCGTAAAATAATGACGAGAGTGAGCTATCGCGGCGGACACACTGGATTTGGCAACTTTCAGACGAAACGCGAAAGCGTAAAGACATTCTCTTTTATCAATTTGTGTGCTTGTCATAATGGATGTCAACAGGAAATTGTTAAATTAAAACTAAGTATATTAACGAGACGATGGAAAGCTAAGAATATCGAATCTACACGGTGTGATCTGATCTTTCATCTTTTCGAAGTCAACCAACAGATTTTTAGAAACGAGTCATATCGCTGAATGAAGTTTTGCCTTCGATCAAGGATAAAGGATAGTGGGCGAATGTGGTCCAAGATCCTGTAAGGATGAGGCATATGCCAAATGAAAGAGCACAATGAGCACAACAATTGTCTAGAAGAGCTCATCGAAATCGGTCCCGGTGATTTCGAGGAATCGGCGTTTTTATCGATTCGAGTGATTTCGGGTAATTACAGGTTATTTTTATAATGCAAGGTCCTGCAAGGATCAGCGGTGTGTCAAATGAAAGAACTTGATGTAGTCACCGATTACACCGAAGCTCATCGAAATCGGTCCCGGTGCCCATAGTTTTTTAATCGATTCAAGTTTTTTCGATTAATGACAGCTATTTTTTTTCTCCGAGATCCTGCAAGGATGAGGCATATGCCAAATGAAAGAGCACCATGAGCACAACAATTGTCTAGAAGAGCTCATCGAAATCGGTCCCGGTGATTTCGAGTAATCGGCGTTTTTATCGATTCGAGTTATTTCGGGTAACTACAAGCTTTTTTTTACTATGAAGGTCCTGCAAAGATAAGCGGTATGTCAAATGAAAGAGCTTGATGTAGTCACCGATTACACCGAAGCTCATCGAAATCGGTCCCGGTGCCCATAGTTTTTTAATCGATTCAAGTTTTTTCGATTAATGACAGATTTTTTTTTTCTCCGAGAATCTGCAAGGATGAGGCATATGCCAAATGAAAGAGCACCATGAGCACAACAATTGTCTAGAAGAGCTCATCGAAATCGGTCCCGGTGATTTCGAGTAATCGGCGTTTTTATCGATTCGAGTTATTTCGGGTAACTACAAGCTTTTTTTTACTATGAAGGTCCTGCAAAGATAAGCGGTATGTCAAATGAAAGAGCTTGATGTAGTCACCGATTACACCGAAGCTCATCGAAATCGGTCCCGGTGCCCATAGTTTTTTAATCGATTCAAGTTTTTTCGATTAATGACAGATTTTTTTTTCTCCGAGATCCTGCAAGGATGAGGCATATGCCAAATGAAAGAGCACCATGAGCACAACAATTGTCTAGAAGAGCTCATCGAAATCGGTCCCGGTGATTTCGAGTAATCGGCGTTTTTATCGATTCGAGTTATTTCGGGTAACTACAAGCTTTTTTTTACTATGAAGGTCCTGCAAAGATAAGCGGTATGTCAAATGAAAGAGCTTGATGTAGTCACCGATTACACCGAAGCTCATCGAAATCGGTCCCGGTGCCCATAGTTTTTTAATCGATTCAAGTTTTTTCGATTAATGACATATTTTTTTTTTCTCCGAGATCCTGCAAGGATGAGGCATATGCCAAATGAAAGAGCACCATGAGCACAACAATTGTCTAGAAGAGCTCATCGAAATCGGTCCCGGTGATTTCGAGTAATCGGCGTTTTTATCGATTCGAGTTATTTCGGGTAACTACAAGCTTTTTTTTACTATGAAGGTCCTGCAAAGATAAGCGGTATGTCAAATGAAAGAGCTTGATGTAGTCACCGATTACACCGAAGCTCATCGAAATCGGTCCCGGTGCCCATAGTTTTTTAATCGATTCAAGTTTTTTCGATTAATGACAGCTATTTTTTTTCTCCGAGATCCTGCAAGGATGAGGCATATGCCAAATGAAAGAGCACCATGAGCACAACAATTGTCTAGAAGAGCTCATCGAAATCGGTCCCGGTGATTTCGAGTAATCGGCGTTTTTATCGATTCGAGTTATTTCGGGTAACTACAAGCTTTTTTTTACTATGAAGGTCCTGCAAAGATAAGCGGTATGTCAAATGAAAGAGCTTGATGTAGTCACCGATTACACCGAAGCTCATCGAAATCGGTCCCGGTGCCCATAGTTTTTTAATCGATTCAAGTTTTTTCGATTAATGACAGATTTTTTTTTCTCCGAGAATCTGCAAGGATGAGGCATATGCCAAATGAAAGAGCACCATGAGCACAACAATTGTCTAGAAGAGCTCATCGAAATCGGTCCCGGTGATTTCGAGTAATCGGCGTTTTTATCGATTCGAGTTATTTCGGGTAACTACAAGCTTTTTTTTACTATGAAGGTCCTGCAAAGATAAGCGGTATGTCAAATGAAAGAGCTTGATGTAGTCACCGATTACACCGAAGCTCATCGAAATCGGTCCCGGTGCCCATAGTTTTTTAATCGATTCAAGTTTTTTCGATTAATGACAGATATTTTTTTTCTCCGAGATCCTGCAAGGATGAGGCATATGCCAAATGAAAGAGCACCATGAGCACAACAATTGTCTAGAAGAGCTCATCGAAATCGGTCCCGGTGATTTCGAGTAATCGGCGTTTTTATCGATTCGAGTTATTTCGGGTAACTACAAGCTTTTTTTTACTATGCAAGGTCCTGCAAAGATAAGCGGTATGTCAAATGAAAGAGCTTGATGTAGTCACCGATTACACCGAAGCTCATCGAAATCGGTCCCGGTGCCCATAGTTTTTTAATCGATTCAAGTTTTTTCGATTAATGACAG
>OX439381.1:20121306-20151390 GCA_949319315.1 Zelleria hepariella
TGCAAATTGTACCTAGAATATTTTTTACCACCTAGTAGGTATGATGTACTTAAAACACACCCCCTGCACTATCAAAGCGTTGGCCCGAGATTTCGATCCCGTGGACCACGCGTTGTTGTCTGCTTCTACCAAACTGAACGGAGCAAAGATGCAGATACCTACTGTTATAGGCATCTAACTGATTTAACGCGGGTTACCTAAATTTCAGGAAACACTCAAAGATTATCTTTTCTTTTTAGCCCTATCCTATTATTTTGAGTCCGCTAATCTACTACTCCTTACTGCAAACTTTCAGTCTGGGTTGTCTCTGTTCAGTTGGTCTCGCCCCAAGTCTTCGTGCCTTTGTGGCCTTTGTGGTCGTTGTGGACACTGCATCTACCGATGTTAGATAGCCCTAATGCGTATTTTGATACCCAAGTACACACGACAGCACGTCAGACTGTACACTTTTGTTGTAAAGTCGCCTGTAACGTTACCGAATAGAGTGCTAGCATGTAAGGGTCGACGTGCTGTCGTGTGTACATCTCGTTTGCTTGCGCTGTTTGGTGAATGAATATTTATCAGCATTCGCTGCAGTACGTCACAGGTCTCAACATCTCTCTGGCGTTCAATAAAACTGTAAAAGATCTCCAACAGAGCTAGTTAGCGTCACCTACTCGTATTATAGGCACAAAGTTACTGAACAGAGAAAAACTTTAAGAAATTTTATTTTATTTAATCGCATCATACCATTTCAAAGAGAACGATCATAATAATTGGGTTCTGACACCAGAAAATATGAGATAATATTAGGAGATACTTAACCATATTATTTCTATCACATTGAATAGTGTTTTTTTCTATGAGCTACTCTTCTGAAACACCCAACGCGTCTTCTTAGCATATACGATGCCATAGTCTGAAACAACCGTTTTGAATCGTCGGTCTTATTCTTCTTTCGTGTTGAAAGTGTCACACACACACACGTCGCGCTGGGGTCGCCTCCAGGAAATCCGATAAGCTGGACTGTGGAGCATCAGGACAGGTATGACGACGCGAAGTTGTCGGTATGGTTCTAGATTGTAACAAAACATCTCTTCTGGCTCTATTTCTCACATATCTTTCATGCGGGCAACACTACCACGCAGGCCGTTCAGGGATTTTCACATGCTCCAATCTTCTCGTCAGTCTGAAGTATTTGGAAAGCCTATCAGAGTTGTTAACAATGAATAGGCGACTATGATATTATGTAAAAGTGCACCTGTCCAGTGTCCAGTCCTAGGCACTTACTTAATGGAAATAAAGCGATCATGTTACTAATGTTACACCATCAATGGCTGATGTTATGCGCCTAGGGTCGCTCTGGACTCTACACTTGCACAGTACGCACAGCTGATTTTTTGGTCAGAACATCGTATCTTTATTTTTCTTCGAGGTCGGGTGCATCCTATTCTTCCCTGAATAACCAGCAATCAGCAATGCACGCAACGGACGTCCCATTTCGTCTGGCCAAAAGATCTCAGTATGCAACCGCAACTTTGTAAAGAGCTTTGATAAAACTGCCGGATGCAGAGTTTTTAAAGTAAGGATTTATTGGCTCTTTCAGATTGTAAGTAGCTATCACTGAACTTATGTTTTTTGCCTGTTTTGAGTAATTAAACTTGTAGATTTTTCCTTTATTGCTTTGATGATATACCATTTTTGTGACAGTGACTGATGACAGCGATAATTAAAAACAACTTCTTCACTGTTGTGCATCGTTTGAGTTTTGCGGCACATTTGGGCCTGTTTGGTGCATTAAAATTCACCGTTGTTCAGTTTTCGATGGATTTACGAAAGTAAATAGCTCAACGCTACGTGATAGAGGGTCTTTGGTAAATGGTTGTGTCGTTCACTTTTATACAAATAGCCACTATATGATAATCTTTGTGTGTTTATTTTGCTCCTAAGCACCAAAGCGTGATAATATGTAGCCTATATGTTATTCTGATGTCTCAGCTATCTACATTCCAAATTTCATCCAAATCCGTCCAGCGGATTCCGCGTTATAAGGTAACAAACACACTCACTCACTCACTCACTCACAAACTTTCGCATTTATAATATAAGTAGGATAGGATTAGTGACATATTTTAATTTTGGACCATAATATTACTATTTTTTTTAGACAATTTTTAAACATTTTGGAAGTTGTACTATTACTACTATTTTATTTTTTGTGTCTATGCTGTTACTTTGTATATTGTATTTCTTGTGATATGGAACCTTGTTTTCCGACATAAAAGCATTTATTATAATATTATTTTGCCGGCTTTGTAAAAAAAGATGTTCGTAGCTCAATATCCATAAAGTCATCTAGGTAAAACACTGCTCCAGCTCAGCCTCGAAAAACTCTTAGTCGCCTCTCCCGAGTATTTCCTTACCTATACATAGCCATAACCCATCCAGGGCTGCAGTGTCCACATTGAGTCCCGTTGTACTCGGCCAAGGTCCTCTGAATGGGGTGATATCCTTCTTTACGGTTCCCGATGCCTTCCACCGTAGTTATGGCCCAGTCCTGGCATTGGTATATTCCTACCAGACACTGAAACCATTAAACATCTGGTATAAGAGCAGTAGGAAGATAGTAGACTATTTGGGCTTATGATTTGACGGTATCGAACAAACTAGCCATAACATTTCGGGTCATTTAGATAGAAATTATTTAGCTGAACCTAAAGACACATACTCGTATTATCGTCACCGCCTCTGCCTACTGCTGGGTTCCTTTTCTATTCGCACCGCTATAGTATAGTACTTCATCATCAGCAGCGGAAAAATCCTCACTCGATAGACCGATAGCTCAGCTGACATTATAGACAGACTTCTATCAGAGACTGTAGAATCTGATCTGTTCGTCTTGAATCTGGCTAACTGTGTGAGGACCAGATCTATGCTAGTACCGCGCGAGGTTGTTAAGTACAATAATTACGAGTAGTTTAAGTTGTACTATTACATGGTGAAGATGTAGGTACGTTTGTGGTAAAAGGCTGAAGCCAACCTCTCTGGCGTTGGTAACGCAGTCCGAGTCAATTATGCGCGAAGTAGAGTCAGTGCCAGATTCGTGCATCCTTGAAAAGTTCGTGCACCCTTAAAAAACATGAACGTGCCTGTACAGCATCCCTGACCAGCAGATAGTAGGTAGGTATGTCCTCCTCCTTGCGTCGGTATACTCATTGCTGAGGGTCGTGATCGATTAGCGTCAGAAGCAATCCTTGTCGTACCATGAGTGGTCTCTATCTATCTGTGTAGCTATGGCATCGTAACTTTGGTGTTGAGTGTGGAGGGGATTTGGTCGATATGTAAACAAGTATAAATTGTTAGATCACAATGTTAGGGGTATAATCCGCGCGCTATGAGAATGTGATGCGACGCGCGCGGTAACCAAACTGGCGTCGAAGCTACCTTGTCAAAGTAAAATAAAGTAATCGATTGACTTTGACAAGGTTCCATCCCATTCTCATCGCGCGCAGATTATACCTACTAGGGTCTAAGAAATTTGGCGTTACTTCGCTTTGCTCAGTGAAAATCGGACCTACCGAGTTGACAGAGAAGGTCCTCAGCTGCTTGGTGAGCGGATGCGGCGCGGTGACGGCGACGACGCACGCGCCGCAGCCGCCCTCCCGACACATGTACTTGGTGCCGCGCAGCTCGCGGCGCGCGCGCACGTAGTCCACCAGCATCTCGTCTGAGTCCACCTCGCCACCCACTGTAGGGTTTGGGACAGTCCCCAAAATTGCATTGTATGATGCAAATATGTTACGGAATCGGGACTATAGTCCCGACACGTTTTTTCGGAAAATTCGGAAAATTAGTATGGATCGGTTGCACTCGCTTAGGTATTATCGCCCACGAAATTAGAGCAACTTATTGGTATCGCGCTAAGGACACATGAGTGTCCCTATTCCGAGCGAGCTGAACGAAAGGTAGCTCATGTTGCTCGATATGTTTTTTTGAACGAGTAAGAGGGTTGTAATTTTGGTATTTTCGTTGATTTTGCTTTTGAATTTATCCATGTCTAAGCATTTTCCTTTTTTATTAAATTCTTTAAAGCCGAAAAGCATTTTTTTTTATTTATTTAAAAAAAAGAAAAATCTACAAAAACGATTGATACCAAAATCAAAGAAATCTGATAATATTTAATTTTAGGAATAGACGACTCCTTCGTTTATTCCGTTTGTATGGGCGAGAGCACGGAACTTACCAGAACACGGCTCCCCATTAATAGAGAAGTAAATCCGATCCATATTGTCGATAGGAGGACAGGTCCACTCACTGAGTTACTGTTAATATTGTAATAATATTCCGATTAATGCATTAGAAAAGTCGTGGCTACCTTTGCATCAATGCAACCGTGACCACCAGTGCCGTAGCGAGGGTTTTCGCAGCCCGGGGCTGACCGGAAATTCGCCACCCCAACTTACAGGGTGTTGTTTTGGTTAGTGACACCCGACTCAGGGAAGATAGGTTGTTGTAGTAAGTAACACTTGAAACTAAAAGTAAGTATTTTTTTTATTTTTTTGGCGGCACTTGACATCATTTCGCCTCCTCTCTGTCGCGCTCTTGCGGTTTCGTAACATTGCGGCCGCAAATTGAAATGATTTATTTATTTCCAATTGAAAAAAAAATCTTTGTATATAATTTATTTTGTGACCGTTTGTTTTCGTAAAAATAAATAAAAACATAAAAAAGTATACATTATAATCTATGCCCGGGGCCATTGCCCCCCGGCATCGGCACCCCCTACGCTACGCAACTGCGTGACCATTTGCGTTAATCGTTCAATCAGGTGGTTTCAGTTTGATCGCGCCTTTTGATAACAATGCACGTTTGGATACATTTCAATCGGTCGATGCGGTATGCGATCGTGCACTTGTCAATAATATTTATACAGCCTCCAGTAAAGTGGCATCCCCACTCAGTACTACCTATGCTTACGCAGGGCCTATTATTTTGTAAGTACCTACAAACAAACCATCAATAGCTAATCCATAGGAGCCTGCGAGCGAACTAAAAATCCTTCCGTTTGACAACCTAATAAATAATGTTGCTCTGTGAGGTATTAGTTATAAAAAAATAACTGATTAAGGCCCGGTTTCTGAGTTGACAATTTTACTAAGCACATACTTACGTATCGCTCTGTCACGCTCTTTTGTGAGAAATCTGCAGAGATAGGACGATACTTACCCATTTGCTTAGCAAAATTCTCAACTCAGAAACCGGGCCTAAGTATACTTAGATATTGATGTTTTAAGTCGTCGTAAAATTTACGAATGATGATATAATGTGCATTATATCCTCCAAAATAAGGTTATAGTGAGTTAGGGTTAAATACGTTTAGGATCAAATTGCAGGATCCAATAACACGAAACCGTGATGGCCCGATTTCTAGTTGGCAATTATATCTGTCCTCGCCTGTATGTTACACCTAATTAGGTACTAACCTATAGGTTATACACATTAAACGCCGAGTAATATCCGACGACCGACGGTTGAAGATATTTCAGGGCCAAAAATCGTAAATTGTAAATATGCGAACACAGTACCTTCCCAATACGTGGTCAAGGGTGACCAATATATAATTTTCAAAGATTTGCCTATAATTTCTGAACGAAGCGATCAGGGCTTTTTTCATTAATTTTCCCAGTACCGATATGACCGGGCAACAGAAATACATCATCTGTGAAAATTTCAACTGTCTAAGTATTACGGTTCATGAGATACAGCCTGGGGCCTTAGCCTGTAACGCAATGGCGGGTCAATGGCGTCCCGGCCGAAGGACAAAACCGGGCTCTCCTCGTTTTTCTCCTACAACCAGAGAACTAATCCTCTAGAATTAGAATCAAAATATTCTTTGCTGTACTACAAAAACATTAAGGACAGACAGCGTTAGCAAATAGTAATTGAAGTCGTCACCTGACAGCCCATTTTGGCACCATTGTGTTACAGGCTAAGGGCCCTGGTGATAGACGGACAGACGGACAGCGGAGCCTTAGTGATAGGGTCCCGTTTGGCACCCTTCGGGTACAGAACACTAAAAACTATCCCACCAAAAATAATTCCATTTAAAATGTTGCCAAGACGAGACCATACACCTCGCACTGTCAAAAAGATAGATCTCATGTAGAGCCAAGCTCCTAAATCTACAAGCCCTTCACAAACCCCATAGTCAAAATATGTGGCTTGGCCGTTTCGTTACTAAAAGAACTGGGGGGTTACCTTTGACGCTATTGCGATCAAATTGAAAAAGTTTTAAAATTAATTTCTCTTTGAATTCGCATAGTAATGCTTTGATTTTGAATACTTTGTAATGTTTATTCAAAGGTAAGGCTGTTTTATTAAACAAAAACACAAAATGCGTCTTAATTTGTAAAATATTAAATTTTGTTATATTGTGCCATATTGCGGCCGTGTTGGAAAAATGCGTCAAGGGTAGAGGGGCTGGACTGAAAAGTAATGAACGACGGTAGCGAAATGGCCAAGTCACATATTTTGACTGAGGGGTTTGTGAAGTTAGGGCGTGTAGTGTTAGAAGCTTGGCTTTACTTGAGATATAGCTTTTTGATAGTGCGAGGTGTAGGTATGGGTTTTAAACTGGATCCGAGTCTGACTCCACTCACATGATTAAGTAAGGTGGTCCTTCAAACCGGACAAAACCGGACATACCGTAGACTTCTTGAATGTAGACATTTTCAAATTCGGCCTTTAAATGCGTTTGTTAGTTTTAAGAAAAAGTACTAGACTAGCATAAATAAGTAGAATCTGTATTACCCCTCTAACTCAAATAGGGCTGACTAGTTTGGCCTACGCTAAACTGGTTTCTCAATACAAGCATAGGGCCAGACTAGTTTGGCCTAGGCTAAACTGGTTTCTCCATACATACGAGCTTCGGCTAGACTAGTTTAGCCTAGGACATACCGGTTTATCCATACGACTTTCCGGTAAACTAGTTTGGCCTAGGCTATACCGGTTTGTCCATACGAGCTTAGGTTAGACTGGTTTGGCCTAGGCGAAACTAGTTTATCCTTAAAACGGGTTTGGCCGGTAACATATACACACAATTACCCAGCTGGATGGCACGCGCTAACTTGCGTGCGATAGTTATACATATTATGGCTTAATGCCTGTCCTCTGTTACACCAACAATAAATTTTTAATGCTGCTAATAAGCGTCATTAAACTTTATTTTCATCATAACATTTTAAATATTTATAAAATTCATAACATTTATATCACACTAACTACATAAACAAACAGTTATAGTTAAAACATAAGTACCTACAGGTTGAGTGCTGATGACCAATCGAAATATTTTTTCTTACAAGGCTGGTAGAAGGTAGGCTGATAGAGTAGACTTCGCTGAGTCTGGAAAAAAATTTTTTTTTGGGCCGTTCGCGGTTGCAAGATTTGCATGCGCCAATCTTGCTAGTGCCATCCCACTGTACCTCTAACCTATAATTTTATAATATATGTAAATGTACAGTCAGCCACACTCTAGGATACCCCTTTTTGTTCTATTGGCGCGGTAAAATCTGCTATAGGGTATCTGTGACTGGTGGCCGACCGTACATAGAGACCATCCTAGTGCCATCCCACCGAACCTCTGACCTATACAAGGTGTTACAAAAGTACCTAACTCTTTTTACAGGGTAATAGCACCCGGTGATAGGGATCACAACCTATTTTTTTGTCTATGACGTTCCGTTAATTTTTAAATTAATAAAATGTGAACGATGTGGCGGGAGAAAAGTATTTTTAAATATTGTTTTCATTGACTTTCACAATGTTTTAACAACTCAAAGCTATGTAATTATGCACCTACACGCACAAACATATTTTTAAATTTAAGCTAATTACAAAAACAAAAAAGTTGAGAAAATTTTTCAATTTTGAGGTTATAAAATAAAAATTGTTCTTTTTCAACTTTTTTTTACAGATTTGACATCCTGTCGACCAGTAGGTTACACTCTGTAAAAAGAGTTAGGTACTTTTTTAACACCTTGTATAGATGTACATAGAGACCTATGTTTACCTTCGTAGAAAATATATACTTATAATAAGGTGGCAGAGGGACTAATTTATAGGATTTCTCGTTCATTGAGCTGCTTGTAAAAACTGTGGCTCAGCAGGATGGCGTAGATGTTGACACCTGGAACCACAAACAAGTAAGTAGGTACTTAGGTTACTAATAAATCTACTTCGATATTCTAAAAAACATACCAACAAGCGTAACTTGGCGGTTTAGACATTGTCAATAATGACTTTATTTTTATTTTATCTAACGAGCGAGCGAAGCGAGAGAAGTTTTCTGAGTCTACTGGAACAATCCGGCGTTTGTATGTTTGTATGTTTGCCACACTCTATCCTCCTTTTTGTTCGCTAGGTGCCCTTATGCCGCGCGCAGTAAGAGCTGCCATGGGGTATCCTAGACTGTGGCCGACCGTACCTATGTATGAATGTTCGTTCGATGATAAATTGAATAAATAGTCGGATCGTCATGTTGGGTAGGTAGGTAAATGAGGAAAAGATAATGGCCCGGTTTCTAAATTGAGAATTTTGCTAAGCAAATACTTAAGGCGCTGGGCATAGGCCCGGTTTCTGAATTGAGAATTTTACTAAGCAAATATGTACCTACTTAAGTATCGTTCTGTCACGCTCTTTAGCGAGAAATCTGCAGAGACAGGACGATACTTAATTTGCTTACTGAATTTCTCAATTCAAAAACCGGGCCATAGTGAATTAGCCCGCGCGCAAAGAAAAATGCACAAAATCGATTCCTGTATCAAATACACTAAAAAAAACGAAAATGTTCACATATCAAACCCTAGAATTAGTTGAGACCTATCTAATATAGCCAGTTTTGTGTTGATATCCATAATAGATTGCAAGATATTTTGCTTGAAAAAAAGTGCGCCGCCTATTATTTTTTTTCAAGCAAAAATCTTTAAGAGGTTTATGAATGTCAAGATACGGGAATCGATTTTGTGCATTTTCGTTGCGCGCGGGTTATTCACTATGCACAGCGCCTTAACTATCGTTCTGAGAAATCTGCAGAGACAGGACGATACCCATTTGGTTAGCGAATTTCTTAATTCAAAAACCGGCAGTTAGTTAAAGATCAAACATGAGCCAAATCGGTCGAGGGTTTGCGGCTCTACCTAGTAGGTATGCTTCAAACTTCAAACTTCAAATGCTTCAAATGCTTCAAACTTACCAATAAAGAAGAGTTTCATAGTGATAGTAAACGCGTTGTAATGGGCGACGTTCACGAAGAAAGTGAACATGGACAGCAGGAAGATGAGGATCCACATCACGAAGTACGCCTTTATCATGCCAGCTCGCTCCTGCAACAAATTATTAAATATGATGAGAGAGAGAGAGAGAGAGAGAGAAAGAGAGAGAGAGAGAGAGAACACTTGACATAGGTAACTAAATTACCTATGTTCGTGTACAATAAAGAGTTTTCGATTCTATTATATTCTATTCTAAAGACGAAAATGACTTCTTGAACGAGAGAGCGAAGCATGAAAAGCTCTCCGAGTCTACTTGAACAATCCGGCAATGTATGTATGTTTGTATGTTCGTTCGACGATAACTTGAGTATTCAGTTGGATCGTCATGAAATTTTGTAGGCGGGTAAATGAGACAAAGAGTTCGAATTTTTAAGTTCGAACATGAGCCAAATCGGTCGAGGGGTTGCTGATATATGGGGTCGCGAGTTCACTGTTCGGGGCGAACCACTAGTAAATATATGTCTAGTTCTAGCTTAATTTAATTTAAGTCTTATTTAGCATATTTTAAAGGTTTAATTTTAAAATTATCTATAAAATTATAATCTCCAGATAACCGATCACTTACCACAATAACAGCATAGACGAACGCGACATCGAACAGGAACTTTGCCAGATACATGAAGACCAGTATGATGGACATGGCATAGAGGCCGCTCATGGCCGCGGCCACCTCCGGGTCTTCGTTGTCTTTCACAGCGCCCATGGTGGCCGCCACCACGATCATTGTCACCGTCAACACGAACGATATAGCCTGCGGGAGGGAAGGATAGAAGATAGTGATAAGTAGGTACCAGAACCTCAAGTCTTTAGGGTGTCATTCATTAATAGTCGTCGATCCAAGACCGAACTCAAGAAAGTGATCTCAGAAAAGTCAAATGCTAATGTCAAGCCATGGCTAATGTAATGTCAATAGCAAGATAGGTAGAATGATGACAGCCACTCAAGTTTGACATTAGCCAAGGCCTGACACTGACATTAGCATTTGACTTTTCTGGGTTAACCTACTTGAGATCGATCTCAAGTAGGTGATCTCAGACGACTATTATCAAAATCGTTTCAGCCGTTCATAAGATTCTTATTAGAAATTAAAATCAAAATTTGTATAATTTTACCATCAAAATGCCAATAAGAAGATTTAATAAGGACTTACAGCATTCAGACATCCTATGACGATGTTGCCAGTCTTCAGGTCAAGCACGAAACAACACGTCTCCAGCTGAGGCAACCCCATTTTTCTCTAGAAAAGTGACAATATAGAGAAACAATGTTTAGTACCCCTCAACCACCACAACTTTACACTAAAAACACTTTTTAACTTGCATTTTAAAGTCTACATTTATCGTTACTGTTGCCTAAGCTTGACAAGCCATGTACAATTGTACAGGGTGGTGTTTTGGTTAATGACACCCGACTCAGGGAAGATAGTTTTAGTAACGCCAAAAGTAATACCTTAAAAATATAATATGTGCCATAATCAAGGGAGGAAATCGGTGACTACGTGTGTATGGAGAAAATATACCAAAAATCATCGTTATACTGGGCTATTTTGCGCCAGATCATACCTAGAGCGGTTAAGATAAAAGTTCAGAGATGGTCACATACCCGCATATGCACCCAAAAATGGGTAGAGATAACTGGGTATATGTATAGCCTCTTTCTTGGTAAATACCCAGTTATCTACCCAATTTTGGTCGCTTATTCGGGTATGTGCCCATCTTTGTAATTGTTAATTAAGTACTTACCCTTTAATTGCACAGTTTTCCTTCCTAAAATACAAGTCACTCACGTTTAAGGCACTTCTCTATCCACTCTCAGGAATTGATACAAAATACCACTGACGATCTCACGGCATCGTCGTCATACGAGTATGAATTAAACCGCCGCCGCGACATCACTATTTGAGCAAAACTGGCAAAGAATAAGCAATTCGAAGAAGGTAGAGCTGACTCTACCTTCTTCGAATTATAATTTTGCTGTTAATTTAGGTAACATAGACAAAGTAAAATTGACCCTATTGACTCACATTTTTATTTTTGATTTGAATTGATTAAGGCCCGGTTTCTGAGTTGAGAATTTTAGCACATACTTAGGTATCGCTCTGTCACGCTCTTTTGTAAGAAATCTGCAGAGACAGGACGATACTTACCCATTTGCTTAGCAAAATTCTCAACTCAGAAACCGGGCCTCTGAGGGTTGTGAACGGCGCTCTCTGCCGCGAAATACAAACGGAGAAAACGAAAATGTTCGTATTGGAGTGAGCGCGGTAAACAATGGCTTAGGTATGTACAACTCCTGGTAGGTAGATGGATCACATCTTTACATTGACTGAAGCCCGGTTTCTTAATTGAGAATTTTGCTAAGCAAATACTTAACTATCGTTCTGTCACGCTCTTTTGAGAGAAATCTGCAGAGACAGGACGATACTTACCCATTTGCTTAGCGAATTTCTCAATTCAGAAACCGGGCCTCAGTCAATGTAAAGATGTGATCCATCTACCTACCAGGAGTTGTACATACCTAAGCCATTGTTTACCGCGCTCACTCCAATACGAACATTTTCGTTTTCTCCGTTTGTATTTCGCGGCAGTTCACAACTCTCTTAATCAATTCAAATCAAAAATATAAATGTGAGCCCATAGGGTCAATTTTACTTTGTCTATTTTACCTAAGTAAATGAACAGCCAAATTATAATTAATCAATAAGCTTGATGACTCTACAATTATAATTTTACTTCGTTGTATCCATTTTCCGTTGTTATTTCATCCGTTGTAGTTTCTCACCTGTTTTAGCAGTACCTAGTAGTAGTAGTAGATAGGTAGATAAGTAATCTGTACAAATAAAGCACAAATCCCAAACCGCTTGGTGCCTGTAGAAGCGGTGGTGGTCTAGTGGGTACAATAGTGGACTCTGAAGCAAGAGGCGGTGCGGGCATGAACATTACGAGGTAACTAAAGGTGTTGTCCAATCTATACCATTTCATATTCTTTGCCTCTACTAGGCGCCAAAATGTCTAGGATTTGAATCGATACTGTCCTCTGACGGGGGTGGTGGACTCACTCACAAAATTTTCCCCAAATTGGGGCTCACTGTTTCAGCTGTTTCTGCAACAGCTGAGCGGTTTTTAACCCCCGACACAAAAAGAGGGGTCTGTCTGTCTGTCTGTATGTGGCACCGTAGTAGCTCTTAAACGGGTGAACCGATTTGGATGCGTTTTTTTTTTTGGAGACAGGTTTTCTAGCGACTGATCTTATATATGCAATATGCTAATTTGTGATGAGTTATTGACTACGAGAAACATACGAATGGTAAGAGCAACGAGCAGCTTGGTAAGGTAAGTTGGTAACTATAATGTTTAGACGAGCAGATGTATTTCGAGTGCACATGGCGGTTCTATGCTAGCCGGGGATAAGCTAGGTGAGCTACTAAATGACACAATAAAAATGCTAAATAACTTTAAATGTTTTATAATTTATTGTAACAATCTCATCCTATTACAAAACAGCTGAAATTTTAATTAATAATAACGTTGGCGTTTGGGTGAATCTTCGAGATCCTACTTCCGGTTTACACCTCCGTCAAGTGCTATTCTATGAAGTGCCACCCGCCAAAAAGCCCTCTAACTTCCACTAAATTCACATGACCGCTTAAATTTCCATATAATCTGTGATCGATGGATGAAACTTCATTCAGAATAAAGGTGCGTATACACTGGGCTTTAGCTAGGTGGGACGGCGATAAATGTCAATTTCTGCTCTGTGGTGCAACTTAAAAACTGAAAACTTATAATCTGTGTGTGTGTGGAATTTGACGTTTCGTAATATTATTATTTTCGCCTCAAATTGTTTGGTTTCTTGGCAAGTTAATTATACCTGAAAACGTTTGAAATAAAGAGAAAGAAAGTGGCTGGTGGACAGTTTCTTTGCGGACAGTTGCGTCTTTCTTTGCGAGAGGTGAATAATAATAATATGTAAAGAAACCCTAAAATCTTCAACATTCAACCGATTCCAACCCATCTTCTTCGTAGGTGGTCCTTACTCCTCCGTGGAGTCTGGGGCCGACACAAAGGCTTTCCATGTATCGCTCGCTGCCCATAACAATTTCTAACGGTGAAGCATGTGAGTTATGATGTGACCTTTTCTTTTTTTCAGCAAATTCATATCGTAGAAGGAATATCAAAGATCAAAGACAGTCCAATAATGAAGCTATGAGCTGGAACCAAGGCAGAAAGGAGGAAAGGCCTAGATTTTGCGAAAAGGTTAGTGAAAAGAGTCATACTAAAACTTGCAATTTTGCGAGATGCCGCTACCCAATAGTAGGATAAAACTTTTATCTTGACATTGTGCTCCCCTAGATGATATATGGTCCTCCTTATTAGTAGGTTTCCTCACTCTTAGTATGTAGAAATCGAAGGACCCTCTCGCACCACCCGAAGTGATTTTTATATTTTTAATAACATACAAAAACTTTTCATTTTTTCAGCAAATTTAAAACGTGGGAGGAATATCAAAGTGTAGACTAAAGACAGTCTAACAGTGAAGCTACGAGGGGAAAGGCCTAGATTTTGCGAAAATGTAAGTGAAAAATTCATACATGCAATTTTGCGAGATGCCGCTACCCAATAGTAGGATAAAACTTTTATCTTGACATTGTGCTCCCCTAGATGATATATGGTCCTCCTTATTAGTAGGTTTCCTCACTCTAAGCATGTAGAAATCGAAGGACCCTCTCGCACCACCAGAAGTGATTTTTATATTTTAATAACATGCAAAAACTTTTCATTTTTTCAGCAAATTTAAAACGTGGGAGGAATATCGTGGAGACTAATTGGGCACACAATTGGAAGACAGTCTAACAGTGAAGCTACGAGGGGAAAGGCCTAGATTTTGCGAAAATGTAAGTGAAAAATTCATACTTGCAATTTTGCGAGATCACGCTACCCAATAGTGGGATAAAACTTTTATTGTGATATTGTGCTCCCCTAGATGTTATATGGTCCTCCTTATTAGTGGGTTTCCTCACTCTTATTAAGTGGAAACACAAGGACCCTCTCGCACCATCCAAAAGGATTTTTATATTTTTAATAACATACAAAATTGCTTTTTATTTTCAGAAAAAGAATGAACCGCAACGAAGCCCAAATAGGAAGCCATGCCTTTACATTACAGAATCTGCCGCCCGCCGCTGTAAATACCTACCGATACCTACACGTTAAACTAAAAGAAAGATTTTTTTGTATGTCGTTCATTAAAGAACTTTTCGAAATGTATGTGTAATTAATACTTAATTACATAAGTAAGACGAAAGACTTGTTGATAAGATTTGTTTTACTTAGATAGGTACCTACCTATTTGAAAATTTTCAATGTTCTTATTTTATTTTGCGAATGGCATTGTGCTGAAAATGCTATACGGTGAAAGGTAAGCCGTCCAACCACATCGTTACGTCTGTGTCGGCCTCGTGCACCTTAGCGACGCCGCCTTGGATGGCGAACAGTGGGCAGTCGTCGGTGATGTGGGACATCGTCTGAACCCCCCCGCACATGCAACTCGGATCCGACCCAAAGTTCCATTTGTGCATTAGCTCCGCACACCTTCCCTGTGAGACCCGGAATCCATTAATTTGGGTCCAGTGCTTTCTTCTGTTCTTGACATTAAATGACATGAGTACCTAGTTTGTTTGCAAGAGACGCCTGTAAAATAATAGCGCGAAACAGCTTCGAGTATGTACCTTGTTGCTTGACACGTAGCCAAATGCTATATTGCTCTAACATTTATTTCGGATATTATGATGAAATAAAACGAAATACTTGTAGATTATTCGTTTTAATGAGATACCTACCTTACCCACCTATTTGAAAAACAATAGAGCAACGTGAGTAGATTTTTAACAAGAGACGCCTGTGGAAGAGTGATAGCAGAAATACAATAGCTTCGATTATGTAACTGGTTGCTTTATAACTTTCAGGAAGTTAGTTAATAGATTGTAATAAGTTGAAAATGCAAATTAAACTGTACTGAATAAAAATATAGAGATGATTAAATATAAAGAAGGACGTCTGAGTGGGAATTAAACTCAATCAGGAACTTAATTATTTTAATTTTATAGAAAACTTCTGAAATTAAATTTAATTTAATAGCTTGTTGTCCTGGCCTGTTGTTTCATCTCTAGTCGCGTCTTTTTCTTGAGTCACTGAAATGTAACGAAAAAAAACACATAAGGATTGTACAAAAGGTTTTTTTTTTCAGCCGGAGATGAGATATCCCTTTTTGTTTTATTGAAACAATTGTGGCATAATTACCAATGGGGTAACCAAAACTTGAATGTCCAGTGGTTGCAATACTGGTCCTAGGTGACTTAAAATATTACATAGGAATCTACCTGTGAGGTTACAAGAACAATAGCCTAGACCGACATCTGCCTCCGGACCGAGCCAGGCAATACAATTCTCTAACAGCCCGTGGCTTTTTGTCATCTAGAAAAAGCTAACTAAGAGGTTGGCCCAGGGCCTGCTTAACCCATCTGGTGCCATATTGATCAAATTTTGGTTAGGTCAGATTACGGTGTAACCTAAACCAAAGAGCATATAATACAACTAACCTTTTTGGAGCCGACAGAATGCACTTGTTCAAAATGTTTCCTTTTGAATTCACGGACACTGATAATCTAATCACTTTCTCTGACTATAGTCACAGTTTTATTTAAAGTAATAAATTACACCCACCTAGGATCATATGAGGCACACTTGCCTCGAAGCGGAAAGAGTATCGAAGCGCAAACTCTCTTCATATCTCCGGCTTTGATTTTCTTCCTGTCGTGTCAAACTATCCTTTTTGATTAGTGTTCAAGTATCAACTCTAGGTACGTAGGTAGGTACTTGAATTTCTTCATCTTGTCAAAATATATTATGCTGAAAAATAAAAGTGCCATGAATAAATAAGTAGGTATGTATGTGTCTAGGTAATGAGAGACTAAAATAAAGTAAATGAAGAGAGAAAAACAGCTTTCAGAGTTCATGAAACTATATTAACTACAAGATCAAAATGCGTGACGCAACAGGCAGAAAGTTGCAATTCGTATACTGAAATACCTCTAGAAATGTGCCTAGAGGTATACAAAATACGATTTCATGCTTGAATGTGGCCGCGAGGACTGCTTTTGGATAAAAAAAGTGCCTTGAAGATGTTAGTTGATCTGTTTTTTGACTTGCAGTATTTTCCACATTTTCTAACGAATTCTGATGAAATAAAGATGTGGGGTACTTACTTTGATGGTATGAAAGCCTTCTGTGGCTCAATCCAATTCTCTAATCACGTTTTCTAGTCGATAGAAGACTTAGCGAAAGTTAGCTGTACCTACGAAGACGGCCGCCAAAACATGCTCTAAGTTAGACGAAAGAAACGTCAAAACGGCGATTAGTGATGTGAATTGAATGAGCGAAATCGCATTTTTGGCGTATTCGTTCATTCAATAGCAGGCGGAGAAATTAAAAAAAAAAAACCCGCCAAACTGACAAGCAAACCCGCTAAGTTAGACGAACTTATCGCGTGTGCACATTACAGAATAACACTCTAATTGTCATCTGCATGAAATCTAGATTCATCCAGGTTGTTATAATAGTAAGTAAGTAAGTAAGTAAAATGTTTATTTGGTACCGTAAACTGGGGTGAATAACAACATGTTTCAAGGTTTAATGCCATATATTTTTGCAAACCCGAGCTGAATCCTTCAAGTAATAACTTATAGATGCGAGTCTTGGATAGTTCTTTCGTTTCTAGTGACCCCAATACGTTAAACAATTTGTTTGAATAAATTGTCCATTAAAAGATTGCGTGTTGCAATTCAGACTTTGACTGGGGTCAATAAAAACGAGATATGGGGTCATTAGCAACAGTTTTAAAATGTATGAGATGTGTTGTTATTGACCCCATAAGTCGTTGGTATTCACCCCACATGTCGTTGTTAGTGACCCCACATGTCGTTGTTAGTGACCCCATAGCGCGTTGTTAATCACCCTTTTGGCAATAAAATACTACCCTCTAATTTTAAGTGTACAGAAACTCCTAAAATACTCAATGTAAAGCTTATCTCTTTGTCGTATCCTGTTAACGATGAACAAAAGCCATAGAATACCACAGAAAAACTGATCTTGTTGCCCTTTTTCCTGCCGAAAATAATAAAGTTTTTTTCTACAAAATTTCGTTAGCAAACTGTCAGTTTCAAAATGGCCATTTTCTTTTACTTACTTTGACAGCTGTCATCAAGTAGTGTTGTCAGAATAAATAAAAAAAGTATTGACCATAGACACGTAACTTTTTTATTGAACAATAGGCATTAGATTTTGCTTAAAAGTATTTCTTTACTTTATTCTTGAAAGTGTTGTTAAACACCCCTGTAGTTGCAAAACACCCCAGATTACGGTACCAAATTATTGTTCTTACAAGCTAAAATTAAAATTAAAATAACATTGTGGTCTTGGCACCAAAATGGCCTCCGCTCAGTTATGCCTTGGTCGGTGCAACCAACCAAGACGCTGATTTTCAGCACTATAGATCTTGATTAGGTAGGTTTAAAGTCAAAATAAAAAAAGTTATAGTTTCAAACCGGGTGGACATTGATAAAATGCGGATAACAATGACGAAAATTAAACGGAAGTTTCAAATCTTGAAGATTGGCCTTTCCTTGTTTGTTGGCATCGATTGTATCGTATTTCGACTAGAACCGTTCAAGCTGGGCGGCGTACGAGATGACGTTGTACACGTAGTTTTGCTCGTGGACGTTGTGGAACAGGTGGCTGAAGGGACCTATGGGGAAAATACGACACTTTAGTCCCATTGTTAAATTACAACAGCTGACAAGGGCAGGCCACTAAGAAGGAAGTAGGGATGTAGTCTGTAATGTACTCCCACTAACTGGGCACTAGGCCTTCTCTCAGAAGGCATCACCAGTTTACCACGCGTGCCGCCTTCTACGGCTTGGTGATATTCGCATTGAGGATATTATACTTGCTTCAGATGATCAGGTTTCCAAGACATTGCTACCACAAATTCATAAATGTACTGTCACGTAACTTTGAAATCAACAGTGAAGTCAAACCACCACCAGGAATCAAACACGAGAATCATAAATTTCAGCAGGTCAATTCAACTGGTTCGGAGTTTCCCGGGTTAAGTCTGGCTTCACATCATCATCAACAGCCTGTTAACACCCACTGCCGAGTTAAGGCATCTTCATGCTCACGTTATCACGACCCTGGGCCAGACGTATCGATTGCTCTCTGGCTACTTGGGCTATGTCATCGGACCATCTGGTTGGTGGTCTCCCAAACGACCCCTTTCCCTCTCGAGGTCGCCATTCAACAATAGACTTCGTCCATCCACTATCAGTGTCCTGCCCACTTCCATTTCAAAGACGTTCTGCGTTTTCCGACGTCTTTTTCACAACTCCAGTTAAAACCAGCAGAGGTATTTAACTCCTTACCACTAGCATATACGCCCACATCGCCGCCTCCATGGTAGACCTCGACGGCCCTCACGGTCGACTGCTGTTCGTACTCAAAGTCGTCCGTATTGTCCAGGGAAGGGTCCCGCCGCGCTGCCACAGTCTCACCCAGAGCATTCACTGTCGGGTAGACCTGGAAGGACCCTGGACCTCCGGTGCCATACGTCAGGGTCGTATAGGGCACGCCTGCCGGGTCCTCGTTCTCGATTATTCCTGCAATGAATAGTGTCGTTAGGCCATGTCAGAAAATATGGTAAAATCTTGGGTGGCCGAAAAAATCGGATGGGGTGGCCCTACAGTGGGTATCGCTGTACAAGTTGCGAAACGATGTTGAAATTTTGTCGTTAGCTAATACGCTAGTATGTTCTTTCTTTGACATTGCAATGGTTGCCTAAGGCGGACTTGCGTCAGTCAGGGTTAGCCACCTAACTCTGAGTTAATTTGACATTTTCATACAATTATTGACGTTAACACAGACTTAAATGGCTAACCCTGGTTGACGCAAGTGGACCTAAGGCGTCCAAGTCTATCTCATAAGTTTTCACTCATAATAACTCACTATAATCACCTCAAAACGTATGTAGGTATCTATAGAATTCTTACCGAAAATATTCGATCCCCGCCTAGCGTAGCCATTGATGGCCAAACTTTCTGAATGGTCACTTGTCACAATCACCAGGGTGTCTTCCGCGTTTGTCATTTGTAACGCTAGCCTGATGGCCTCTTCCAGTGCTGCTGCTTCATTGATGGCCTTCTTTGCCTGCCCTCGTTGGTGGGTCATGTCGATGTTACCTCCTTCAACCTGAAAAATAGACCTTCGTGGGAGATGTCTTCTCGTCTCCCCGAAGGGGAGACGGGGGGGCGTGTCTGGGCGATGGCCCATTTACGCGGGAGCATCGCCGTCCGCAAAAACGGACGGGTCGCTGGGTTTGGAGCCGGTTGGCTCCTGGGGTCTTGTCCGGGTTCTTCGAATTTCTGCCGCCGGTGAAGTCAACACTGCTGACTGGGTCTCTGTTCAGAGAGGGCCAGCAGGCGACACTCAACCGGCGGCTCTTCGGTGTCGAGGTCATCTTTTTCACACCGCCGGCGAGGTCCGCTCACCTTCGGTTTACAGGAAATTGTACTTGTACTCAGCTAAAGATATGTTGCTGGTGCGATGCAGGATTGGTAGCGAGTAGAGTAGTCACCTAACTATATATAGCAGTTTCCTGAATGATTGATCGCTACAGGTTATTTAAGAGTGAAGTTTTTTTTACACTTCAGACCATGTCGATTAGAGCTCAATATAACTTCCATGCGTTGCTATTTCCCGTATAGAACTATTTAGAGAACGAAAGAGAAAAGCGCGTTGTTTATAATACTAACCATCAAGAAATACCCATTCTCGTTCTTCTGGAGAACTCCAAGGGCCGTTCCTACCATGTCAGAAAGAGAAGGCATGCCCTCGGGACCTGTGTCTCTATTGTGCTCCAGATCTATATGACCGTTTGCGAAGACACCTGCAAAAGTTAAGTGTGAGTTATGAACTTATGAGTCATTAGATTTCTACTTGCTATGATTGAAAGGTAGCAATAGCAAACCGCCAACAATGGATATTTTTTCTGTGAACTCGCGACCCCATATCTCAGCGACCCCATATCTCAGCGACACCATATCTCAGCAACCCCTCAACCGATTTGGCTCATGTTCGAACTTCAAAATTCTCTTTGCTTCATTTACCTGCCTACCAAATTTACTCAAGTAATCGTCGAACGAACATTCATACATGCAAACATACAAACAGACATACATACATACAAACGCCGGGTTGTTCCGGTAGACTCGGAGAACTTCGCTTGCTTCGCTCGCTCATTCAAATATAATGTAATTGGCGGTAACCATAGAATTAGGACACCTAGAATCGCAATCAGTGCTCGCAAAGTGAAGCAAATAAATGCATACCAAATTGGTACGCTTTCTAAAACGGCATGTCAGTGTTCAAGGTCACTTTCTAGCGAACGGAGCTCCTGCAATTTTATTCAAAATGACGGGTTTTTGCTGTGTTTGGCTGCAGAAACAGCACGGATAAGAAAGATGAAGGCACGAGGATCACTTTACACCAGTAATAACAACGATTCCACTTTATATTATGTCGAAAAAGATCGTATTTAGATTCAAAATTTTTCTTCCGTATGACATTCAACGTGTTTTATGGGGTTGCCAGTAGGTAGAATGTCGAAAATCACAATACACAATAAAACAATTTTAGAAATATCAATCTAGAGAGCTTTGTTTTAGTTTTCCTTTAACAATGAACGACTTATGAACCGACTTCAAAAAAGGAGGAGGTTTCCAATTTGTGTAGCTTTTTTATAACAATAACTTTTTACCTTTCGGACCGATTTTGTTTTTTTTTTAACCACCTATCCAAAAAGAGGGGTGTTATAAGTATGAACGCTGTGTCTGTGTAAATGTGTGTGTGTGTGTCTGTGGCAGCGTAACTCTTAAGCGAGTGAACCGATTTGGATGAGATTTTTTTTATATGAACGAAGGTTTCCTAGCAATGGTTCAGCAACATATTTCATCAAAATCGTTTATGAGATATTTAGGAGATATCTGCACCTAAATAAATTCCCCCGAAGGCAAAGTTGAGTAGCATTTCTCATTTCAAATTACATTTAAACATACTAGTCTACTAGTCTAGCCCTATTTAAGTAGGGGTAATACAGATTCTACTTATTTATGCTAGCCTAGTACTTTTTCTTAAAATTAAAAAACCCGCCGTAATTATCTGAACAGTAGGGGACGCATTAAGAGGCCGAATTTGAAAAAGTCTACGTTCAAAAAGTCTACGGTATGTCCGGTTTTGTCCGGTTTAAAGAACCATTCGTAAACAAAAAGAAGTATGACTGTCAGTGTGTCGCCAACCAAACCTACTGACCTAACCTTTGTTTTAAATATTTTTCGACTGTCTGTCACACTTTCAGGAATACCCTGTATGTTTAACACCCTGTATGTCGGTTTTTAGAACACGTATAGAAGTAAAAGGCTTGGTTCCGGGGTTATTAAGGGGTTCGAAAATTTCGTTATTTTTGCGCTAAACCTCTTAGTTTACGAGATATGGTAACATTCATACCTAATCATTCGTCAATATCAGCTCGGACTAGGCCATACTAGTTTATCCTGAAGCTTGCATATTCTTGCTAGGCCAGACTAGATTGGCCTAGGCTAAACTGGTTTCTCCTTACGAGCTTCGGCTAGACTAGTTTGGCCTAGGACATACCGGTTTATCCATACGACGTTCGGATAAACTAGTTTGGCCTAGGCGAAACTAATTTATCCTTAAATCGGGTTTGGCCGGTAACACATACATACATATACTCGAAAAACATAAACCTCCTTCTAGGGCAGTCGGGTACAACCGTACAACAGATAACTTTTTTTGTTTAGATCGCAGATCCTAGATTTAAAGTTCATACGCACAAATATTGAGAAATGTTACTGTAAATAACATGGACTTCTTGTCCGCAAACATAATTTAATATGTTTATCACCTTACCAACCAGAAGGAAAGTCACAATATTGTGAAAAGCTTATTACGCTGGCAGCATTATTAGGGTGCATGTGTTGTGTAGGCGATTGTCACAGTCAGCAGCTTTACGCACACATACAAAGCGAGGCGCCTCAATTTCGGGCGGCGTTTTTAATGGACGGACTCCGTCTAGGTGTAGTAAGTCTATGGCGGTAACTAAAAATAGTAACAATTGATTTCTAGGAAAGCACTATATGACTAGTGAATTAGCCAGACCACTCGGGCGCTGCAGAATCTGGGTCATTTTAAGATGATGTAGGCTTTCCCAATATAAAAATTTAAAAAAAACAACAAGAAAAACAGAAGAAGGATAAAACTCTCACCTCAGAACAATTACACCAATAGAAGAAACCATACTTAGCAGAAACTTTCGACGGTAATACTGTCCTGCTTTCGTCAACCAAACTTCCATTAGAAAAGAAGAGACGGCATAATGTTTATCAGTACAGCGATTTGATAGTGCGTACAGCTCCTACTGTCAGACGCTAGCCGCTAAGGATGGGCCAACCCTCAGATTGCCATTTCATCGATATCGATAAAAATGTAGTAAGTACACAAAGCTGTAATGAAACTGTATGACGCATTAGATAATAGTTATTTGTTATGCAAGGATGCAGATATTGTTTGCGGCGAGTGCTAGTGTTGAATACCGAGCTAGCGAAGGTTTCTAAGATTAAGCCACGTAAGAGGTTTAAAAAAAGAAACCTGAGCGTAGCGAGGTATTCAGAAGCACGAGATGTAAAAAATATTGCATCCGTGCGTAACACACAACTTTTCATATCACAGAGCGAGGAAATGCTAGGTAAGAAAAACAAAAGACAACGACATATGTAGAGGTTAGTGAAATAAGTTTCGTTCTTCATTGCTTTGACAGATGACTATGTTATTGTTTTCTACACCTTACAGTTACAGCGTTCAAATTTTAATTTCGAATCACACAAAATCGCATCGAGTAAAATTGGATTTTCCACGATATTTTGGTCTTGTTATCAGCATACTTTCCGAGCCTGGGAGATAAAAAATGTATTATTGAAGTAAATACATAATCGTGATTGTGTTACTGCCCATGTTTGGAATTGAGTCACTCTGAAAACAAAACGAAGCCTTCAAAAATGGTAGGTACGCTTATGTGGTAAAGTTCTTACACTATCTCGTTTTTTTGAAGACCTACCTTTAATACACAGAATAAAATTGTATGACTCATATTGAGAAACCGCCGGTGAGTGTGTGTTATACGATATTCATCAAAAACTTACAGTGCTTGTGGTACCCCGTGGCATTGTCCATATTAAGCTTTGAATCGCCCTGAAAACAAGAGAAAACTTTTAAGGATGGTATACAAAAGAGGAACAAAATTGTTCCACTATTTCGTTTATTTACCCTTACCGTCACTTCCATTTTTTCTGGTAAATTCAAGGTGGGCACTTTCCTTGAGTCGTGCTCGCAATAAGTTCCCTCGTATAAAGCACTCGGGTCTGAAGTGTCTTGAGCATAGTTTCCAGTGCTTATGGTACTGCTTCTCATTTCTGCCAATGGCGGCAAACCATTGCGCCCGGATTTCGGTTTTGGGAAAACTTTAACAGAAAAACAATGTGTATGATATTGTGACTATCATTTTATCGACCATGCTTTAGACATCACTAGTATAGCCTACAAATGGATTTGTTTATTTATCACATTTTAGTGCCCAGTTTTGATCTAAACGCAATAATTACGGCTATGTTGGATAATAAGCTGTCGGGGAAGTTTATTTTCATTGCTGATAGATCATCTCACGGTTCTTTTAGACGAGAAAATATAGGTTTTAGGTACTCACTTATGGAAGCTCAAATTTTCACCTCCGTTTTCTTTAGATTTCGCACGCGATCGGCACTCACGCACTATACACGTCATTGTGCATTTATTGCAGATTCTCCAACAATTGTTTGTTTTATCACTAAAAACTTTATAACAGATTTATGAAAATAATTCGTCCGACCGGCTACAGGACTTTGACTCAAATGGTGACACGACTAAATATGAAAGGATCCCAAGTGCTGACACTTTGTAGGCTACGGTGACCATCTTAATTTGATGGGTATTCAGTGGGGAAAATAAAATTTAAAAAAAAACTTTGACAACTAAGGTAGTACGGTGTCACGTGATCATTGTTTCTTCTATTGGTCTAATTGTTCTGTGACTCTCACCTAAAAGTAGAGATGGGTTAAGGACTCAGTAAATACTCACCGGTGAGTAAATACTCATAAATACTCGTTTATACTGAGTATTTACTCAAAATCGAGAGTAAATACTTTTTCGTTGATTGAGTATGATCTGTTGAAATGGTATTGTGGATTTACTGAACTATTCGGTATTTAAGGGTTAGTAGTGCACCTTTTGTGTAATAGGGTAACTGATGACCTTGAAAATTAAAAAGAGATAAGTTTGCTCCATACATTTTTGAGATTTTCTTTCAAAGTACCGACCAAACGAATAAATAGTTACGTTCCTTTAGCGCATGTGTTTTTACAAAAAAAACAGCATGTCATCGAAGCTATAGGGTGATTTTTTGGTTTATTATGCAGGGTAGAGTTTTGAGGTTTTGTTGCAAGGGCACCGCCACGACCGTTACAGTTACAGGAAAAGTGTCTTAGGGTGGTAATCATGAACGATACTTAAACTGAGATCAAAATTGAACTCTGTTTAAACTTACTAAGTTTAGTGAGATCAATTTTGAACTTACTTATCAGTTTCGAGTTCAAAATTGATATTATTATAATTCGAATCGAATCGAATCCAATCGAATCGAATCGAATCGAATTGAAATGAATTGAATCGAATCGAAACGAATTGAATCGAATCGAATCGAATCGAAACGAAACGAAACGAAACTAATCGAATCGAAACGAATCGAATCTAATCTAATCTAATCGAATCGAATCGAATCGATTTGAAACAAATCGAATTGAATCAAATCAAATAGAATCGGCTATTGCTAGATTCATGGTACACATGGTATGACAGCACGTCAGACTGTACACTATTGTTGTAAAATCGCCCGTAACGTAACCGAGCAAAGTGCTAGCGTGTAAGGGTCGACGTGCTGTCCGTTTAGGAGATATGGGCAGTTAAAGTTGTGATACTTGAATCAGTACATACGACAGCACGTCGACCCTTACACGCTAGCACTCGTACATACGCTAGATCTAATCTAATCGATTCGATTCGATTCGATTCGATTCGATTAGATTAGATTAGATTAGATTCGATTCGATTCGATTCATTTCGATTCGATTTGATTAGAATCGATACGTTTCTATTCGATTCGATTCGATTCGATTCAAGTCAATTCGATTCGATTCGATTCAATTCATTTCGATTCGATTCGATTCGATTGGATTCGATTCGATTCGAATAATAATAATATCAATTTTGAACTCAAACTGATAAGTAAGTTCAAAATTGATCTCCCTAAACTTAGTTTAAACAGAGACCAGTTTTGAACTCAGTTAAAGTAAGTTCAAAATTGATCTCACTTTAAACTAAGTTTAAACAAAGTTCAATTTTGATCTTAGTTTAAGTATCGTTCATGAATACCACCCTTAGAAGACAATAATTTAATGTTGAACATTAGTGATAGTCATTTTTACACGTTCAGAAACCGTTTTCACACGAGCTAAATCAATTAGGGATTTTCTGACAGCTCATAAGTTGTAGTTCCAAATTTGTAACTAGATGTCGCTGACGAGACATGTTATTTTTTGTATGCCAGTTCGCGCTCGTTGGCCTTCGTATACGTCCAAACACATTAAGGTATTAGTTGTGGAGCAAAATGAAGTGTTTTCGGATTTACCATTCACTCATACAAGAACATTAACAAAGTCGTGCACTTTTTCATGTACTGTAAAATGGAATGACAGCTACAACGATGAAAGATGAAGTCACAGAGCAATGAAGTGAAGAAATATTTTCGCTGTATTAAGCACTAATTTACTTTGTGATAGAAAACATGTTGTATCAACGCCATCTGTCACAGCTTTTAGAACTATTTTTTTATTTTTTTTAGCTGTCAGAAAATCCCTTATTCTAAAGCATTATTATTATTTGAAAATGCATTAGATACATATATTTCAAAGCGATACTTGCCATTCAAGACCAATGGGTTCATTCATTACTAGCAATCTCTATTAGTAAAAGTGATTTAGAGTTTTTTTTTAAGAACTCGCCATCGTTTGTTCGTTGTGGAACCTTCACGCCGTCGGGAATTTGATCTGTGGTGTACGTTAGTGTTTTTTGGCGTCTGTTGTTCTGTGATCACACGAAGTGTTGGGTGTTCAGTTGCAATTGCGATCGAATGAAAACATTTTTTACTCAAAAGAAATGAAGATAGTGAGGAATTATTGATAAAGGGTTATTTAGAATTAAATTAAGGGTTGTGCTATGTAGTTTTTGTAAATTCGCAGTGATTCTGAGCACTGCACGGCCTTGGTGTCAGAAATGATGACGGCGAAAGGTTTGTTGATAGGTACTTGCTCTTTCCACATAAGACCGCTCACAAAGTCACGTGGTTTTCCACAGACGGTGTTACGCGAAACCAGATAGACCATCTAGCAATCCGCCGCAGATGGAGATCATCCCTACTACTCGTAGATGTCATGAGCAAAACCGGAACAGATATTGGCAGTGATCACCACCTTGTCATGGCTGAATTAATAATAGAAATAGCACGAATCGCGAAGAAAAATTCACCTAGCCAACGTGGTTTTGATATTGTGAAGCTGCAGGATCCAAATTGCGCATCCAAATTTCGGTGTAAACTGCACGACATACTAGCTGAGGCACAGCTCGAAAAGCCCGTCTCTATAAATGGGCATTGGAATGCACCAAAAACCGCCTACAACACAGCTGCAAAAGAGGCACTTGGGCATAAAAAACTAGCTAACAGGGAGTGGATCACCGCGGAAACCTGGCAAACTATTGAAGCGAGAAGGCTGGCGAAAGTATTCCTAACGACCGGTCAAACTCCTGAAGCAATTTAAATTTACAATGCCCACTGTAGGAAAGTAAATAGAGCCACGCGAAAGGACTTCAGGAACTGGACAAATGCCCTGGCAGCCGAAGCGGAAACAGCAGATAAGATGGGTAACCTCCGACAGCTATACTGCATCACAAAAAAGCTGTGCAATAAATATCCACCATGTGCACAGCCCGTCAAAGACATAGATGGAAAGCTACTGGTCACAGAAGAAGAACAGCTAGAGAGATGGCGCGAGCATTTCCACGAAATCCTCAACAGACCCTGTACTAGCAGGGGGTACTCTGAAAACTATTGGCATGGCTTTTCCATGCGCACTATACATGGCATAAGTTCCGAGGCGCCAACTACAGGGGAAATCGTCAGAGCAGTCAAAGAGCTTAAAAACCACAAAGCACCTGAACCCGACAATATACCAGCTGAACTCCTTAAAGCTGACCCCATGACGGCCGCACAAGTTTTGCACCCACTACTGGTCAATGTATTGCAATCAGAACAACTACCGGATGACTGGAAAGAGGGCCTCCTCATCAAACTGCCTAAGAAGGGCAACCGCGCAGTCTGTAACAACTGGCGAGGAATAATCCTTTTAAATACGATAAGTAAGATATTATCGCAGATTATACTCTACCGGATCCAAACAGCGATAGAGGACACCATCCGACGAGAGCAAGCTGGATTTCGTAGAAGTGCGTCCTGTGTTGACCAGATAAACTCCCTCCGAATTATTGTTGAAGAGTCAGTCGAATGGAGGAAGCCCTTGTTCATGACTTTTGTCAACTTCGAGAAAGCGTTCGACAGTATCAACACACAGTTTGTCTGGGATGCCCTGCGTCATAAAGGAGTGCCTGTTAAAATCATTAGCATTATCAGGGATGCGTGCGATGGGTTTAGTTGCAAAGTAGTCCACAATGGCAAACTTACCGCACCCTTCGCAGTAAAAACTGGGGTCAGACAAGGCTGCCTGCTGTCTCCACTATTATTTATAGTGGTCATGGATGCAATAATGCTGAAAGTCACCCACGGTGAAAAGAGAGCGATCCCGTGGACAGCATCATCACCTCTGGAAGATCTAGCTTCGCAGATGATTTGTGCCTTCTAAGCAAGTCTCTCTAAGATATGCAAACCAAACTCACTGATCTGCAAGAGACCGCAAAGATGGCTGGGCTAAAAATCAGCAAGAAGAAAACCGAGGAGATGAGAGTTTTCTGTGATGACACCACCCCCCTACTGCTGGAAGGCCAGGCAGTTACTCAAACTCTTGAGTTCTGCTACCTGGGCAGCGTGATTACACCGCAAGGAGGGACTGAACGGGATGCTGAAAGGCGTATCAACAAAGCTAGAGGAGCCTTTGCCCAACTAAAGGACATCTGGAAAAGCCCTAGCATTTCTAGAACCACGAATATACGTTTATTCAACTCCAACGTGAAAACGGCCCTACTGTACGGCTGCGAAACCAGGAAGGTCACAAAAGCAGTCTCACACAAGATCCAGGTGTTCGTCAACAACTGTCTCAGAAGCATCTTACGAAGACACTGGCCCAACAACATCTCAAATGCCGAACTGTGGCAGATCACTAAACAAAAACCCTTAGCCCAAGACATCTGGGAGCGCAAATAGTTGGCTGGGCACACCCTGCGAAGACCCGATCACCACATCCCGAAGGTGGCTCTCGACTGGAAACCCGCCGGAGGCTCACGTCGACCCGGAAGACCGTACCAGACGTGGAAGAGATCTGTTATCTTTGAGACGAAAGAGAAGAAGATAATCAGATTTTTTCCTCATTTGTGACGCGAGTGTGCTAACCCGGTCAGGTACCTACTAACCCTTTGTTCATACCCGCCGACAGCAACAAAAGGTGCAGCGGCGACTACAAAGGATATTTTTTTGTTCTTATCTAACCGTAACCCTTCTTTGCAGTAGGTATGCCACAAACCTTCATACTACCTACTTACATACAATTAGTCATACATAGCACATATCGTACATACTTAATTTTTAATTTTATGTAAAATTCTACGTTTATTTATTGCTCGAAGGAAGAATATTTATAAAAGGCTTCTTATCTTAACAAATATATTATTAAAAGCCTTATTGAAAGCCAATCCACTGCATACAATAACTAGTAAACGTTGTTAAAATGCAATCTACTGCATACAAAAGTATTTACCCATGATTTTGAGTAAATACTCAGCGAAATAGTAAATACTCAGTAAATACTCATATTTTCTTTACCGACTGAGTAAATACTATTGAGTATTTACTCACCGCCCATCTCTACCTAAAAGGTAATCCGTCTCGTTGACGTTGACAGCATTCAACTCTCCATTATTTCCAACTACGCTGTACCTCAGCCCTCTGGTCTCCTTGTCCTGCCTGTACTCGTCAAACAGGTTCCTGCCATCTTGGCGGATGCAGCCCCAGAAGTTCAGAGGGTCGGCCTCACTATTAGGAGGATCAGACATCAATCCTTGACGGCCACCACCCATGATTACCTGGAGATGGAACAAGAACCGTCAGACAATATTTTAAAATGATGAGCACCGATTATGACTATTCTTGAATCTTTTGATCTTTTCAGGTAGATGGGGGGTTTAAAGGCTCTTGGAATATTATTACGTTAAAGTTCCTGCAAGGCTCTCAGTTCAGTTGTGTTCGACGGCGTACTCCGGAAACCTTAGATGTTCCC